>UESW01003831.1:1035123-1260193 GCA_900491605.1 Calamus simplicifolius
CCCTCTCCGCCCTCTCACCCATTCCCTCTCGTCTTTGTTGCATGACGATTGCTACACAGCTGTTCTACCACCAGAGATCTCGGACGAACCGTGATTCGGAGCCGGAGGCAGAGTTGGACGCGACTCTCCGCCTTTCTCGTGGTCGTCGCAGCAACGGCGGCCACCACCGCCGTGAGGACTGTGATTCTTCGCGGCGTTTCCACCCGGGGACTCACCATGGCAGGCACCTCCCCCACCACCGGGCCTCCCCAGCAGTAAAGCTCTCGCATCAATCCCAATCTTTCTTTGTCTTTTATTATCGTTTCTTTTGTTGTTGTTTCGAATTAATCATCTCTTCTAGCACACACAGTCCGCTTAGAGATTTCCGAAAGATTATGTATCACTATTACAGCTATTAATTAGTTTTTTTTCTATTAATTAGTTTTTTTTAAAGTCTCGCGATTTTTAGGAGAGTTCAAAATTTGAATTTTTCTATTTTTAGCTGTCCTCCTAAACGGTGCATAGCATCTATTAGTGTGGTGCGTTCAAAACGGTGCATAGCATCTATTAGTGTGGTGCGTTCAAAAAATTAGGTTTTGAAGTTTCGTTACATTTTTGTGTATTTAATAAATGAAAAAAAGGGGTTTTAGAAATGATATGTAACTCCTATTAGATCTTGAAGACGCTCAGGAACGGAGGCTCTTCTTCACAAGGTTACCTCACAAGGTTACCTGTAGAAAAGTTTTGGAATCGGAGGGGTCTCCGGTGGGACCCTCCAAGTTAGTGACTGAGGTCACAGCTGAAGAGGGGCTCGAGTGAGCCCTTTTTAGTATGAAAAGAGGGATCTCAGAGAGGAGGAATCTCTTTTTGAGAGTTGAGATAGTGATTTTGGGGGTTATCGCGCATACATGTTTACTGGATGGATTCATCTTTTTATAGGGATTGATCCTGGCATGATCATATGGGATTGCGTAAAGTCAGAAGATCTGCTGAGCCCTTGCGTAATCTGAGCTGGTTAGTGGGCTACGTCCCATCAGAAAGGGAGAAAGCGACGGTCGGTGGGCTAGGTTCCATCAGTCGGCGGGGTGTTGGGTTGTCGGATCTGGCGCTGTCGGGCGGCGCGCGTCTGGCGCTGTCGAGCGGCGCACGTCAGAGAGGCAGTTTCTTGAACCGCTGAGGCTGATCTGGTGGGAACTGGGAAATTTCGTCTTATCAGGGCCGAGCCGGGTCGATCCGAGATGGCTCGGGCCAATCCCGCTGGTAAGACAGTGCCGGGGCGGGACCGAATCGACGGATTTGGAGGCGTCGGGGCCGAGTCGGGCCGGCCGGGGATAGCCTTGGCCGACTCGGCGGAACTGGAGACGCCGGGTCCGAGTCGGGCCGCCGGGGATGGCCTTGGCTGACTCGGCGGAACTGAAGATGCCAGGGCCAAGTCGGGCCGGTCGGGGATGGCCTTGGCCGACTCGGCGAAACTGGAGACGCCGGGTCCGAGTCGGGCCAGCCGAGGATGGCCTTGGCCGACTCGGCGGAACTGGAGACACCGGGGCTGAGTCGGGCCGGCCGGGGATGGCCTTGGCCGACTCGGCGGAACTGGAGACGTTGGGTCCGAGTCGGGCCGGCCGAGGATGGCCTTGGCCGACTCGACAGAATTGGAGACGCTGGGGCCGAGTCGGGCCGGCCAGGGATGGCCTTGGCCGACTCGGCGGAACTGGAGACGCCGGGGCCGAGTTGGGCCGGCCGGGGATGGCTTTGGCCGACTCGGCGGAATTGGAGACGCCGGGGCCGAGTAGCTTGGAGACGTAGGGGGCTGGCTAGGAAATGCCGAGGCTGGAAGTGCCGGGACTGCCTAGCTTGGAGATGTAGGGGGCCGGCTAGGAGAGTGCCAGGCCGGCTTAGAAGTGTCGGGGCCGCCTAGCTTGGAGACATAGGGGGCTGGCTAGGAGAGTGCCGGGGCCGACTGGGAGGTGCCTAGGCCGCCTAGCTTGGAGACGTAGGGGGCCGGCTAGGAAGATGCCGGGGCCGGCTGGGAAGTGCTGGGGCCGCATAGCTTGGAGACATAGGGGGCCGGCTAGGAGAGTGCCGGGGCCGACTGGGAGGTGCCTGGGCCGCCTAACTTGGAGATGTAGGGGGCCAGCTAGGAAGATGCCGGGGCCAGCTGGGAAGGCGCCGGTCTTGGAGCCGTCGACCTTTGGGGCCGTCGGTCTTGGAGGTGTCGACCTTTGGGGCCGTCGGTCTTGGAGGTGCCGGTCTTGGAGCTGCTGGTCTTAGGGCCGTCGGTCATGGAGCTGTCGGTCTTGGGGCCGTCGGTCATGGAGCTGTCGGTCTTGGAGGTGTCGGCTTTTGGGGCCGTCGGTCTTGGAGCCGTCGGTCTTGGAGGTGTCGGCCTTTGGGGCCGTCGGTCTTGGAGCCGTCGATCATGGAGCTATCGGTCTTGGAGGTGTCGGCCTTTGAGGCCGTCAGTCTTAGAGTCGTCGGCCTTTGGAGCCGTCGGTCTTGGAGGTGTCGGCCTTTGGGGCCATCGGTCTTGGAGGTGTCGGCCTTTGGGGCCATCGGTCTTGGAGGTGTCGGCCTTTGGGCCGTCGGTCTTGGACGCCTTGGAGGTGTCGGCCTTTGGAGCCATCGGTCTTGGACGCCTTGAAGGTGTCAGCCTTTGGAGGTATCGGCCTTTGGGGCCGTCGGTCTTGGACGCCTTGGAGGTGTCGACCTTTGTGGTGGCGGCTTTGGAGCCATTGGCCAACGCCGAGATTGAGGTGGGCCGTCCAAAAAATTTTATTTTTCATGGGGTCAACTGGCCCCATCAAATGCCCTCCACACTCCTTGAGCTTGTGTGCCCCGCATTAGCTAAGCGAAAGGAGTGTAGAACTTTACCTTGGCATCTGCTCTTTCATCTTGTGCTGCCTTGTATGGGCATCTGCATGCCTTCTTTGGCTAGCTAAGGGCAGCTAGTAATCCTTTCCAACGCGGAGTCTGGAAATCTTTTGAACCCAGGAGGGTGACCTGAGAGCTGAGAGTCGTCAGGTTCCTTTTGAACCGCCTCAGGGGTGTGGGAACCGCTGCGAGGGGCGACTCAGCCGGATACGGAGCCTTTAGGGTCTTAACCTACTCGGGGGCACCGCCGTGCCTGGGCCGAGCGGTGTCCCGTGGGCCGCGATGCCAGTGAGCTCCTTTTGAACCATCTTGGGGGTTTGTGTGCCGCCCAAGTGGCGACTCAGCTGGATACGGAGCCTTTAGGGACTTAACCTACTCGGGGGCACCACCGTGCCGGGGCCGAGTGGTGTCCCGTGGGCCGCGATGCCAGTGAGCTCCTTTTGAACCATCTTGGGGATTTGTGTGCCGCCCAAGTGGTGACTCAGCCGGGTACGGAGCCCTTAGGGTCTTAACCTACTCGGGGGCACCGCCGTGCCGGGGCCGAGTGGTGTTCCATGGGCCGCGATGCCAGTGAGCTCCTTTTGAACCATCTTGGGGGTTTGTGTGCCGCCCAAGTGGCGACTCAGCCGGGTATGGAGCCTTTAGGGTCTTAACCTACTCGGGGGCACCGCCGTGCCGGGGCCGAGTGGTGTCCCGTGGGCCGCGATGCCAGTGAGCTCCTTTTGAACCATCTTGGGGGTTTGTGTACCGCCCAAGTGGCGACTCAGCCGGGTACGGAGCCTTTAGGGTCTTAACCTACTCAGGGGCACCACCGTGCCGGGGCCGAGTGGTGTCCGTGGGCCGCGATGCCAGTGAGCTCCTTTTGAACCATCTTAGGGGTTTGTGTGCCGCCCAAGTGGCGACTCAGCCGGGTACGGAGCCTTTAGGGTCTTAACCTACTCGGGGGCACCGCCGTACCGGGGCCGAGTGGTGTCCTGTGGGCCGCGATGCCAGTGAGCTCCTTTTGAACCATCTTGGGGGTTTGTGTGCCGCCCAAGTGGCGACTCAGTCGGGTACGGAGCCTTTAGGGTCTTAACCTACTCGGGGGCACCGCCGTGCCGAGGCCGAGTAGTGTCCCGTGGGCCGCGATGCTAGTGAGCTCCTTTTGAACCATCTTGAGGGTTTGTGTTCCGCCCAAGTGGCGACTCAGCCGGGTACGGAGCCTTTAGGGTCTTAACCTACTCGGGGGCACCGCCGTGCCGGAGCCGAGTGGTGTCCCGTGGGCCGCGATGCCAGTGAGCTCTTTTTGAATCATCTTGGGGGTTTGTGTGCCGCCCAAGTGGCGACTCAGTCGGTACAGAGCCTTGAGGGTCTTAACCTACTCGGGGGCACCGCCGTGCCGGAGCCGAGTGGTGTCCCATGGGCCGCGATGCCGGTGAGCTCCTTTTGAGAGACTTGGCGCAAGGGAGAACAAGCTGTGGCGTCAGAAGGGGCCTTCTTTATTACTCATGCTTCTGGGAGTACATCATTGGTAATACTGGCGGAGGTTGTCCGCATTCCAGGTACGTGGAACAGGTTTCCCATCGAGTCCTTTAGTTTGTATGCCCCGGTGGAGTGTTTCGGTGATGCGGTAGGGACCCTCTCAGGAAGTGCATTACCCGGCAACTCCTCCCCCCCTCGGCCGTTTAGGTGTAGAAGCTGATCCCCAGGACACCATCTCGATCGTTCGCTTCGTGGGAGTGTTGTCGATGGTGGCTTGAGCTGGTGGAGGCCCCATGATGGCCGGCAGTGGCTGTTGCGCCTTCTGGACATATTTGCCGAGGTAGCCTCGCTGGACGAGCTCCTCGATGGCCCGCTTCAAGCTGTAGCAGCTGTCGGTGTCGTGGCCGTAATCCTGGTGGAAACGGCAGTAGTGGCTCACGTCGTGGGGAGGACCTTTCTTCATGGGAGAAGGACGTTGGAGGTAAGGCTCACCCTCGATCTCCATCAGGATGTGGGATCGAGGGCTAGAAGAGGCGTGAGCTTATTCTCGTCGGGGACGGAGCTCCGACGCCTGTGTCGAGGGGGCCCGCTGGAGTTTCTTGAAGATTCCCGACGGGTGAAGTCGGCTTCATCCGCGCAGATATATTTCTGAGCTCGGAGGAGGAGATCAGAATAAGAGCTTGGGGGCTTCTTATCCAAGGAGAAAGTGAAGCGGGACGGGAGGAGTCCCCTCTTCAACGCCAGTGCTGCCACCGCGTCGTCGAGATGATAGATCTCGAGGGCGGCGGCCTTGAACCGGGACACAAAGTCCCGCAGAAACTCTCCCTCATTCTGACGGACGGAGAAGAGACTGTCGGCCACCCTTGGGATTCGCTGGCAAGCATCGAAGTGTGCCAGAAAGGCTTTCTCCAACTCCCGAAAGGAGTCGATGCTGTGAGGGGGCAGGCGTGAGTGCCATGCATGGGCGGCCTTCCGCAGGGTGGCGGGAAAGGCTTTGCAGAGAAGGGCGTCTGAAGCGCCCTGGATTTGCATCATAGCTTTGTAACTCTCGAGGTGATCGAGAGGATCCGTCGTACCATTGTATGGGTCCACTCGGGGGAAGCGGAACCTGGAGGGAACCGGTTCCTCCAATATGCGGCTAGTTAAGGAGGACGAGTGTCGAACTCTTCCTCCGGCTGATGGTTGATCTTCTTGGCGAGCTCGTCGAGGCGCCTATTGTACTCCTCCAGGCGTTCCTTCGCATGGCGGCTGATCGTCGGAGCCCTCCGAGATGGCTCGGAGGAAGAAGAAGAAGAGGCAGAAGGAGATGGAGACGGAAGTCGGGACTTTCGCCTGGGTTCCTCGTGATGATGTGGCTTGGGAGAAGATTTGGCGCCGCGGTCAGGGGACCGTGGTCGCTTGGAGGCTCGTGTCGAGGCTTCCTAGGGGAAACTTGACATCGGCCGGTCTCTCGCCGACCGGCCTCTCGCCGAGAGAACCTCCCCTCGCCGACTGTTGACTGGCGAGGGGAGCAGTCTGATGCTGGGTGGCCACGGATTGTTGTTGCTTGAGCCCGTGGACCATGGCGGTAAGATTCTGGACTTGCTGGGAAAGAGTCGCCAGTCGCTCCGCTATTTGATCAACGGCCTCCGGTGGCAGGCCGACAACTGGAGGGTTGGTAGCAGGGGGATTGGCCTGCTGCCTAGCTGGCGGGAGGAGCCCCACCGGGCAGCTGATGGAGGCATCCCGACCCGCGTCACCACCATGGCTTCTTGAAGAGAAGAGGGGGAGAGAGATGTAGCTCAGGGAGAACGTTCGCTACTTTTTCTTCTAGTCCCTACCTGGCGCGCCAATTTGATGACGCTCGGTCACTGGTCTTCGACGTCGGGAACGGAGGCTCTTCTTCACCAGGTTACCTGCAGAAAAGTCCCGGGACCAGAAGGGGTCTCCGGTGGGATCCTCCGACGGCCAAGTTAGTGACTGAGGTCACAGCTGAAGAGGGGCTCGAGTGAGCCCTTTTTAGTGTGAAAAAAGGATCTCAGAGAGGAGGAATCCCTTTTTGAGAGTTGAGATGGCATTTTTGGGGGTTATCGCGCATACCTGTTTACTGGGTGGATTCACCTTTTTATAGGGGTTGATCCTGGCATGATCACGTGGGATTGCGTGAAGTCAGAAGATCTGCTGAGCTCTTGCGTGAATCTGGGCTGGTTAGTGGGCTACGTCCCATCAGAAAGGGAGAAAGCGGCGGTCGGTGGGCTAAGTCCCATCAGCCGGCGGGGCTGTTGGGTTGTCGGATCTGGCGCTATCGGGCGGCGCGCGTCAGAGAGGCGGTTTCTTGAACCGCTAGGGCTGATCTAGCGGGAACTGGGAAATCCCGTCTTATCAGGGCCGAGCCGGGTCGACCCGAGATGGCTGGGGCCAATCCCGCTGGCAAGACAGTGCCGGGGCGGGGCCGAATCGACGGACTTGGAGGCGCCGAGTAGCTTGGAGACGTAGGGGGCCAGCTAGAAAGTTGCCGGGCCGCTTGGGAAGGTGCCGGGGCCCGCTAGGAAGTGCCGGGGCCGGCTGGGAAGTGCTGGGGCCGCCTAGCTTGGAGACGTAGGGGGCCGGCTAGGAGAGTGCCGGGGCCGACTGGGAGGTGCCTCGGCCGCTTAGCTTGGAGACGTAGATGGCAGGCTAGGAGAGTGCCGGGGCCGACTGGGAGGTGCCTGGGCCGCCTAGCTTGGAGACGTAGGGGGCCGGCTAGGAAGATGCCGGGGCCGGCTGGGAAGTGCCGGGGCCGCCTAGCTTGGAGACGTAGGGGGCCGGCTAGGAGAGTGCCGGGGCCGACTGGGATGTGCCTGGGCCGCCTAGCTTGGAGACGTAGGGGGCTGGCTAGGAAGATGCCGAGGCCGACTGGGAAGGCGCCGGTCTTGGAGCCGTCGGCCTTTGGGGCCGTCGGTCTTGGAGGTGCCGGTCTTGGAGCTGCCGGTCATGGAGCTGTCGGTCTTGGAGGTGTCGGCCTTTGGGGCCGTCGGTCTTGGAGCCATCGGTCTTGGAGGTGTCGGCCTGTGGGGCCGTCGGTCTTGGAGCCGTCGGTCATATAGAGCTGTCGGTCTTGGAGGTGTCGGCCTTTGGGGCCGTCGGTCTTGGAGGTGTCGGCCTTTGGGGCCGTCGGTCTTGGACGCCTTGAAGGTGTTGGCCTTTGGTGGTGTCGGCCTTTGGGGCCGTCGGTCTTGGAAGCCTTGGAGGTGGCGGCCTTGGAGCCGTCGGCCGACGCCGAGATTGAGGTGGGCCGTCCAAAAATTTTATTTTTTATGGGGTCAACTGACCCCATCAAATCTTAACCTTAGGATGGATGCGGGTGGGCCTTCTTCAGTCCGAACAACCCAAGGATAGCTAAGGTCGTTAATTAAGATTTTCTGATAATATTTTTCATACAAACTTGCATGGCACGGTAAAGTATCACGATGATGGAATTAACGGGACGATAAGGGCAAATCGACATTAGTTTCTAAATGGATGTGTGACTTCTTTGTATGCAACAGCTATGGTATGTCTATTATGAAGCAACTCCTTTGAAATTGGGAGAGGAATATGACAGTAGAGATTGAACAGAAACTTGCTTGGATGCTAAGCATATCTTTTTCATGGTTGTTGATGTCTCACTCTCGTTGCAAACCTGCAATTCTGTTTCCTTCAATTTTGTGTTGCATATGGGAAGCCTCTATGTTAAAACAATTATTTTCCTCTGTTTTTATAGGATTCATTATTTTTTTAAGGTACTTTTATTATAAAATATTGTTTTCTTGTTAAACATTTCTATTGTTAAAATCAAGAGCTCATTCTTTTGGGGCCATTAAAGTTACATAGGAATCTATATTTTCCTACCTAAGTGTTATCTAAGCAATACGTAAGTGAGAAAATAATTTATTTATGTACTTTTATACATTTAAAAGTGACTCTGATATCTGTTATTCTTGAAAAAGTTTCTAAGCTCAATCTATTTTTCCTATGCCTATTTTGCATACTAATCATATACCATCCGTTACTGTTTGATACCCAATTTTCTTATATGAAATTATATTTTTTATTATACTTTTGGTATATATTTTGATCATATACAAATTTTATTTTATGTTTAAATAAAACTAGTTTCGTAGTTTCTGGTTACTAATTAAATAATGGTATTATATCCTTTCATAAAATATTGATTACATCCTTAATCTTGGCAAAGACTGATGGAGGGCAAAGCCAGACCACATTGTATATCTTCATGTGCTACTTGAGAGCAGCGCTGAAGAGTGCTCGGAGGTCGGGCAGGGGAAGAAGACCGTCTTCTTAACTTCGTTCTTTGCTGAACATGATCAAAGACCATAGCAAATGGAAAAACATGAGGTCAAGAAAAGAAAAGAGAAAAAAATAAATCATAAAAAAAATTGATGATAGTGGGTGGGGGTGGTGCTTGAGATCATGTGTGGAGGGCAGAGATTATTTTCTCAATTTTGTTTATCTATGTGGACAAAGGCAAGAATGAAAAAAAAAAAAAAAGGTTGAGAGGAAAGAAAAGAGAAAAAAATTAACAATATTAAAAAAAATTGGTGAAGAAGATGGAAAAAAAAAAACAAATTTACTAGATTTATCGGGTATTCGCTGATCTTTTGGCCGGAAATTAGATGAAGATTGTAGCAGTGTTGCTTGGGTTGGGGTTTGTCGTAGATAGAGAGAGCAAGTGAAAATTATAAGAGGAGACATGAATATTTTAGGAATAAAAAAAGTATGTTATTTGATTGATGGAAAAGCAACTTGTCCATTTTCTCGATGGCTAAGTTTTTCTTTCCATTTTGTAGGTAAATGATGTTCATGAAAATTTGACTTATCTATCTAGTTTCTTTGATCGGAGCAAGAGAATATGGATAAGTTGATTAATAAAAAAGTTGATAAACTTTTTCATGAAACTTATCCATTGAATAACGGAGCCTAAGATTCTAAATCCCATAGGATAGGGGAGTTCTAGTTTCTCCATGGAAAGGGATCCCTTGCTGCCCCTCATTTTTTTTTTTTTTTAGCTTTCATCTTTATTTCCATTCTTTCTCTTTTCTTTCCCTTTTTTTTTTGAAAGAGCCTACACAGAATCTCTCTCTAACCACTCAATCAATCATTGATCAATGAAATAGATTTGTCTACCTTCATCGACAAACAATCATCCTTCATGTACCGCATAGATTTTTCCTTTGTTCCCACTTGACCACAGAAGGTCTCTTTGTAAAGCCTCCAGGTGGTTCATTCTGTAGTTGGGTATGCCAGCTGTAACTGATTTTGAGCGTTCCTCTTAATCTTCAAAAGCCAATTGTTTCCAATGGCTTTTCGATTTGGAGGCAAGTCCACAAGTTCCCAGATGCGATTCTTCTCCATGGAACCAATCTCATCTTGCATAGCTACCAACCACTGAGCAGAGTTAGGCGATTCCAACGCCTCCGGATAGGATCCAGGTTCGCACTGATACCGTGAATGAATTCAGAGCTGGATCACATGATTTTGGTCGTACTTTATTCAATTGATTGAACCAGCTTCTTCCTTCCTTTCTTTCCTTTTCTTTTACTTTTCTTTTCTTTTTCCCTTTTCCTTCCTTTCTTTCCTCTTTCTTCTTTTTTTCTCTCTAAATGGTTGAGTTTCAATGACCCATCCCTGTCCCTATCCTGTTTTCTCACTGGGATGATCCTGTCCTGCTGGAACATAAACCCTTGGCTAAAATACTAGTATTGTGAAATACTCTTGCCACCTTTTGCTATTACTAATTGTTTGTGTAGATCATTATAAGTTACATATCTAGCCTTTTTTGCAAGTAAAGAATTTTTGGTATTTAGACTCTTCTAACCTGTGCATGTTTCTTATATGTTCCCGGCTTGAGGATGTGCAAAGGAGTTGGGTTTTTTTTTTTTTATTTGTGTGTGTGTGTGTGTGTGTGGACAAATTGCATGAATTATATTTCTCATAAAGGCGAATCAGTCACCTTAGAAGGACTTATGGCTTGTGTACTATGAAATTGTTCATAGGAGGATGCTAGAAACCCTAGTTTAACAAGGAAAGGTGGGAAAAAACTTGAGGTAACAAGCATTATTCCTCACTCCCATACAAGAGACCAAACTGTTGGATGGTGAAATTCCTGAGTAGGAGGAAGTTGTCATTGACATTTGACTTTGTGTGGATATTAGATGCTATATTGGAGAAGAATTAATATCAGACTGGGAGATACTTGGGTCAAAAGTTGTTTGTTAATAAATTATTTCCACATCTTTGATAGCCTTGCAACTAAAATGTTTTTTCTACAATATATTTGATTATTTGGAAAGGAAATCCTTGTAGTGTTCCTAGCACAGGATTAATGGGGGTAAAAACAAAAAGATATCACATGTTGGCTGATTTGTTGGAAATAATAGATGGTGGTGTCATATTTATCCTAGAAGGTAGGCATGATCAAACTTTAAAAATTGTAAATATCTAAAGTCATCTCTGTGAGAAAGAACTATTCGTTAAGGGTTGATTGGAATATAAAATGCAAATCTCAGGAGCAGGTCATAACCTCCATCCCTATGCTATGTTATGGGTGGTTATGTCTAATAACTTGACTCGTGTTATCTGAGGACCACAATTTCTCTGGAAATGTTATGTTTACCCAAGTAGAAGTAAACCTTTCTTGCATTCTGCCTGCTTGTATGCAGAAACTTTAGACTAAGGTCACTATGATCTTTGCTGTGAACAATTCCAACCGATTATCTTATATGTTTTCTTTCTTGAACTCTCCTTAAAAAGAATGGTTTTGGAAAAGAATCTTACAGTGGTGTCATTAGTGCTGTTTCTGTTACTACAGATAAAGTCAGCTTTGACTTATCTTAGAAATTAATATGCATGTCTAGGTGAGGATGTTGTGCACCTTTTCAGTTATGAGTGGAGAATTTTGATAGAGTGACCGATTTAAAGGATCCCAAGTTGTTCCAATCTTCTCTTCTGGCACAGGACTTAAATTTCTTAGCTATCATGCAGTTTCCTTTTATTTCTCAATCTGAAGTTTTAGGGACTTAGAAACATACACTGTAGGATGATTGAGACATCTCGGTCCAAACAAAAAATAATGAGCATTTATTATGTCAAAACCTGGTTAATAATGTTTCAAGAGCAGCTTCATTGGCAACTTACAAGAAGATTTTTCCTCCAAGCTCAAGTATGAGATGGGATGCACTGTTATTGCAGAATCACTTACCGTTTGTTGCAAGGTTTATTTGTCTTCTGTGATTCTATAGATGTATAAATTCTTTGTGTACTAATAAAAGGGATTGTGTGATGTGAAATTGGTATTGGACAATTCACATGGCATGGTAAATTGTGCTTATTTGCTTGGTGCAAGGAAGAACATGTGCTTCATGATAAAGCGTTTTTTGTTTGCAACACTTATGTTTTTCTTATGTAAATTGGGACAAGACTATACCTATAGGTGTTCTAGGAGGTAGAGTCATGGAGATGTTCTATATGTGCTGTTATTTATCCTGGTCATGGAGGCATAGCAAAAGAAGTCCTATTCCTATTTTGAGGTGGAATTAGGAATAGAGAAAATTCAATTTTGTTTATTTGATAAATTTGAATGTTTTTAGAACTTGCCCCAACTGATTGTGTTAATCCTGATCACTAAATTCCAATCTTTTACAAGAGGGGAAAAACTTTTGGTTATAATTATTGTACCAGTTAAAATATTTGAGATATCACACCATGTTCTATTTTAACCCATTCTTCCACAATCTTATGACACATGCACCTCAACATTGAAAGTCTTTACTCCTTCTGTCCATGTCTGCTACATCCTGTGCCTGCATTTTTATATTGCCCTTCATGGTTCATTCAATTCTTAGACTTTTGTGTCATCAACCTTTGTCGTAGTATTGCTGTAAGGGATGATTTGGAGCAAAAATAGCACACAGCAGTAGGGATTGGGAGCCTTAAGCCTGGAATTAAGATTTGAGGCAATTATTAATCAACTCACTATTACACCATGCTTTTTGGCTTTTGACCCTGGTTTGAATCAACAATATGCATTCTATCTTAATGACTGTTGCAAACTAATGGATCAGAGAAATTGTGTGATCTAGTATTAGTTTAGGTGGTTACAAGCAATGCTAGCATTTTACATGTTTGGCTTAGGCTGAGTGCTGTAACCATGCAAGCCTTGTCCCGTCCATTTGTGCTCGGCCTTGGAACTCTGACCCACTGATAATTCCTGTTACGTGCGGCCTCCTGTGTTCCTAGCTTAGGCATATGGTAGCCAATGATATAGCATCAAAGATTTCTTTGCTTGTCATTCTCCTACATAGAATTTCTCTTATGTAGGGAGTTTGAATTTTGTAGTTCTATTGGTCGTTTTTCCAACCTCTTTCCCTTACCTTATGGATAACAATCACTATGCATGAACCTGACTGATTTTCATATTGATACTACATAAGAACTCAATTTGAATTTCTTACATTGTCAGTAAAGAATGGTTTCTGCTATTGGTCAGGTACATGAACAGACTTGGTTTGACCATAGAGGCACTAGTGAATTTGGGGCGGGTAACAGAAGCAGTGGTGGGATACCGAGTTGCAGAGACAGCAGGCCAAGTCTAACCAGAGATGTATCAGATGATCGACTTCCTGGTGCTGTGGTGCAGGCACGGGCAAGGCTTCTTGAAAGACTGAGGAGTGTTTATGTTACAGGAAGCAGGTTGCTCATCAATCTCCCTTTGTCCATCTATAATACACTAAATTGCTAGAGAAAATGCATCTTCAGCTCACATTATAATGTAAATATATAGGCAGTGTTCTTGGAATGCCTTGCTGACATCTCTTGGTTTACACTTAGGCAAAGCACCTCATCTTCTGGCATCTCTCGGAATGAACTTTCATGTAGCGGTGACTCCAGTGTCATTGTCTCTGGGTACTGGAAAGCTGAAACTCAAAGGGAATGCTTTGAATCTGGGTTAGATCTGTGTGATATGAACAAGAAGCCTTCTGGACTTGGCTGTGACAAACTTGGGCTACAACATGAAGTTTTCAGACATTCTGAAGAAGGTGTAGTTGCAAAAACATCATTTGAGTGCTGTATATGTCTGGAGAGGTTCTTGGAGGGGGATGGGCTGGTGCGGCTGCAGTGTGGGCATAGATTCCATCCAATTTGCTTAGAGCCATGGGTGCGGACTCATGGGGACTGCCCATACTGTCGATCAGGCATCACCTGTTGATCATGGAACAAAAGAGAGTGGACCTTGAACAAGTTTAGTCGCATGTTTGCCGTTTTTTCCCAACTTTTAGCACAATACCTCGAGCTGTTTGCCATCTCTAATCCCAGGAAAAGATATGAGAGATATTATATTATATGTAACACGGGTGACTTAATAACCATAGATGAGATGAAACTTTGTATGAGGATTTTCCACTGTACTTGAAATGCTGTGGCATGTTTAGGGGACAATGAAAAATCACGTAATCAATGTATAGGGTGTTTGCTTGCCCTGATATGTAAGCAGCATCTAATGCAACCTTGTATTTATGCAGTAGTTTGTTCTGAAATATTGTTTGCTGTGTTGGTTTCTTATTTGTCTAAATCTTCGTTTTTTTTTTTTTTTTTTTGATCATTCCATTGTAGTTCTTTGCGATGTTCTTCTGCTTACTTTAAATTAACTCGTCCGATCCACAATACAGATGATCACACAGGCTTCCATTGTCTGTACGCAAGCATGCATGCAGACATGCATGTATTGAGATTTATGGGTTATGTGCTGCATGTCAGACCATGATAAATTGATCCAAAGGTTGCTATGGCGCGCACCATGCTAAATGACTAGATTTCAAATCTTGATTAACCTCCTTTCCTGTTAGATGATGTAGTTCCCTCATGTTTGATCATGTAAAACAAAATTTATTTAAGATCATCTACTTTCTGGAATGTCTGGGTTCCATACTAACTGGTTAGCATATAGCTGACGTGATGTGGTGAAATAAAGGAATGTGATAAATTAGGATAAATAAAAAGCTTTGATATCTAAAATTATATTGTCCATCAAACAATGAACTTGAATTATGGCTGAGCAAAATTTTTATTATCAATGCAGAGTCTTCATGGCTAGCAAAGAATGTCGTACAAGTTGATGTCTCATACAAACTCTCATTTTTATCCTCATTCTTAAAGTGTAATATAATAATATAATAAATTATGACTAATGAAAGGTTTCAATGGTTAAATCTTTACCAAAGAATTTTACATAAGTTAAAACTTCTATCATTATTAATATTGGCATCATTATCGCTGATCTATGTGTATGGTATAATTTTTTTCTTTTATAACTATTTCTAAATATAATATAACAAATTATAATAAATAGACAACTTCAAAAATTTTACTATCACTAGATAATAACTTTAATGATGGCTAAGTATAATAATATTTATATTAATAATGTATGTTACATATTAAGTAATAAATTTTAATGATAGTTGAATACATTAATATGGTGTCCATATGACAAATGAAGAATTACACATAAGATAAGCCTCTATTTTAGAATATGCTAGCATATAACCCTTATAATGCAAAAGATATGAGGGGCTTATCTTTAAAAATAATAATAATAATAATAAAGGAAAGTTTTTTTGATACTTATGGACGAGTCTTCTTCATGGTTCATCCAACCCATCAGCCTAACTCAAAATTTTGTATTCTCAGTTATCTTTAGAAAATAAAAAAAAATTAAATCCTAGATGATGAAGGAGGAAAAGAAGTTTTGATTCCTGGGCTGCTTAATTACATCAAACTTAGTAAAAAAAAATACAGAGCTAACACCTATAAACTAACAACATGCCATTTTTACAGCAACAAAAGAACAAACTAAAACGAAATGCCTAATAGCTAGGACTATATAACTAACTACATAAGCATAACATAAAATAAAATAACAAGGACTCAGTCAAACTTAAGACCATGTGACTCAACAATCCCTTCCGAGAGCATAGCCAAGTAAATTCCTGTGAGCTTCTGAAACGTAGCAAATTTGAGGGACTTCATTTTTATATCAGCAACTTGATCTTCAATTCTGCAATGGATGAGATCAATGACTCCTTTTGTGAGACCCTTAAGAAGCGAAACTTCACATCATATGCTTGCTTCTTCCATATAGAACAGGATTTTATGAGAGTTTTATTGCGGAACTGTTGTCACAATAAATTGTAGTAGCTCCTTGCTTGAAATGAAGTGCTTCAAAAAATTTTCTTAACCAAATAACCTAACAAGCATACGAAGTTGCAGCAACGAACTCTGCTTCAGTTGTTGATAAAGTAATAATTATTTGCTTCTTTGAAGATCACGAAAGAGCTCCTGAGCCCATCATAAAAACATATCCAGATGTGCTTCTTCTATTATCTAGATCTTCAGCATAGTCACTATCAGTAAAGCCAATTAAATCTGTCTTTTCTTCCTTATGATAGACCAATCCAAAATCAATTGTACCTTATAAGTACCGAAAAATTCTTTTTGCAGCAAGAAGATATATCTCCCTTGGGCATTCCATATACTTACTAATGAGACTCAAAGCATGCATTAAATCTGGCCTTGTTGCAATCAAATACATCAAGCTTCCCATAATTTGCTTGTAAAGAGTGTTGTCCACCGTTTTCCTTTCAATATCTATCATCAACTTCAAACTAAACTTAGTTGATGTGTTAACAGTGTTGCAATTCATCATCTGAAACCTGTCTAAAATTTCTTGCACATATTTCTTTTAAGAAGTAAAAATAACAGCAGGAGTTGGTACCACCTCTATGCTAAGAAAATAATGCGTCATTCCAAGATCAGACATATCAAATTCAAGCATCATAGATTGCTTAAATTTTTCAAACATGGCACTATCATTTCTGGTATAAATCAGATCATCCATATATAAGCAAACAATAAACATCTTTTTTCCAACTTCAGTTTTGATAAAAAGTGTATACTCATATGGAAATTTTTGAAAACCTTCTTTCTGAAAAAAGGCTTCAATACGACTATACCAAGCCCATGGAGCTTGGAGCTTGTTTTAGTCCATAAAGGGCCCTTTTCAATTTATAAACTTTATGCTCATTTCCAATCTTGATATAACTAGGAGGTTAATCAATGAATATATGTTCTTCCAAGTCTCTATGCAAGAATGGTGATTTCATGTCCAATTGGAAGATAGGCCATAAGTTGTGTTGCCATTCTAATCACCAATTTGATCGTATCATGCCGGGCAACTGGAGCAAAAACTTCTTCATAATCAATGCCGAACTCTTACTTGTAGCCTTTGAGACTAAGCAAGCCTTGTACTTATCAACTTCACCATTTCTTTCAGCTTCGTTTTGTACACCCACATTACGCCAATGGTCTTTTCCCTTTAGGAAGTTCTATCAACTCCCAAGTATTGTTTCTTTCAATAGCTACGATTTCAGCATCCATTGCCTTCTACCACTTTGATTCTTTAACAACATCTTCAAAAGCTATAAGAACACAATCTGAAAATAGAGAAAAACATGTAAGTGGGTCTTCAGTTTGATCAATCCAAGTTACCTCATAATCAATCATCCAAGCTAGTCTTCTTCTAACTTATCGTGGTTGTGTTAAACTTAATTTAAATATATTGATCCTATCAGATATGCGGAAATACGGTATCAATATATTTATCATGATAATTAAGCAAGTTAAGATCGATAAATACCTCCAGCCATTATTATTAATTTTCTTCCCGATGAGGGTAAGGATTTTGATCTTCCTCTCGATGGATCTTGATCTTTCTCCTCTCTATGGATCTTGATCTTCCTCTCTCGATGGATCTTGATCTTCCTCTCTTTATGGATCTTGATCTTCCTCTTCTTCTCTATGGATCTTGATTGAGCGCTTCCAATCAATGAGCCATCGCACTCTGATGGTATATGCCCTCAGGATGTGCTCTTGATCAGGGACTCAATGCCTCCGCTTGTTTTGATTTTTCTTTCGATAATATTGTATCGAAAGCCTTAGGAAGGGATCCCTATTTAAAGAGATACTCAAATCCCTTTCATTCCACCGCCTGCTCCCATCAAGCAGGTGTTTAACATTTAAGGGGCCGTTATCACTTATTAATTAGTGAAAACGATCGTAATAAAATTAGGACCATCTATTGCGACGGGTTATTACATTCTCCCACTTGGTCCGTATATTTTATCAACACTGAACAAGAAACTAAATACATGAATCATAGCGATAGGTCCTCTATAATTGAGTATTATCTTCTATATATTACAATGCATTCAATTTCTTTACCACTATTCCAAATGTGATAACATAATGAATAAACCATATATTTATTCAGAGTCCAAAAGAAAAGTTTGTCATTTCTCAAAAGTCAAATAACGTGTACACCTGAATGAGAAATAAACAAATAATTGAAATAAGAGTTTCTTTGTACAAATTGTTATCCATACAATTATATCATGGAACCAACTCCCATTCTTATCACATGATCCTTAAAATTCTTAATTGGCATGCCTTTAGTCAAAGGATCAACTATCATCAATTCAGTGCTAACGTATTCTATGACCACTTTATTTTCTTAACATGTTCTCTTATGGCTAAATACTTAATGTCGATATGTTTACTTCGACTACCACTCTTATGGTTTTTAGCCAAAAATACAGCAGCTGAATTGTCACAGTACAGTTTAATTGGCCTAGTAATAGAGTCAACAATTCTAAGCCCTGAGATGAAACTCTTCAACATACACCTTGCGATGTAGCCTCAAAACAAGCAACGAACTCCGCTTCCATAGTAGAGGTAGCAGTCAAAGTCTGCTTTGCACTCCTCCATGATATGGCTCCACCAGCTAATATAAATATAAATCCTGATGTTGATTTCCGAGAATCAACGCAGCCAGCAAAGTCCGAATCTGAGTAGCCCTCTATCTCCAAATGATCAGTTTGTCTATACATGAGCATGTAGTCCTTGGTCCCTTGAAGATACCTCATGACCTTTTTAGCAGCTCTCCAGTGGTCTAAACCTGGATTACTCTGATATCTTCCCAACATTCCTACTGCAAATGCAATGTCAGGTCTTGTGCAAACCTGAGCATACATTAGGCTTCCGACAGCTGAAGCATATGGAATGTTGTGCATCTGTTCCCGTTCAAGTTCATTTTTAGGGCACTGGTTCAAAGCGAACTTGTCACCCTTCACTATAGGTGCAACACTTGGTGAACAATTTTTCATTTAAAATCTCTCCAAGACTTTATTGATATAAGTTTCTTGAGACAATCCTAAAATGCCTCGAGATCTTTCTCTATGGATCTTAATGCCAATGACATAAGATGCCTCACTCATATCTTTCATATCAAAATTTTTGGAGAGAAATTGTTTCACCTCATATAGCAACCCTTTATCATTGGTTGCAAGTAGAATGTCATCCACATATAGGACCAAGAAATAAATTTTGCTCCCACTAACCTTCTGGTATATACATTGATCCATGATGTTCTCTTCAAAACCAAAGGAAGAGATCACATCATGAAATTTTAAATACCACTGACGTGAGGCTTGTTTCAATCCATATATGGATTTCTTAAGCTTGCAAACCAAATGCTCACCATCACCAGAGGAAAATCCTTCAGGCTGTTTCATGTAAACCTCTTCCTCTAGATCTCCATTAAGGAATGCGATCTTCACATCCATTTGATGTAACTCAAAATCAAAATGAGCTACCAATGCCATATTATTCGAAGAGAATCTTTCTTGGATACAGAAGAAAATGTCTCCGTGTAGTCGATTCCTTCCCTCTGAGTGAGTCCTTTGGCAACGAGTCTTGCTTTATATCTCTCAATGTTGCCTTGTGAGTCTTTCTTTATTTTAAAGACCCATCTACATCCAATGGCTTTTACACCATCAGGCAACTCAACAAGATCCCAGACTCGATTAGATGCCATAGATTCCATCTCGTCCTTCATGGCATTGTACCATAAGTTTGATTCCTTAGAACTCATGGCTTGTGAAAACGTTTCAGGATCATTTTCGGCTCCAATGTTATAGTCAGATTCATGTAGATACACAATATAATCACTAGGAATTGCTGATTTCTTTATTCTAGTTGATCTTCTTAATGTTGTGTCAATGACCTCTTGAGGAGTATCTTGCACAACATGATCTTCTAGATTACCATCAGCTTGTGAAATCTCAATGACTGGTTGTTGAGCACTTATTTGAGTTTGAGGAGTGCTATAAATAACAACCAATCCCTCACTTGAAGTGGAAGCTGGAATATCTGAATGATCTTTCTCAGAAGAAGCCAAATACTGAGATTGATCACTCCCACTAATCAAGTCATTCTCAAGAAATTTTGCATTTCTTGATTCCACAATCCTAGTGCTGTGAGATGGACAATAAAATCTATAACCCTTGGACTTCTCAGTATATCCAATAAAATATCCACTAATAGTCCTTGGGTCTAGTTTCTTTTCTTGTGGATTATAGACTCTTACTTCAGATGGGCATCCCCAAACACGTATATGTTGCAAACTTGGTTTCCAACCTTTAAATAACTCAAATGGCGTTTCGGAAACAGTCTTGGTTGAAATCCGATTCAGTATATACGCAGCAGTTTTAAGAGCTTCAGTCCACAAGGATTTAGGTAGGTTGGAGCTGACAATCACGCTCCTTACCATGTCCAATAATGTCCGGTTTCTCCTTTCAGCTACACCATTTTGGTCAGGAAACCCTGGCATGGTGTATTGTGCAACAATTCCATTTTCTTTAAGAAACCGAGCAAATAGACCATGTGCTTGTCCATTCTCAGTGTATCTACCATAATATTCTCCATCTCTATCTGACCTCACAATTTTAATTTGCTTGCCACATTGTTTCTCTACTTCTGCCTTAAATACCTTAAAGGCATCTAATGCTTCGTTCTTATTATGAAGCATGTAGAGATACATATATCGTGAATAGTCATCAATAAATGAGATGAAGTATCTCTGACCATACGAGTCCATATCTGGGCTACAGATATCCGTATGTATGATCTCCAGTATTTTGAACTTCTCTTGGCATCTTTCTTGGACTTGTTGGTTTGCTTTCCCTTTATACAGTCTACACAAGTACCAAAATCAGTAAAATCAAGGATATCAAGTCTATCTTTTACTAATCTTTTAATTCTCTCAATGGAGATATGACTAATCTCTGATGCCACAAAATAGAGGAATTTTCATTCATAACACATCTTTTCATACCAATTTGGGCGTGCATCACATTATAGTGGTATTATTTTTCAAATTAATTTGGAAAAGATTGTCTGACAATGTACCATTCCCAATAAGCTTAGATTTATAAAATAAATCAACAGAGCTTTTATTAAAATTAAAGGAGTATCCTACTGGTACAAGCCTTGACACCGAAATCAAATTTCTAGAGAAACTTGGAATATAAAATGTCTTTTCAAATCCAAAATAAAACCAGAGTGTAAAATAAGTCTGCACGTCCCAATTGCTTCCACATATGAACTCATCTTGTTTCCTGAATAGATGCTTTGTTCACTTCCCAATGGTTTCCTTTGATTTACAAAAAACCCTGCAAAGTATTTGAAACATGGATTGTAGAACCAGAATCAATCCACCATGTGTTATGACATATAACCAAATTGGATTCATGACATACGAATGAGGTTAGAGTACCTTTCTTGTCAAGCCAAGCTTTGAATTTGAGATAATCTTTCTTTATATGCCCTTTCTTCTTGCAAAAGAAGCACTTGGACTCCTTCTTGTCTTCTGTATGGATGGATACTTTATCCTTTCCTTTGCGTTTGGCTTTGGGAGCTTTAGTCTTTCTCTGAGTGACTAAATATGCACTTTCTCCCATTTCTAAATTCAGCCTTCCTTCCTCTTGAATGCACATGGTCAGAATTCATTAATTGACCATTTGTCCTTATGTGTGTTGTAAGATATTTTGAAGGGACTATACTGCTGTGGGAGTGAGCTTAAAATAAAGTGCACCAAGAAAGATTCTAACATCTCAACCTCTAGGGATTTCAACTGAGTCGCAATGTCCCTCATCTTCATGATGTGCTCACGCACACCTCCAACAGTAGTGAGCTTCATTGATGACAATTTTGTCATTAGGGTACTAGCCAGTGCCTTATCTGCATCAATAGCCTTCAGAAGTTCCTTGACATTTTTGCACTCAGGAATTGAACCACGTATACTAGCAGAAATCTTAATACGTATGAACATCATACTGAGGCGATTGGATCGCTCCCATCGTTCATACACAGCAATCTCAGCCTGAGTGCTAGTAGATGTAACTGAATGTGGTTCATCCTTCCTGATAGCATAGTCAATATCCATGCACCCTAATTAAAGAAGAATTCTCTCCTTCCATAATTTATAATTATCACTACTTAAATCGGGAACGTCACATTTCATATCAGAAATATTAACAGGCAAAATAGCTGCATAAAAATAAAATCATGTTCATGTAATTGAATTTGAGGCATATAACTTGATGTCATGTTTTACCAATGTAAACATGCAATAATGAATCAATAACATACAATAACTACCTGTGGGCTAAGTTATTATACTCAAATAGACTCATTAATTTAATGATGTGACTAACAAATTATATTCCTTTCTTAATTCCTATGGGTAATTAAGAAAATAATTTATTATCGCATCCTAATTAATTATATCAGTGCAATAAAAATTCATGTGGGATAAGATTCATTACATTAATATAATTAGTCATAATCAATGTCATCTAACCTTATGTGATCTTTGCAACTCAATACATAATTTTGATTAATCAAAGATGCTGTGGCTACTCCTCAATTAATCAAAATCATATTGATCACATGACATTTAAATTCCATTATATGCATATAAATTAACCAATTTAGCATGATTATTAGGTAGTGATCTTAATCAACGTAACATTTTCAAATCAAGATCTGAGTTAATCAAATTGGCTAGGCCAGTGAAAGAGAAGTGGGGTCCCTTGTTGCTTTCCTTAGGTTAGTCAATGGAACCAATTAAGTAACCACAATCTCTTTACTTTTCTAGACACCAATTGACCAATCAGACCTTGAAAGGATTTGCACTGTGATTTTCATACTACCACCAAATTCATGCATAGAATAAATCTAATATGCAAAACAGGAGACAACATTTTAATTATCTATTTAATGAATTTTAAAATTATCATCTTAAGAAAAAATTTTGTTAATTAAAACACGTCCGGCCGTAGCTCATTATTCCCTTGGGCCAGTCTATGCAAAACACCATAGGCGTAGAGACTCAAGAGGCATATTTTAATACAAAAATTTTAAACTTAAGAATTAAATGATAAAAATAAATCATGTCACATGATTTAATAAAATATTAAACAGATAATAAATGCATTTAAAATTTAACCAATCCAGATTTTAAATTTCATGAGAAAACGGAAAGACCCAAAATCGAAAACTGAAACAGGCCACATTTTCTCCGCATGTGGTTATGGAAGCCACGTTTCCGCTGTGTTTCTTTTTCAGAATTAATGCCAAAAAGAAATCCGAGAAATTTGTGACGCGACAAAACCGAAAATGCACGGAATTCTTTCCTTTAATGCGAACATATTTAATAGAAGAGGAAAAGGCCACGTTTTGTTTCCGCAAAAAATCGAAATCTCATATCAGTTTGATGGTTTCCGCAAAAAAATCAGAACTGAGCAAAAATCGAAACCTGAGATCCAAAAAAATTGAAAATGGAAAACATGCGGCATACTTGAAAAGAGGAACCTTGATGAAAACACTCACAAAATAAGGTAGAGGTTTAAATACTCTGATACCAAATGTTAGACTTAATTTAAATATATTGATCTTATCAGATATGCGGAAATACGGTATCAATATATTTATCATGATAATTAAGCAAGTTAAGATCGATAAATACCTCTAGCCATTATTATTAATTTTCTTTCCGATGAGGGTAAGGATTTTGATCTTCCCTCTCGATGGATCTTGATCTTTCTCCTCTCTATGGATCTTGATCTTCCTCTCTCGATGGATCTTGATCTTCCTCTCTCTATGGATCTTGATCTTCCTCTTCTTCTCTATCATCTTGATTGAGCACTTCCAATCAATGAGCCATCGCACTCTGATGGTATATGCCCTCAGGATGTGCTCTTAATCAGGGACCCAATGCCTCCACTTGTTTTGGTTTTTCTTTCGATAATATTGTATCGAAAGCCTTAGGAAGGGATCCCTATTTAAAGAGATACTCAAATCCCTTCCATTCCACCGCCTGCTCCCATCAAGTAGGCGTTTAACATTTAAGGGGTCATTATCACTTATTAATTAGTGGAAACGATCCTAATAAAATTAGGACCATCTATTGCGACGGGTTATTACAGGTTGATGATTATCTTCAGCTTCAACTTGTTGTTGTTGCTCGCTCTCTACAGGTTGTGCTTTCTCCAAAGGTTTTTACTTTTCTTCTTCATTTTCTCCATCAAAATCAGCTTGTATTTATTGTTCAACATTGTTTTCATCCCAAATCCAAAAACATTCTTCATCAAACACCATGTCATGACTAATGGCAATTTTTTGGTGATAAGATTGTGCAATTTGTATGCTTTTGACTGCTCACTAACACCAAGGAAAATGCATTTTTCTCCTTTATCATCAAGCTTTCTTCTTTTCTGATCTAGAATGTGGGCATATGCAATGGAGCCAAAGATTCTAAAGTGGTTGACACTTGGTTTTTGTCCACTCTACGCTTCTTCAGGTGTCACATTTTGAATAGCAAATGTAGAACTTCTGTTCAGTACATGAATGCTCCAGTTGACAACTTCAGGTAAAAAGCTTCTTAGGATACCGCTTCTTGCTAAAATAGTCCGCATCATGTTCAAGATTGTACAATTCTTTTCCTCTGAAATGCCATTTTGCTGTGGGGTATAAGCAGATGTAAGCTGCTTTGAATCCCATGCTTCTCATAAAAACTAACACTCTTGTGAGTCGTATTCTCCACTACGATCACTGCAAAAGATTTTTATAAGCATGCCTGCTTCTTTTTCGACTAGCACCTTGAAGTTTTTGAAAGCTGAAAAAGCTTCAAACTTCTCATGCAAAAAATAAACCTAATTTTTTTGACTATGATCGTCAATGAACGTTATAAAATAACATTTACCATCATTTGACATCGAATAAATAGGATCGCATATATCGGAGTGAACCAGTTCCAGCACCTTCTTTGCTCTCTATGATTTTCCTTTCAGAAAATGGTCTTGATGTTGTTTGCAACAATACATTCTTTACATACTTATGAAGGACTTTGAATTTTCGGAAGGCCTGTCACCATGTTTTTCTGCTGCAGCATTTTTAGACTACCAAAATTCAGATGTTCATAGCGAAATGCCACAACCATGCTTCATCTTTTAGTCTAGCAGAGAAATATGATTGAGTGGTATTGTCTGAGATACATCAGAAATATTCAGTTTGTTGTCATGTTGACCTGAGAAATTAAGCCCAATTTTTCATCTTGAAGCGGCAAACTCCATCTTTGATGGAAATTTCATATCCTTTTTTTGGAGTTGTCCAACACTTAGCAGGTTGGTTTTGAGATTTGGAACAAAGAAAATATTAAAAATAATCTGACTGAATTTTTTTTTTGGTGTGGATTTTCACACTTCCTTTGCCCATGACAAAAACTTTCAAGTTATCGCCAAAGGTTACAGTGTTGTGGAATGATTCATTTAAGTCTGAAAACATTAACTTGCCTTCACACATATGGTTGTTGCAGCTAGTATCTAAATACCACAAGTTTTGGTGGACTTCTTTCTTCGCATGATAAGCCATCAAGAGAGAAACTTCTTTTTCTTTCTATGCAAAATTTGATTTCACACCATGATTTCTGTTGAGATTAGTTCTACTTTCAGACTTGTAATGACCATACCTATGACATCTATAACATTCAATATTTGACTTGTCTACAGACTCCGGTTTGTAACCATTTGAGTAGTTATTGTCACAGCCTTTTGCTTTCCCTTTGGAATCAGTAGGATGATCCTCGTCTGATTTTTTGTGTATCTTTGTCGTTCCATCTCCCTTTCCCACCATCAGGACCTTTTGGATTGGTTGCTGCCTTTAATGCTTCTTCCTCTTTATTTTGCTGGACAATTTTGTGCTCATGAGCCAGCAAGGAACTCAGCAAATCATCAATTGAAAGTGCATCAATATCTTTAGATTCTTCTATAGAACAAACTACAAAATTAAATTTTGATGTCATTGATCGAAGAATTTTTCAATGATTGGGACGTCCTACATCTTCTCGCCATGGATCCGCATCTTGTTAGCAATCGTCATAGTTCTTAAGAAGTAATCAGTAACAGATTCGCTAGTCTTCATGCGCAAATTCTCAAACTTGGTTTGAAGTCCTTGAAGTTGCACGCAATTTGCCCTTGCATTCCCTTGATAATTTTTCTTCGTTGCATCCCAAATGTGCTTGGAGGTGTCTTTGCAAAGAATAGTCTCCAAGGTTGATCGATCAATTGCTTGAAAAGATAGTTCTTGGCCTTAAGATCCTTAAGCTTCAATGCTTCCATATCTGCCCTTTGTGCTTTTGTCAACACAACTCCAACCCCTGGTTCTGTAACTCCAGCTTCAACGACATGCTAATACTCCTTGGATCCTAGGAAATTCTCTATCAACATGCTCCAATGATCATAGTGACCATCAAAGCGAGGAATGGCTGGCTGCACAAAATTTTCAGAGGCCATTGTTCTTCACTACTACTGCAAATGTGGCTTTGATACCACTGTTACAATATCAAAGAGGAAAGGACAAAGTGCTTAAACAAAACAGAATGAAGAGAAGCTTTTCTGTAGTCATTGAATTCATTAATTGATAGTCCTTATATAAGCAATACATCAATAGTTAAAAGCATAGTTATCATAACCAAACCGAACCGGCCGGTTGGACCGGTTGAGCCGAGACCCGAAGGTCAAGCCGATCCGATTCTAACATAAAACTAGATATGTAAGAGACCTGAAATAATCCGGTTAACCTGTCCGGTTTACCCATGAACCGGTCAACCCAGCTTGAACCAATTTTTGTGGCATTAGATGTTAAATTTATTATCATGTTAACCTTAATTTTTTACTAAAAATTAATTTTTATTATATAAATATATTTTATATTAAAATAATTAAATCGATAGTGCAATCAGTAATCCAACGGTTGAACCAGTGATCCGATGACCCAAGCTCTTGGCCGGGTCAATGTTCGGACCAGGTCAAACAACTATAATTAAAAGCATGAAAATAGTAACACATTTTGACCACTAACAATATAACTTGACTACAAGAAAAACGACTTATTACGATGAATAAATTCGTCGCAATATGTACAGAACTCGCCGTAATAAATTATTACGATGATAAAAAGTTCATCGCAATACATCCAAAACTCATCGTAATAACTTGTTGTCGTAATAACTTATTACGATAAAAATAATTTCATCATAATAAATGACATATTACGGCGAAAATATATTATCATTATAAATTTTTATAAAAATATATTTTTAGAAAAACCTATTATGGTGAATTAATTTTGCTGTAATATGCAGCTATTATAGCAAAAATATTTCATCGTAACAGACAGCTATTATGGCGAAAATGTTTCACCATAACAGGCAGCTATTTTTTTACAAAACACATTTCGTCGTAATAAGAAGATTTATTACGGTGATATTTTTTCTTTACTGTAATAGCATAAAAAGAAATTTTTTTAAATAAAATAAAATTAAAACTTATTACGATGAAACAATATTTTACCGTAATAGTAAAACGTATTACGGTGAAATTTTTTTTACCGTAATAGCATAAAATATAAAAAATATTTTTTTATTAAAATTAAGACTTATTATGGTGAAAACATATTTCACCGTAATAAGCAGATTTATTACGGTGATATTTTTTTTACCGTAATAGCATGAAAAGAATAATTTTTAAAAAAAATAAAATTATGACTTATTACGATGAAATCATATTTCATCGTACTTGTAAAAATGTTTTATGATACATTTTTTTATCATAATAATATAAAATATAAAAATAATTTTTTTTATTAAAATTATAACTTAGATGAAGATAAATTTTACTGTAATAAGTTCGTCACGAAAAGTTTGCTTTCTTGTAGTGACCACTACTACCTGGCAATCTGTCACTTTTACAGCAACAAAAAAAATAAATTAAAATGAAATGCCTAATAGTAAGACTATATAACCGACTACATAAGCATAATATAAAATAAAATAATAAGGATTCGGTCAAACTTAAGATAACGTGACTCAACACCCAGCACTGTGTGAGCTTTGCTACATCTGGCAAGAGAGAACTGTACAAGTTATTCATAGCCAGGTTGTTCTCTGACATGGCCAGTAGCTATCTAAGTTGCTTGAACTTGTTGGTGGGCTTCGCATGAGAGAGAACAATTAGTGATGGGTCTCTTGTTGTTCTCTTTTATCGTTTTTGTCATTGCCTTTGTAGTAGAGAACAAATTCTATATATCATTTTAATTTTGAAACTTTGCAACAACCCGTGAGCTGTTCTTTATCGAGTTCCCTTAAACCTTCCCTCTCGATGCAATTTTTTGAACGAGAAAATATATTAACTAAGATATAAGAGTGGCTGTACTAATCTCCATTTTACCTCCCTTCTCAAGAACACACATGGTAAGCAGTAGTGTAAATATTCCAATATTTGATGCTTTGGGTGAAGGTGATAGTGATCGATACTATCATATGGATGATTATTGTCTGATGTTGGGGCAAGGACTTAAAATGTATAAAGTTTGCCAGCTTTTATTGTATCCTTGTATTTATGTTTCATAACCTTGACAGAACACTGTGGCTTAGTTCCTCTTTCTTTAGTTATAAACAAAAATAATATTCATTATTATCAACAGAAATTATGTTATTTTGAAAAATGTTATTATAAATGTTTTAATGATAAATATTATTTGCCTGTGTAGGTATATCATTGTTTTTACCTTATATAGGCGACTCGAAGATGAGAGTAATGCTCCAAGCCATTACGAACTTCCTTAAAATTAAGTGTTAAGTTTTAATCCTAATAAATTTTGTCATGTAATATTAAGAATTATGTTTTAATCCTATCCAGCTTTATCAACTTTGAATTCTTATGGAACATAAATTCTAATTTTTATAAAACAAGGCTGATCACTTCTCTATGCAAGCACATATAGTTATGGTTTTAGAATATCATCGGGCATCATTAGTGAAAACGATAAAAGAATTCTAGATATGTTTTTTATTTCTGCTAGATGTACGTAAGTTTGAAAGATGTGTGAGAAAAAGTAGAAAAAAAAAAGAGAGTGAGCCAAAAATAGACTCTTGATTTATTATTATTTTTAATATATTTTTTACTCTAATATTATTTTTATATTTGTTGGGAGGTAAAATCGTCATTGCATCAATATTCATGCGAGGAGGCTAAGACCGACCCCATCCCTTCGCCCGCCATGATGTCCCCGAGCTTCCACAGCTCGTCTTCCCCGAGCTCCCCTAGCTCGGCTTCCCCGAGCCTCCCTAGCTCGGCTCCCCCGAGCTTCCACAGCTCGTCTCCCCCGAGCTTCCACGCTCGTCTTCCCCGAGCTTCCCTAGCTCGGCTTCTCCGAGATTCCCTAGCTCGGCTCCCCCGAGCTTCCATAGCTCGTCTCCCCCGAGCTTCCCGTAGCTCGGCCTCCCTCGAGCTTCCATAGCTCGCCTCTCCCGAGCTTTCCGTAGCTCGGCTTTCTCCGAGCTTTCCATAGCTCGGCTTTCTCCGGGCTTCCATAGCTCGGCTTTCCCCAAGCTCCCAGTAGCTCGTTTTTCCCGAGCGATCCATGATCCGATACTCACCCCCGCGGAACCTGACGCAGGAGAGCCTAGACCTATCGTAACAGCATCTCAGGCAAAGAATGATGTTGAAGAGTGGTCTAGAACCTAATACGGCTACCTAGGACCTACGCACTTACCAGATCCCAAGCCATCAAGGAGCTCTCCTCGCCGTCGATCCCTTAACAAACAAGATACGGATCCCAACGGCCCCACAACGGCCTGATTCGATCCATCTCCGTATCCTAACAACCTTTGAACCTTCCAGAAGGCGCTCAAGATCCAGGTGACAACTTATAAATATGACACTCCCAGATTCCCTCAGGTATGCGCTCACTCTCACTCTCCCACTCTCACCAGCTGCTCATCGGTGCTCTCCCCTCTAGAGCTCCCGATCGGCCGACCCTGGAGAGACTCCCCGGAGAGATCCACCTCCCCGTTTTCTGATTGATCGCCGATCTCCCCCACTGACTTGAGCATCGGAGGGTCTTCCGCGGAGGGCCACCCCCAGCGCCTCCCGCGTGAGGACTTGTGTGTAGGTCCGCCCCATGAGATCGATCCCGCCCGAGTCGGAGGACGGATCCCGGCGGCAACAGATTGGCGCTAGAGGAAGGGCTTCAAGTCCTGTTAAAACTTGAAGAAAGGGATAAGGATCTCGATCTGGAGTAGAACATCTCTAATGGCCAATCGGAGAAGAGCAACCTCTGAAGCCCAAGACCAGGCCGCTTCCCAGAGGCCTGATCCGGTGAGCGGTGTAGCGCCGCAGCCTCCACCAATTGAAACCCCATCGCCGCCATCCATCCCGGTAACCCAGGACCAATTTGCCTCGCTGGTCCAGCAAGTCCAGGCCCTGACTCACCTGGTCCAGGAGCGCTTCACGGCTCCTCCCGCTCCGCACCTTCATAAGGAGGCCGCGATTCCTACTTCGCCGGCGACTTCCTCCTCTAGTCCGCATGAAGCCACGGACCCCCCACATCGACCAAGAGGGAACAAACCAGTCCCGCGAGGCGGCTACGATAGGGATTCTCCCAGATCTCGACGAGCCCGGTCCCTCTCCCCAGTGTCCTCCCACCATGATTCGACATCGTCCCTGCGATCCTCTCGCCCAACTCCTCCTCTGACCGCTGAAGAGGAGATCCGCCGGCAGATCCAGGAGATGCGTCAGGAGCTGGACGCTGCCAAGCAGGCCCATCCGCCTCAGCCCAAAGCGGAGCAGGGCATCCCTTTCTCCAAAGGGATTATGGAGGAAGTGATCCCCTCTCATGTTAAGCTACCGACCGTCGAACCCTACCACGGCTCTTCTGACCCGGACGACCATCTTAGCAGCTTCCGGTCAATAATGATATTCCACGGAGCATCCGACGCGATCCTCTGCCGCGCTTTTCCCTCCACCCTCAGAGGATCTGCCCGAACATGGTTCAATGCCTTGAAGTCAGGTTCCATTGATTCATTTGACGAGCTGAGCCATCTTTTTATTGGCCAGTTCGTCAGCAGCCGTCGCCACCGACGAAGATCTGACTCCCTCTCCGAAGTCAAGCAGAGAGAGGGGGAGTCCTTAAGAAATTATCTTGGCCGTTTTAAAAGGCCATGTTGGAGGTGGACCACCTTAATCATGAGGTGGCTATGTCCGCCTTGGCGGGGGGAGTCTCAAAGGAAAGCGACTTCTACCTGGCTATGAAAGTCAGCTACCCCCCTAACCTCTCTGATATGATGGCCCTGGCGGACAAATACGCTAGGGTCGAAGAATCGCGGAGAGTTGCCCGCGCCGAGCTAGCAAAGAAGAAGGAGCCCAAAGGTCCCGATAGGCACCATCCCGCCCGTCGGCCGAGTCCACCTCGCCGCCAAAGAGCTCCCCCACTACCGTCGAGAAATCGCTCCCGGAGCCCTCCCAGGCGATTCGATCGCTACACTCCGCTAACCGTGTCCCGGGCGCAGATCCTCATGAAATAGAGCGCCAGCTCCCCCGGCCAACTCCTCTCCGAGGGAACCCGACCCGAAGAGACCCCACCAAGTACTGCCGCTACCACCGGGAGCACGGCCACGATACTGAAGAATGCTGGCAGCTGAAAAATGAAATCGAGAGGCTGATCCAGCGGGGACGACTGAATCAGTTCAGGAGGGCGCCCGAGCTAGGACAAGGAGGTGACCGCCTGCCCGAACCTCAACAACCTCCTCCTCCACCAAATCCGCCCGTGATCGGCCGCATTAACATGATCGAAGAGGCCGGCGGGTTGAGCCCCAGGGACGATGGTGAAGGATCAGCGCTAAAGAAGGTGCGGACGGGCGAGCTCTCCTTCTCCGACGATGATCTCCAAGGGATATAGTTCCCCCATGATGATGCATTAGTTGTATCCCTTAATTTGAATAACTATGATGTAAGTCGGATCCTTGTTGACAGTAGAAGTTCGATGAATGTTCTGTACCTCGATGTGTTTGCCAGGATGAAACTACTCATGGAAAACCTTCGAGCCGTGGATTCCACCCTAATGGGATTCACAGGCGACGTCATCATCCCGGAAGGGGTTGTCACCCTGACGGTCCGCGCAGGAGCCTGGCCCCTTGTGGCCACTATCCACACGGACTTCCTAGTGACCAAACTCAGGTCCCCATACAACGCAATATTTGGCAGGCCCGGCCTAATGTCCCTCAAGGCAGTTGTCTCCATCCCACACTTATCCATGAAATTCCCTGCCGAGCAGGGAGTTGGAGTTATTCGAGGAAGTCAAGCCATGGCTCGACAATGCTTCGTTACTAGCCTTCAGTCTAGAGTGCCGGAGGTTGATGGGCTAGACGCTCGGGAGGACTTCGCCGAACAGCGAGAAGAACCAGCAGAGGAACTGGAGGAGGTGCCGTTGGATGAGGCTCGTCCCGACCGAACCATAAAAATCGGGTCGCTGCTCAAGGGCGAACCTCGGCACATATTGATCAGGTTTCTCCGAAGCAACGCTGACAACTTCGCCTGGTCCGCCTCTGACATGCCAGGGATCAGCCCCGAGGTTCTCGTCCATCATCTCAACGTGGATGAGATGCACAGGCCCGTCAAGCAGAAGAAGAGGAGCTTCGCCCCGGAACGACAAAAGGCCGTTGAAGAAGAAGTAGACAAACTCATCAAGGAAAATTTTGTCCGAGAGGTAAATTATTCAAGCTGGCTATCAAACGTCGTCATGGTGAAGAAGTCGAACGGCAAGTGGAGGATTTGCATCGACTTCACCGACCTCAACAAAGCATGCCCGAAGGACAACTTCCCTCTTCCCCGGATCGACCAGCTCGTGGACGCCATCTCAGGTCACCAAATGCTGTCATTCATGGACGCTTATTCAGGCTACAATCAGATTCGGATGGCCCCCGAGGATGATGAAAAGACCGCCTTCATAACCGACCGAGGTACTTACTGTTACCGCGTCATGCCCTTTGGTCTTAAAAATGCAGGTGCCACCTACCAAAGGCTGGTTAACAAAGTATTCAAGGAGCAAATCGGCCGGAATATGGAGGTGTACGTGGACGACATGCTGGTCAAGAGCAAAGAAGCATCACGGCTTGTCGAGGACCTCTCAGAGAGCTTTGCAACGCTGCGCAAGTATGGGATGAGGCTCAATCCGACCAAATGCGCCTTCGGCGTTAACTCCGGGAAGTTTCTCGGCTTCATGGTCTCCCAGCGAGGTATCGAAGCTAACCCCCAGAAGATTCAAGCTCTCCAACAAATGGCGCCCCCGGCATCTATTAAAGAGGTCCAACGCCTAACCGGGAGGATAGCGGCTCTTAACCGCTTTGTGGCGCGGTCGGCCGAGAGATGCCTCCCCTTCTTCAAAACCCTCCGGTCGGCTAAGAACTTCCGGTGGACCCCTGAATACCAAAAATCATTTCAAGATCTCAAGAAATACCTCGGCTCGCCCCCACTCCTCAGCAGTCTGACCCCAGATGAGACCCTGTTTTTGTACCTGGCTGTTTCAGATGATGCCATCTGTTCGGTGCTGGTCAGAGAGGAAAGCAAGGTCCAAAAGCCGATTTACTATGTCAGCAGGCTACTCCGCGATGCGGAGACGAGATATAGCAGGATTGAAAAAATGGTGTTGGCCTTAATCACCTCAGTTCGAAAGCTGCGACCGTACTTCCAAGCACATTCTGTGACGGTCCTGACCGACCAACCCATCAAGGCGGTAGTCCACCGCCCCGAGACATCAGGAAGAATGACCAAGTGGGCCATCGAGTTGAGCGAGCATGACATCCACTTTCAGCCTCGCCCAGCCATCAAAGCTCAGGTGCTAGCCGATTTCCTCCTCGAGTGTACCATCCCAGAGGATGGTTCCACCCCAGACTCCCCCGAAGAACCAAAATCTGGAGCCCGGTGGCTCCTCCATGTCGACGGGTCATCTAACGCCCATTGCTCCGGTGCGGCCTGGTTCTCACCAATCCAGAGGGGGCAACCTTTGAATATGGCGTTCGGTTCTCTTTCCCGGCCTCCAACAACGAAGCCGAGTACGAAGCCCTGCTAGCCGGTCTTCGAATCGCCCGCAACCTGAAGGTGGAGAAGCTTAATGCCTTCACCGACTCTCAGCTAGTGGCCAGCCATGTACGAGGAGAGTTTGAAGCTCGGGAGCCGAACATGGTTCGATATCTTCAAGAGGTGCGGAGCCTGCTTCCCCATTTTTCCGAATTTGAGATCACTCAGATTCCAGATCCGAGAATGCCCGCACCGACCTACTGTCCCGATTGGCGACTGCGGAATCAATGGACGCCGAACAAAAGTTCCACCTGGAGACCCTGGAGAAGCCCAGCATCGCGGAAGCCGACCGAATAATGCAAGTTGAAGCCGAACCATCATGGTTCGATCCCATTCTGAAATATCTCAAAGAAGGGTCGCTTCCATCCGACCGGAGAGAGGCTAGAAAGCTGAAGCTACAGCCACCCACTACGTGCTGATCGACGATCAACTTTACAAACGATCCTTCTCCATACCACTGCTCAGATGCCTTCGCCCGTCCGAAGCAGATTATGCTCTCCACGAAGTGCATGAAGGGATTTGCGGCAACCATCTGGGAAGCCGATCCCTATGCCACAAGGTGCTGCGACAAGGCTACTACTGGCCGACTATGCAGAAGGATGTAGACGATCTAGTCCGAGCCTATGACCCATGCCAGAGGCACTCAACCATTCAAAGACTCCCCTCCGCTGACCTGGTTCCTATATCCTCCGCTTGGCCCTTCGCCAAATGGGGGATGGACATCCTCGGCCCATTCCCGCTTGCCACGGGGCAGCAGAAATTTCTATTTGTCGCCATCGACTACTTCACTAAATGGGTCGAGGCGGAGGTGGTTGCACAAATAACCGAGGCACGGGCCAGAGACTTTGTATGAAGGTCCATCATCTGTCGATTCGGCCTCCCGCATACTATAATCACCGATAATGGAAAGCAATTCGACAACACTAAGTTCCGCCAGTTCTGTGAAGAGCACGGAATCTGTCACCACCTTACCTCGGTCGGGCATCCGCAAGCCAACGAGTGGCCGAAGTGACCAACAGGACCCTGCTTCAAGGGATCAAAGCTCGTCTTTCCAGAGCCCAAGGCAGGTGGGCGGACGAGTTGCACCACGTCCTATGGGCCTACCGCACCACCCCGAGAGTCCCCACAGGTGAAACCCCATTCCGGATGGCCTTCGGCACGGAGGCCGTTATCCCTGTAGAGATAGGCCTCCCTTCGCTGCGGGTGGAAAGCTACTCAGAGGAAGCTAGCGACGAACAGCTCCGCACCAACCTCGACCTGATAGAGGAGATTAGAGAGAAGGCCCGGATCAGAGTGGCTGCTTATCAACAAAGGGTGGCCCGCTACCACGCCTCCAGAGTCAAAGGGAAAGCCTTCCTGCCTGGCGACCTTGTTCTCCGGAAAGCCTCTGTTTCCAAACCACTGGAACAAGGAAAGCTGGCACCAAACTGGGAAGGCCCATACCAAGTAGCGAAGATCATTGGACCGGGAACCTACAAGCTGCAAGATCTAAACAGAAAGTCTGTCCCCCGAACGTGGAACTCGGACAATCTCCGTAAGTATTATCAATAGGGTATGTCCTCTATAAGTCCATTTTTATATACCTTATTATACCTTCCTGTCGACACGTGTTTTCGTAATTTGCAACGTGAATCATCATGCATTACATTGCCAAAGATTGCGAAAAGAAACAGGTGCTGCTCACCAATCCTCGGCACGACCGAGCTACCTATCTGAACAGGAATTCTTCGAACCTTGGCAGGGCCAAGTAAAAAAATCTCCGAACCTCGGCTGGGCCGAGCAACAAATTCTCCGAACCTTGGCAGGGCCAAGTAAAAAATTTTAGAACCTCGGCTGGGCCGAGCAACAAATTCTCCGAACCTTGGCAGGGCCAAGTAAAAATCTTCGAACCTCGGCTGGGCCGAGCAACAAATTCTCTGAACCTTGGCAGGGCCAAGTAAAAAATCTCCGAACCTCGGCTGGGCCGAGCAACAAATTCTCCGAACCTTGGCAGGGCCAAGTAAAAAATCTCCGAACCTTGGCTGGGCCGAGCAAAAAATCTCCGAACCTCGGCTGGGCCGAGCAACAAATTCTCCGAACCTTGGCAGGGCCAAGTAAAAAATCTCCGAACCTCGGCTGGGCCGAGCAACAAATTCTCCGAACCTTGGCAGGGCCAAGTAAAAAATCTCGAACCTCGGCTGGGCCGAGCAACAAATTCTCCGAACCTTGGCAGGGCCAAGTAAAAAAATCTCCGAACCTCGGCTAGGCCGAGCAACAAATCTCCGAGCCTCGCTGGGCCGAACAACAAATTCTCCGAACCTTGGCAGGGCCAAGTAAAAATCTCTGAACCTCGGCTGGGCCGAGCAACAAATTCTCCAAACCTTGGCAGGGCCAAGTAAAAAATCTCCGAACCTCGGCTGGGCCGAGCAACAAATTCTCCGAACCTTGGCAGGGCCAAGTAAAAAATCTCCGAACCTCGGCTGAGGTCGAGTAACAAAATCTGGCATGCCCGAGCGACAAGATCCCCAAGCCTAGACAGGGCTGCGATCTTTAAAGCCCCGGCGAGATCGGAGTGCGTAAACCTTGGCCAAAGCCAAGGACTACATTCTACCACTAGAAACCTCGGCCAAAGCCAGGAGAGCGACCTTAGTTATCAAGTTCCTCGGGCCAACCGAGTGATATTCCCGTGCCCTGGTCGCGCCCGACGACCAAATCGTCAGCCAAAAGAGCAAAGCTCTCGCGCCTTAGCTGCACCCCAGGGCACCGTTTGAAGCAGGGTAACTTCTCGAATACCCTAAAAATGAAAACGAAGGCAAAAACCTCCTGATACTCCGAAAGAAGTAAAGGAACTCCTTCTGAAGAACCGCCTAGGTCCGCCACTGGTCCAAACAGAGACTAGTGACCCCCCAAGAAAACTCAAGTTCGGATTCAGGCAGCTTACAAGCCCCGACCAATCTAAACGGCCTCCTAAACTATGTTCAAATTTGGGTGGCCTATGTGCCCTAAACGAAACCCGCCCGTGATCTCCTAAAATCAGCTCGAACTCGGGCGACTGATAGATCCCAATCTGATATGGGCAAATGCTCTGGGAACAACAGAATGCACAATATGACAAATCTTTATATTCATTAAAAAGAAAGGAGAGACAGCAGTGGCAAAAGAAAGGAAAAGAAGCAGAAAGAGCCCTCGCTAAGGCTCGCTGTCTTCTCCAGAAGCTAGCAAATCCTCCAGATGCTGGGAGAGCTCGGCAACTTGTCGGTGGAGAGATGATATCTCCCCCCGTTGCCGATCCACCACCCCGCGGAGGGCCGTGACCTCCCTCGTGGAGACGGCGACGTAGCCCTCGACGACCCTTTCGAGCCGCTCGTGGCTCGCGAAAGCCGACGCCAAGGCCTGGGCGTCGACCGTGATAGTAGGGTGACCCCCCTCCAGACACATTGAGCCATTCATCATCACGCTTAATCTGTCGGATGGTTGCTCTCCTTCTCGAGAAGCCATGTTGAAAGCTGCACTAAGATCGAACCGAAGGGATGGAAAACACCAGCACCCCCCGTCCGTATTTATACTTTTCAAGCAAGTATTTCGATCAGTCGGGCCGTAACCACCGACCTGTGAGAACTTGCCACGTATCATCGCTTTAATTGGCGGGATCCGAAAGGTCGTGCCCCATCCCGAGCGAAATCGATAATGCGAACGGACTGCTCGGGAACCCCCCGGGGAACGGAGTACCTCCCAATCTGCCGGCCCCCCGCAATAAATGCTCCCAACACTTCCCCAAGCTCTTTTAAGCTGGCCGCCTCTCGAAAAGCGTGAGAAAGAAAGAATCCCAGCGCCTGACAGTAATTCGTCCCCTCGGGAGGGGTCGCATCATAAATGGAGGGCGTGACCATGAACCGCCCGCTCCACCTTGACACCCCTCACCAAACACCGCAGGGACCTAACATTATGACTCATAGTGGCGACTAAGTCACTTCTCCGAGCCCCGAATCTCCGAACCTCGGCTGGCCGAGCAACAAATTCTCCGAACCTCGGCTGGGCCGAGCAACAAATCCTCCGAACCTCGGCTAGGCCGAACAACCGTTCTCCAAAACTCGACAGGGCCGAGCCATAAATATTCGAACTCCAATGGGGACGAGGCATGAATCTCCGAGCTTCGGCCCAAGTTAAGGAACGTATTTACCACCAAACGAACTCTAAACCTCCGTCTAGACCAGGGCAGCTTGCAAGCCCCGACTAGTTCGAATAGCGCGGGATCCTCGCCTAAAAGCGAACGGAACGACCTTGTATCCCACGGCCAGCAACGGCGACTTGGCACAGAAGAAATAGAGGTTGAGAAACAGAGCAAAACTTTCTTTATTTCATTGCCATCAAAGCCAATTACAAATGCCTGAGAGGCGTTACAAGAGCATTGAAATGCATAAAATAAAGACAAGCACAAAACTCGGGCAACTGCTCCAAAGCAGACCTGGGCAACTATGATGCTCCGGCATCTGGACCAACGAACCAGATAAACCGCAAACAGTCAGCTCGATCCGATAATGTGCGGGCGACATGGACCAACCGTTGCGGCCAGCTTCGGTAAATAATGATATCTCGGCGACCCAACCGAGATATCAAGGTGATTGATTGTAAAGGGTGGACGGAATGTCACCCCTGACCACCCAACCAAGAGGCCCCCCGGCGAGTAGGTAGGAAGCCCGCGACCCTGGCGTCGGAACGCTCTCCCAAACCGAGTGTGTACCGCCCCAACTTGCCCAAACTCCAAGGCAAGGTACCTGCGGGCGGCACACTATCACCCCCTCCCCATGTGGCGAAAGATTCCCCAGGCGGGCAAGCCCAGGAATCCAAACCAGGGGAGGAGGCAAAATTCACTCAACCCATGGGGAGCCCGCATACACTTCCTACCGTAAATCCCCAAGGGGGAACCACAAAGGTCACACGAGAAGCACATATGTGCGCTCTCCGTGTGATCTCTGCCCCCTCCTGTGCGCTCTCCATATGATCTCCGAGGCTCATCCCCTAAGGGCGAGCCACTCTTCAGCAGCTCCATCATCGCCCCAACTGTCTGGAGGCAAAGGGCTTGTGAAAGGAAAGCTCAACCCTCCCACTCGCAACAGCGAAGAAATAAGCATGGTGGAAACTCCAATGGGAAAGAGACTTTGGGGATGACCTAACACGACCCCTCTTCCCCCCTTTTTATAGGCAAAAAATGAACCGGGAACAACTACCAAGGCCAGAAGCCCCGAAATTCAAAACACATGGGCCATGCCTCCACGTGGCCTCCCAGGATGAAAGCAGCGCCCCGCTGCGCGCCGAGCCCATCGCTTGAACCATGATGCATGCAAAGATTTCCCTTTGATCCCGAATCACGGTTATTAAACGCAAAGAATCGCCCATTGATCTTACGGAAACTGACAAGGTTCAGGAGATCGTCCTACGAAAGTAACATCCTCCAATGGTAAACGGGTGCGTGCGCCGTACGCCAAAACGACCCGCATGGAAAAAGACCAATGTCATAAAAGCCTTTCGGAAAGCGCCGGAGCAGCTTTTTGCTCCCCACAGAGCCGTATCATCAACTCCAGCGAAATAAAAACCGATCTACCTGCGGAACGGTAGAGCGCTGGCAGGGCAGCGAAAAGCACGAAAACCGATTGTTCGTCGACTGCTCCCCAAGGAAGTTAATCGCTTGAAGAACTTGTGCAACAAAATTAAACATCTCAAAACAAAAATGAACGTGAGGGCTACAAAAACTATTCTTTCATTCACCAAAAAGGGAGTGACAAAAAAACAAAAATTACATCAGCCCTCACAGGGGGTCACCCTTGTCTCCCTGATCCGCCGCAAGGCTACCCGCCTGTTGTTGGAGAGACGCCACGCGCCTCTCTAAGCGATCGTTAACCGCACGGAGGTGCATGATCTCCCTGGTGGAGGCGATCACGTATTGTTCGGTCGCCTCCTGGAGTCGTTGTCGACTCGCCAACAAGGAGGCCAGGACCTCCCCATCGACGACGGTCTGAGTGCGGCTCCTATGAGCCCCACAGCGAGTGTTGGCATCGTCGGCTGGTGCTCCGGTTGACCTTCCGCCATCCTTGGAAGCCATTCCGTCGGCGCAAGCTCGTATCAAGCTAGCAAAGGTCATCGAATGAAATGGTCAACGATAACCGGACCCCCCATCGGTATTTAAACCGATCCAAGCAAGAAATCTACCTGCTCCAGCCATCGGCCCTCGAGCCACCGACACAAGATCCCGCCATATGTCGCCGCTTGGGTAACCACTCTCATCCGTCGGCCCTAGCCGACCTATTTTGCCATCGGTCCTAGCCGACCTACCTCATTCGTTGGCCCTAGCCGACCCATTTTGCCGTCGGCCCTAGTCGATCTACTTCATACGTCGGCCCTAGCCGACCTACTTCACTCGTCGGCCCTAGCCGACCTACTTCATACGTCGGCCCTAGCCGACCTACTTCACTCGTCGGCCCCAGCCGACATGCTTCATACATCGGCCCTAGCCGACCTACTTTGCCATCGGCCCTAGCCGACCTACCTTGCCGTTGGCCCTAGCCGACCTACCTCACCCGTCAGCCCTAGCCGACTTATTCCGTCGGTCGGCCCAAGCCGATCTACCCTATCCGTCGGCCTTAACCGACCTGCTTCGTTCCCCAAGTTTTAATTAATCTATCGCATCGATCAAACATGAACCGAACCAGATCATCTCTCGGTTCACCAGACAAGGCTATCGCCCCGCCTTGGACCCAGCCAATGTGTTTCCTCGATCCTGAGATAAAAGCAACCAAACAGCGCCAACAAGCCATAAGCCGCTTGCGATTGGGGCAAATTTGGAGCGAAGGACCGCCCAAGAAAAAGCACCAGGCAAAACGGCGAATGTCGCAGAAGACGGGACTCTCCAAGAAACAAAATGAGAGGATATTGCAAACAGATACAGCGCTGCTATCGCTTTGCTTCCCCCCTAAGGAAGCCATCTTAAGAAGGTGAGGTGCTTCGCCCGAGGCGTCCGGAACCACCTCGATAAACGCTGCGTTAATCGGAATTTGCTACGTGGAGTTTCCCCAACCGTCGCCCCTGGAGGAGCCTTACCCACGAAGGCATGATGACCCCGCCGCATTAATTAGGGCATCATTGCGTGGGCTGTCTAAACCAGATCGTCTCATCCAAAGCGTGCCACCTGGACTTATACTCCCTATGCCCGAACCTACGCTTCGAACTAGGGAGTGGAGGGCATATGTTGGGGGTAAAATCATCATTGCATCAATATTCGTGCGAGGAGGCTAAGACCGACCCCATCCCTTCGCCCGCCATGATGTCCCCGAGTTTCCACAGCTCATCTTCCCCGAGCTCCCCTAGCTCGGCTTCCCCGAGCCTCCCTAGCTCGGCTCCCCCGAGCTTCCATAGCTCGGCTCCCCCGAGCTTCCACAGCTCGTCTTCCCCGAGCTCCCCTAGCTCGGCTTCCCCGAGCCTCCCTAGCTCGGCTCCCCCGAGCTTCCATAGCTCGGCTCCCCGAGCTTCCACAGCTCGTCTTCCCCGAGCTTCCCTGGCTCATCTCCCCCGAGCTTCCACGGCTCGTCTTCCCCGAGCTTCCCTAGCTCGGCTCCCCCGAGCTTCCATAGCTCAGCTCCCGCGAGCTTCGATAGCTCGTCTCCCCCGAGCTTCCATAGCTCGTCTCCCCCGAGCTTCCCGTAGCTCAGCCTCCCCGAGTTTCCCATAGCTCGGCTTTCTCCGGGCTTCCATAGCTCGGCTCCCCCCAAGCTCCCAGTAGCTCGTTTTTCCCGAGCGATCCATGATCCGATACTCACCCCTGCGGAACCTGACGCAGGAGAGCCTAGACCTATCGTAACAGCATCTCAAGCAAAGAATGATGTTGAAGAGTGGTCTAGAACCTAATACGGCTACCTAGGACCTACGCACCTACCAGATCCCAAGCCATCAAGAAGCTCTCCTAGCCGTCGATCCCTTAACAAACAAGATACGGATCCCAACGGCCCCACAACGGCCTGATTCGATCCATCTCCGTATCCTAACAACCTTTGAACCTTCCAGAAGGCGCTCAAGATCCAGGTGACAACCTATAAATATGACACTCCCAGATTCCCTCAGGTATGTGCTCACTCTCACTCTCCCACTCTCACCAGCTGCTCATTGGTGCTCTCCTCTCTAGAGCTTCCGATCGGCCGACCCTGGAGAGACTCCCTGGAGAGATCCACCTTCCCATTTTCTGATTGATCGCCGATCTCCCCCACTGACTTGAGCATCGGAGGGTCTTCCGCGGAGGGCCACCCCCAGCGTCTCCCGCGTGAGGACTTGTGTGCAGGTCCGCCTAGGAGATCGACCGCGCCCGAGTCGAAGGACGGATCCCGGCGGTAACAATATTATTATTATTTATTTGACATTCATGTTGTTTAAATTTTAGAACAGTGTATTTAATTTACATTGAAAATGTGTAGTTCTTTTAGTGAGGTGTATTTACTAATGACTAAGTAAAAACTTATTTCAATGAAAAAGTTTATTATAAGTTAATTGCCATATTATACAATGAAATAATGACTAAGTAAAAACTTCATCATTAATATTAACATTCTAATATTAACAATCATGTGATAAATAGAGAACTCTATACAAATTAAGTCTCCACGCAAAAATTCTCATCATTAATATTAATTCAACATAATGCACCACATATGATTATTGTTCTCTCATTTCCTACTACTCTTCAAACGTAATATAACAATGTAACAAATTATAATAAATAAATTATTTCAATAGCTAAATTTAATATATATTAAATAATAAATCTTAATATGATGACGGAATATACTAATACCAACTAATATCATTAATATTTATTACAAAATAAATAATAAACTTTAATTTTGATTAAATATATTAATATCACCATCTATTCTTCAAATGTAATATAATAATATAACAAATTATAGTTAATAAAATATTTCAATAGCTAAATTTATTATGTATTAAATAGTAAATCTTAATGATGACTATGCACAATAAAACCCGCTAATATCATTAATATTTATTATAAAATAAATAATAGACTTTAATTATGACTAAATATATTAATATCGGCATCTGGATAAGGAATTCTGTAAAAATTGAACACCCATTATATATACATATAATTTATCAATTTATAGAAATAAAATAATAAATATTCAGTGGTATCCCACACTAGTGTTGCATCATGCAAGCTGACTGCTAGTCTATAATAATCTGCCACCTTCTGCCTTCCTGCATTGGCCTGGCCATCATACATTTCTTTCCTTCATTACCTTCTATCTGACTCTAACCCAGTCCATGACCTTAATTAATTTTCCTCTAAATCCATCATTACTTTGGTTTGAAGGAAAATGAACTACAAGAAGGTTGTGGATGTGGATGCAGCTAAGATGAATCTGTTAGGAAGTCATTATCTAAAGAATGATTTTGATTTCCCTCTCAGCATTAACTTTAATTTGCTTTCCAAAACTTCTGTTTTCAGTTCAAAAGTCGTAATGAGGCACAAGTGACTTCGCCTTCCACAGCCCTTAATTATCATTACGCGCAATAATTAAGATTAAACAAACAACTGGACTTAGTGGATGGTTAGGGTCAATGTCTGTATGATGTTGTTCCATGAAAGAAAGCTAGGTGCTGCCAACGGACCATTTGAGGTTAAATAATTAAATGGCTTAATTGGTATTCAGCCCTTCAAAAGACTGAGCTAAAAATTAATTCCTTGTTGATCAGTCACTAACATCTATTGTATAATTTAAAAATTATGTTCCGTGGAAAGATAATTATATTTAAAAAGATTAAATGTTAAATAATTAGTTTATAAAAATTAATTACTAAAGTTTGAGCCACTGAAGGATTGTCAGCGCAGAGCCAAGGCCCACCCATCTGTCCGTTACAATTAAACTTTCTTTAATTTAATATTGTGATGCGATCATGTGAAGTGCATTTGAAAGAAGAAATCGACTATGGCTTGGGCAGGTATCTTCTATGTCACCTGTGTTCTAGGTACTATTATTTTATTATCGAGGGAGATTTCATCATTGTTATTTGTTGGCTTCGTCAGAATCCAGCGTCTGCTTGCCATCCAACCCCTTATTATTGATATTGGATTCATTTTTAGAGAGTTCAGAGTGTCCTGATTCGATATATCTACAGAAAAGCCAACTATGTGGTAGGCTAAATCACAACGACCCATTTCGGATTCTAGAGCTAGAAGCAAGAAGATACATGCTTTTCTATTCTGATTCAAATTTTATATTCTTATATTTTAAACTTAACTTATCCTAAAATAATGTGATTATCCGTCTGTACAAAAAAGTAGAGAAGAAGAAATCGACTCAAAAAATTATCTGAATTCTTTTGAAAACTTCTTACATTACCCGAAATCCTTGACTTGCTTTACATGTCATCAATACCAAGTTGCCGAAATATCACTCAACGTGGTCTCTAAGGCTAAGCTCTACCTTCCGTGCCGGCCTTTCCTTCTTTCTTTATTTATTTATCTTCTTGATGGCAGAATTATACTTGTAAATTTAATGATTAAAGTTTTACAAAGCTGAATGGATAACATTACGGAAATGGACACATGGTATCATCTTCTTGCAAAAAAGAATGGAAGGAACGTATGCTTTGTTTAACTGGATTTATATATGGCTCTCGCACAGCTTCACTATGTTGAATATTTTTTGAGTAATAATTCACCATCTCATCCAATCGTCTGGCAATTTAAAATGATCACTACATTATTATCCTCGGAAGCTTAGGAATCAAGAAGTTGGAAGAATAGAATTTCTCAACAAGGAGGATAAAAGGAAAAAAAAAATCTACTTCAGTAATAAGAGACATGGCATTTCAGGAACAAAGAAAATCCCAAGAACTACTCAAAAGAATAATGCCCTGCATTGCATTGCCTCAACAAGAAAAGCAATAAGTTTATAACCTAGGGATGATAATTTACATTAAAAAAATATATATTTTTTACTTTTAAATTTAAGCATGCAAGTCATGCGATGAACCATATTATAAACTTTTTATGCTGATAAGTATTTAGTCTCCTAACTGTTTATGCACTGGAGAAGCCTTCAATATTTACTATATTAGAAGCCATGATCGGCACTTTATTGTCTAGTATTCTCGTTTTAGACAGCATGAGAAAGCCATGAGTTTGTTTAAAGTGAATGCTTTGTGCTTGTAAGAGCTCATGGGGTGCATGAATCTGCTAGCTAGCTTGAGTTGTTCCATCGACATAGCTTACATATCTTGTGAAGGCTAAGTTGTTGATTAATAACCCACCAGCTTTTGGAAGGAATCCATGTGAATCATGCCCATCCTTTGCCCTCCAACTTGCAAAAAGCCAAGGAACCATGCACTTTACTTTGGCCCTATCAGATTGGACTATGCATCCAATTGTCGTATTATATTGAAATTGCTCGTTAAGCAACATAACAAAATCTATAGAGAGAGAGAGAGAGAGTTACCTGAAAATTTCCATTCTTTTTTATATAGTAGTCGCTCCTGCTCCTAAGCGTGCTTTCTCTCTGCTTCTTATTTAAACAATCTAGAGAAAGATATCCTCAGTAGATTTGCGAAATCTAGACACACCTATGTCACCATCAAAAAGAAAAGTATATGACATTTATAAGATTCATGCAGAGGTTGAAGAACTAAATGTATTTGCTCCCTGAAGGTGCTAGTCAAAATATCACGAGGTTCATGACGGTACTAAGGTTTAGAAATATCTACCTACCTAACTCAATATCTCATGCAATGAGAATGATGTTTTGACTCTATGGATGATTAGGTTGAGATTTAGGTGCAATTGGGACACGAGCAATGGTATCAATATTGCTATCAAGTAACATTGTTGCTACTCCATCACGTAGATAGAGCTTGGTTACCCTGCACTACCCCGAAGGTATAACAAGTGCCCTACTTTTCTTTCAGAAGAAAAGGGATCTTAATCTATCTAAAAATGAGGAGAGTCTAATCCAAAGAATATTTTCAATCGTCTCTTTCTCTCCTCTTATATTATCGGGTCAAATCTCTCAGTTACATAACATGTTTCTTAGGATAACCATGCTTGCATGCTCCAACTTTTAGAGAGAAATATCTAATTGACTTTTGAAGACCAAGACAAATGGAAGTAAACCGAAAAAGCAAGTTAAAAACTTGGAACAAAATTTTTTTAGGGCTCGATCTTAACCAAATGCTTTAGAAGCTTTGGTAATATGCAAAAAAAAAAAAAAGCATTTTCCATATTCCAAACTAGAAAGTTTATAGAGGAAATATCCTTTCTTTTTTTTTTTTTTTTTCTATTTCATCTTCCCTCATATTTGATTTTAAAGTCATACATATACCACTTTCTCATTCCATCAAGTTTAGTCATGGCTTATCAAAGAACAAAGGGGATCACACATTGATCCACTGAAGTGATTGGATTGGATAAATGATTAAATAGTTCAACAAACAATAAATTAATATCGAACCACATGAATAATTAATATATAATTACAATTTTAAAAATATACTCTATAAAGTCAAATAAAGGTATCTTTTCCATAAAATTCATCTTATTTAATAATTTAAAATTAATTTCTTAAAATTAAATTATTTAACTATAATAGAATAAATTTTGCAATAATACTTAAAATTAATTTTTATTTTTCAAAAAATAATACTTAAGATTCTTTAAATCCATTAAAGAAAAAGTGAGACTAGGGAGCATATGCTAAATTGATTTAAAAAAGATGGGAATAAGGATTTAAGTTTAAAAGATGAATTTTTAAAAAATAACATTTATATTTTAATTATATTAGTTAAATCAAACCTACTTTATCGATTTATATTGAATCATCAAGTCAATAAAAAATTAATCAGTTCATCCAATTTTAATTGAATCAATTATATAATTAATCTAATCAAAAAATCAAACCAATCAAGATCTAGTTTAACATGTTACCAATAGAGCCCGCCAGTTCGATTCAAATACGATAACTATTGTTTTTATACATAACTTGCTATCCATTTAGCTTTTTGAGTCCAAATGCAAAGGGCCTAATGGCTTCCATTTTAATTTTAAAAATATCTTTAAGATAGATTACAAGAGACTTATCCTTACCATCCTATACGCATATCATCCAATATATCAAACTAGAGTCTAGGCTCCAAGATGGACTAAATACAGGTTCTTAGAAGATCTTCATTAATTAGGATTAAAACCAAGCCAAATCATCTCGTACTCAAATCCTTCCCCTCTTGTTGATGCCATCTCAGCAAGCACTCAATATTTCGAAAACATCGTCCACTGGAGAGCGTTTTAGACCAAACCACTAGGCTTTTGTGATGCACACCAAACTCAAACTGTGGGAACCTTAAAATCCAGTTGAGATCTCAAGGTATAGGCAATGATATGGTATTGGATGCCATAAGAATTTGAGGCCAGCACGCAAGAGATGGTTCTGTTGTCCAAAAAAGGCTAGCTTTTGTTGTTGCTGTGCCGTTGTATGCGTCGTATAATGCCTCGTGCTCCCCATGAGCAATCCTAGAAGCAAGAAGCTTTCTTAAAGGTTTTGTTTGGATCTTTGAAAAAAAAGAAAAAAAAAAGAAATATATATATATATTCTTCTTCTTCTCTTATTTAAAAAGAATTAAAAAATATTAATTATTTTATTTAAATAAAAAAGAAAAAGAAAAGAGTTATGCAGCAATTATACCTCTCCACACTTTAATACTGTAAAAAATTAAACTTTCAGTGCTCTCATTGAATTTCAATAAAAAAAATATGTTATCACGATGAATTTTAATAGATTTTAACGATAATTGGAAGGAAAGATACATGGATTAAGATTGGTCTTCAGCTTTCACGATGTGCCTCGATGAGTTTTGAGAACCCCAGTGCTCGTGGCCATAGAAATGGAAGAACAAAGAGTAGAAAAGAACTGTGAGAATGAAAGGAAAAAAAAAAAATAATAATAGGAAATGAAGGAATATTTTGATCTTTCAAAAAAAATTAAATATTTTTTCTTCCCTACGTTACTCCCAAATTGGGAGTTAATAAATTTACCCTCGTTAAGGAGGAAACAAAGAATAATCTTTTAATCTTATTCCTTAAAAAGATGATAACTTATCTTATTAAAATATTTTTTTTTATTTATCTGTCTACTCTCTGAATATTTTTTTTATTATATTCCAACAATAGCTATTATTTTTTTAAAAAATAAACTATCTTACCTAATTTATTATATTATCCTCTATTAAATGTGAAATGGTATATAATAATTATCTTATCTTGCTTTTTATCTTACCATCCTCTTCTTAATCCAAATCCTATTCTATGTATTAAATGCAACCTTAAAGTTTGATATGGTGCATTATCAAAAAAAAAAAAAAAAAGTTTGATATGGTGCATAGCTAATGCAGCATTAGAAATGTAGGTTGGCCAGACATGACACAAAAACTTAAAAAAAAAAAAAAAAAAAAAAAAAAAACACATCAATTTGGATCAAACTGCCATCCTTCGTAGCTTCAAGATGTGTTCGGCTCAAATATTTTCATGTACATAGTCATGCGCACATGATACAGACTTAGGTATATTGAGATTAAGAATATTAGTAACCAATGGTGTACTAGTAACCAGTATAATACAAACAGAGTATTTGTATTTTTGCTCTTTCTTTGAAATTCTAGAGAGTTTTTTCTAACATTGGAATTACTCCAGAGGATAATTAAATGCAATTAATGGAGATTATAAGTCTAACATAGCTCCTTGTTGAGGAGGATCTGAGAGGTTGGACTCATGTAGATTATAAGGCTTGTCAGATACAATAAAAAAATGCAAGCATTTCGTTTAATCAAATTATTGTATTTAATGTAGTAGATTAGAGATTAGATATTCGAACATAGTAATTTAGCATTCAAAGTTAATTCCTCACATGACTTTGAAGCAGCTTCGCTACAAGTGATTTATCTCTGAACCGAAATTTAAGGTCAATCTCATTGCTATATGTATTCTTGGCTCCTTAAATTTTTTATGGTTCCATCCATAGTTTGAAAATTAGATCGGACTGATCGATTAAACCGGTCCAACTAAAAACTAGTCATCAGTACAATCTAATTTTATTATTAAAGTTAAATTTTATATAACCTAGCAAAATTGAAAAAAAATTATTGAATTGAGCGAGTTTCGAAGAATCGATTCAATTTTGATTTTTAGACTTTTAATTTTAAAAAATATTTGAATGGTTAAGAAAGAAGTCCTATATATTGAAAAAAAAAACTTAAATGAGTTGAGTTGAGTTTTGATAAATAAAATTAAAATTAAAATTTTTAAATTTTAGATTTTTGATTGATATTAATATTTATTAAAATAGAATTAATTATGATATTATTTGGTTTGATTAATTGATTTATTGATCAAATCGATTGGATCTAACCCTCTGTTTGGATGGAAAGAAAATTAGGAAGGAAAAAAATTAGGAGAGAAAATGAAATTTCTTGTTTGGATAGAAAAAAGTCGAAAGGAAAGAAACTAGAGAAAAAATAGAGAAAAAAAAGTGGTGGCCCCCACATAAAAGTTTTCTCTCCGAAACTGAAGAGATTTCGGAGAAAAAACTCAAAAGTACTTTTTTTTATTCTAATATTGATCCTTCCAAAAAAAACAATCAATGCATTTTTTAATCATATATAAGAAGATATTATTATCATCGTAAATTATCAACTTTTATCTTCTCTCTATTTTCCTTTCACTTATCCAAACAGAAAAAATATATATATATATATATTTTTAATTTTAATTTTTTTTTATACTTTTTTTTCTCTATTTTTTTTTCTTTCATTTTTTTTTTTTTTCTTTTCTATCCAAACAGAGCATAAATGTCATGCTAGTTTGCTGCTTGTTCGATTTTGAAAACATCGGTTCCGTTGCCGCCAACAGCTTGGCACTGAAGCAGAACAAACTTTTCAACGCGCCATCGTTGACCAAAACAAACCAAAAATAAAATAACTCTCTCTCTCTCTCAATCTCTACGCGCTGTGACCAGGCTGCGGTGAAAAAAAAAAAAAAACGAAGGTCCGAAAGCAACGCTTTGCGATCCAAATCAGACGGCAACTGGAACAGAGCAAGAGAGAACAACAAATCTTAGACGGTTTTAGGGTTCCAAAGTTGCCCACCTAGATGGCACCAATCTGAAGACATGAACAAGAAGGTGACCCGTGGAATAAAACTTTTAATCATTGATGATGCCATAATATATTCTCTTCTGAAATCACAACGTGCCCTTAAATCAAAATTAATAAAACTGTTCATAGTGTCAGGATAATGATCAAGTGTGCATCTTATCTGCATCATATCTTAAATCATATCCAGTATAATCTACGTAAGTCTAATCAGCCTAATTATATTTGTACTTTACCAATTCAAGAACAGGACTCGCATCTAATCATGCATTAACATTAATTGAAGTTGCATGTTAATATTTTTATAGTTTGAACATATCAAATTAGTATATAATTCTTTAAATCTTAAACAAACTAAGTAGAATGAAAATATATAATAAAAAAAATAATACAAATTGAATAGGAGAAGATTGAACTTGACTCAGCAGATCAAGATTTAAATACCAAAATGATATATTTCTCAAAATTAAAGCCAATAGTGAAGGAAAAGGAAATGAAAGATTGTGTTTAGTATAATGAAACAATATTCTATACTTTGAATCTAACGAATTAGAACAATTAATAAATTTTCAATTATTCAAACAAGAATAGAATCAAATGTAATAAATGGGCATTGAGAGGCTTCTATCTTGTGCTGACCCGTGTCATGATTCATGAACAAAAAACCACTATGGGGTAAGTTAAATTTTCGTTTAAACTTATCGTAAATTACGCGTCAGCAGTGACTCCCGTCAACTCCGCGCATAAAACGCCTTCACTGGTTAATGCTTATCATATCCGCGTTGCACCGAGACCGGGCTCGCGCCTCCATTCTCCGTGGCTTCCTTAACGCGTTATCCACGCGAAGTTTCCACGTCTTCGCGTCAGCCCGCTGCTAGCCTGCCACCTTCTTCTCTACCCTCCCTCACCTTCGCCCATCTTCCACTCTCCCACCCTTCCTTCGAAGAATTCAAAGACGAGGCGAAAAAAGAAGACTCCAGAACGCCGAATTCCGGCTTTTCGTGTCGAGTAAGGTGAGGAAATTTCGATTTTTGAGATCTCGAAATCGTCCGACGGCGGCGGCAATGCTGCGATCGTTCTTCCGGCCGCTGGACAGGTGCTTCGGGAGGTTCGGCGGCGGGGACGAGCTCTTTTGGCACCTGAACCTCAAGCCCCACGCCTCCGGCGACTTCTCCATCGCCGTCGTCCAGGCGAATAACTCCCTTGAGGACCAGGGCCAGGTGTTCACCTCCCCCTCCGCCACCTACGTCGGCGTCTACGATGGCCACGGCGGCCCCGAGGCCTCCCGTTTCGTCAACAACCGCCTTTTCTCCTACCTCCACAGTACTTTCTCCCTCCCTAATCAAAATCCCTTTTTGATGTGTTAATCGACCCTTTTCGACGCTTCTTATCCTAATTCGATCGTCAAAATCGCTTCTTTATCCGATGTGATCTTGTGTTTTGTTTCGAATGGGGCAGGGTTCGCGATGGAGCAAGGGGGATTGTCGGCGGACGTGATAAAGAAGGCGTTCAACGCGACGGAGGAGGAGTTCCTGCATCTGGTGACGCAATCGTGGTCGTCGCGGCCCAAGATTGCGTCGGTGGGGTCGTGCTGCCTCGTGGGGGCGATCACCGACGACACGCTCTACGTGGCGAACCTGGGGGACTGCCGGGCGGTGCTCGGCCGCCGGAGCATCGACGGCAGGAACGTGGTGGCCGAGCGGCTGTCCACCGACCACAACGTCGCCGTGGAAGAGGTCCGGAAGGAGCTCGCCGCGCTCCACCCGGACGACTCCCACATCGTGGTACATAGCCGAGGGGTCTGGCGGATTAAGGGGATCATTCAGGTGAGGAAACCTTAGCCCTCTTCCTTGCCGTTTCTCATCATTTTCTCTTAACTTGGTTTTGTTTTTATTTTTTTTTCCCTGGAGCTTATCAACACAAGCTGCCAAATGAGTGATAACTAGATTTGTTGACAGCATCTCAATTTTTTTAAAGAAAAAAAAAACCACTTTAAGATGTATGATTGGTATGTGTAGGTTTATTCTGTCATGTTACTGGATTATGAGTTAATGCGGAGTAGATATTATCATCTTCTAGCGTTTACTGTATGGATGAGGAAGTGGACCAGAACATGATTCAAATAATGATTTTGATTGGAAACAGCTGTTGTTGTTATGCATCCCTTACAGAGCACAGAATATAAGCAATTGAAGTTTGTCATTTATTTTTTCTCTGATTTATTCTCATTTCTCTGTGCACTGGTTTGGTAGTTGTCGTGATGGAATGGACTGTGGTTGAGTTCTAGGTTTTCATTTCCATGTTAGCTGTTCAATCGATGTGAATCATGAATCCGATCGTCTCCATGACATGTTTTTATCATGGAGTGCTTTTAATTTCATTGTATAGTCAACTACTTTCATGTTGGTGTTTCTTGACCTGTATGTCAGTTGATAATCATCATTATGTTTCCTAGCTCTGCCAGTATGTCAGCATTTAGTTTAGTTGGTAAAATTCTGCCATGAAACTAGATGGGCATCAGTTTTCTTTTTCTTAGGTCATATTGTATAATTATTAAATTTGGTCTAATCTATTCACGTTTTGATAACAGAGCTTCCTAAATTTATCAATCCTGTAGAATCTTATGCATTTCCTCTTTGACCTAAGGAACAAGATAAGATGGGGTACTCAGTGCAGATCAAGCTTTATTTTTGGAATCATCAGACCAGAAACCTACTTGTAGATTGGATAATTGCAAAAAAAATCTGAGATGATCAAATAACTTAGCTTTTCCTGTAACTCTTTTTTTTTTTTTTTCCTCCACTTCTTGACTCTTGTAACTTGTCCTTTTCTCAGTTCCAATATCTGTTTCTAACCATATATATTTTTTGAGTTATCATTGCAATTAATGATGTTGTTAATTTTCTGGTTCAACTGCAGGATGCTTTGTAGTGCCTCAGTTGTCATAAGGACAGCCTTTTCAAACAGTATCTAATATTTTGTTAGTTAGCGTGCTCTGTGTAGGATGCTCTAGTTTGGGTTGTTATAGAAAGTAATGTTATTTTTTTATAGGACAAAATTCCCATACCTTTACAACTTTTATTTGTTGTACTTGGATGCATCCACACTGCTTTGTTTTATCTGGAGACTGGATGTCTTCTTTTTAAATGCAATTATGGAATGCATAACTTACTTTGAAGATTATGTTCTCATAAAGTAAAAAGGTTGAACAAGTTGAGGCATAGCATATTCTATGGTGGTATGTATGTCAAGCAGCATATTGCAACCGACTCTAGCAAACAAATATTCAATATTGACATGGTTATAGCCTTTTGGTGTTATGGATAGAAAATGTCTTCTTTGTTGGGTCCTATGGACATCATTCTTCCACATTATTGCATTGGCAAAGGTATTTATGTGCCTTCTATCATTATATATAACCTACTATTATATGTGAGCTTTTTCCCCTTAGAAAAAGGTTTATAGAGATTTTGAGTTCAATTGCATTGATTTTGGCAATGCTCTTTCTAACTCGTTGGCTTAGTTCGTGAGATGGGGATGAGGTTGTGTGTTCAGTGCTAGCGCCATATAACACTTCGATTGCTCTCCATGAATGTTAGCTCAAAGTAGAAAGCAGAAAGATGATTTCATGGATCTTGTAACTGGTAATGTTGGCATTTTCTGTTTTTACATGCATGGTTGATGTATTATTGGATGTTTGCCGCTCCCTACTCCAAATATGGCATATTATGGGTTTGACAGGCTTAAATTAAACTGGCACTTTCAAGGTCTAACTCTTTAAAATAACACCATCAAATCTCTTTAAATCTCTGACACTACACTGGTCACCAGTTATGGCTTCTAATGTCAAAATCTAAATATTGTTTTCGATGACAGTATGTCTTATGCATGGTGTGGACTTTCAGTTGTAAGTAAAATAACTTTTGTTTGAAGATGACAAGTTTAACTCACTCACCCCTTATATTTCCCCTGGCATAGGTATCAAGGTCTATTGGAGACGTCTACCTGAAGAAACCTGAGTTCAGTAGCGACCCATTATTTCAGCAATCTGTTTCTTTTATTCCATTGAAGCGACCGGTGATCACTGCAGAGCCATCAATCCGAACCCATAAGCTTAAACCAAACGACTTGTCTTGATATTTGCATCAGATGGGCTCTGGGAGCAATTAAGTGATGAGGCTGCAGTTGATATAGTCCTCAAGAACCCAAGAGCTGTAAGCCATCCTTCTTCCCTTTCTTTTGTTCTGGCATGTTCATTGTACCGGTTCTTCATGTTTAGTCATTCCCTTCTCATATCAATCTAAACATTCCACATTGATTCTGGAATTTTTACAGGGAATAGCAAAGAGATTATTGAGAGCTGCCCTTAATGAAGCTGCAAGAAAAAGGGAGATGAGATATGATGATATAAAACGGATAGAGAAGGGAGTAAGGCGCCATTTTCATGACGACATCACTGTTATTGTGATCTACCTTGATCAGCACCAACCAGGAGGTCAATCCAGATTGAAGAGCGCTTACGAGTACACTAGTGCACCTGTTGATATATTCTCTCTGAACTCTGATGAATCTGAAGACCCTCTTTGGCCCGTCCGTTGAGAGTTTGTGCATGATTCATGCGATGTGAAAGGAGCTGGTGTTGCATGTCACTTGACCTTATAGCTGACACTCTTAACAAAAGGAGTCGAGGACAGGAGAGTCTTGAATAAGAATATGGGATATGGTGTACATAAAGAAGTCTGTTGATAGAGCCAAAATTTTTAGTGCTTTTATTTTATTTTATTTTTGGTCACCATCATTTTTCTCTTAAAGTTATAGATGAGGTTCCTTTCGTTGAAATTTGTTGGCTGTTTGGATGTTGTTTCTTGCCTTCAGCTGGCATTGAGTGCTTTTGTCTGACTTGGATACTGTTCCATATGGTCTCAACAGCCCAGCAGCAGCCCTTTTCTCCTTTTTGTTATCCGTTGTTGCCGTAAATTAAAATTTTATCTGGTTGTCCTAACATAATGATCAGGGCAGAGCCAGGATTTTCAACTAGGAGGCATCATTTACAATTCGATCAATGATTATTTTAACAAATTACAAGTCTTCTTAACAATTTCACCAATGATTTATTGAATTAATTACAGGTCTTATATATAAGTGAGATGCTGTCCTTCCATCCATCTCTATATCCCCTTTAAATCAGATTTAGGAACCAAGAACCATGGGACTCGGGGTCTGTAAGAACCAAAGAGACAGATCTGAACAAAAAAAATACTATCTTGATTTTTTTCTTTATTTTCATTTTGATGGGTAGAATTGAACAGCAGTGTGCAGTGCAGTCGATTTCAATTTCATGAGATTGTGCCAGTTGATTTCGATTTCAATTAATTTGCAGATTTACGTTCCTTTTTTTTTTTTTTTTCTTCCATCCTTTCCAAACAAAAAGAAAACTTTTCCTTCAAACAGATCCTTCCCCTCCCTCCACCATTCCCCTTCATTCAATCTGCAAATTAGTCCTTTTTCTTTAATTTTTGCGATTCCAATTTTGTCCAGCTCTTGGTTTGCGTTTTTGTTTAAACAAAGCCGCTCACAATCCATCAAAAAAGGATGACAGTGTTTCTACGCCACTCTATTGCATCCCACAAGTTCACAAACCCTTTGAAGAACCGCATCAATACAACAGAGATAACTCTGTTCATCATCATTGCTAACCCATCTCATATGAAGCAGTACAAGAACTAGATACCTAAACCATCAAAATAAAAATAAAATAATGTCCAAATGCAATGTCATCACCAAAGAAAACAAAAAAAATACAAGTGAGCGTGATAAATGAGATAAACAGAGGCAAGAAGACCAAAATACAAGCAGGGATACAGAACAAGAAATGGGCAGCTATCTCGAGCACTAGTATTCCATTGATATATATATATATATATAGCAGTTTAGATCACCAACACGGCAGCGGCGAGAAGCGGCCCCGAGATCAGTCCCACTATCACCTTCCTCACCCTCGCTGATCCACTCTGCATCAAAATAAATGGACGGATATTATTTTTCAGAAAACCACACAACATGTAGTTGAATCATAGCCACATCCGTAACGCGAGTGCAATGCACGTGCCGACGCGGCGAATGCTGTGCACGTGATATCATTTCCTTCGATGTTTCGTTAATTAATAAAAGCTATAGAAATCTCTCGTCGCTTTACAACTGGCACCGTCGCCGCTTCCAATTTTAATAACGACAGGAAAAGTTATGAATAGAGTATTTATTTATTTATTTATTTTCCTGCTCTGTTACATCACCGAAAGCATTCAGTGACACGTTTATCTCCTTATAACGGCCATTATTTATCGATAGACAACTTTTAAATTTTTATTATAAGAATAATCGCTGAGACAGCGGCTGCTCCAACAATAATAATAACATAAAAGAAATGCTGTTACCTTTTACTTTGTTTTTATTAAATAAAATAATATATTTGTAATGCACCTTACAATCAACTTCAAGGGAATCTCGGGGAAAATTTTGAAATTAAAAGAAGTTATTATTTAACAGAGAGAATAAGTGAAAATAAAGGCCCTTATTTATGCCATAACGGTACGCCATAATAGAATAATGGCCATTATATTCCTCACGTTATTTTCCTCACTAAAGCAACGAGCACGGATGAAAGGGGTACAACTAAATCATGACAACTCACAAGTAGGTTAAAATTAATTCAAGTAGCTTAAAATTAATTCAAAAAATGCTTAAAATCGATTAGCTACTTATCGAACCAAGCTACTCAAATTAAAATACTTAGCTTAAAAAACTTCCAAACTAAATCAAATTTACTTAATTTTATTATTTATTTTTATAATTATATGATGAGAAGCAAAATTGTTATCGCGTCGATGCTTGTGCATATTATAAAAAAGGTCGAGATCAATCTCGACATTCGATCAGTCAGCTATCATGTCTGAAAAACAGCAGAGCCCAATCACCTTTAGCAGAGTCAAATCGCCTTTAGCGGAACCAAACTATTTTTATGCCTCAGCAAATCAAACTATTCTCATGGCTCGACGAACTGAGCTATCTTTAAGCCTTGGCAAACCAAATTATTTCTATGTCTACCGAGCTATTCTCGTGCCTCGATCAAACCGAGGCATTTGAGCGCCTCTGCGGAGCCAAGCATGAGAAAGTTTAAATTCATGATAGTTTAACATCTTAAGAAAAAAATTATACAAATAATGCTGAAAATGGCCTAAGGCCTATGAAAACGGCCCAGGGCCTATAAGATCGCTGAATCTCAAAGTATCAACCAACTCTTCTAGCTGTCGATTCTCTAATGAACTAGATACTGATCCTACCGATTCCGAAACAAACTTGATTCGAATCTAATTCGAATCTAAACAATTTTCGAACCCCCTACAACGTACCCAAAGAATCAGATGATCGCTTATAAATATTCTAATCCTGAAGTGTCTCATGTATGCTTCCACTGACACTCAGATTGAAAACTCCATTGAAGCTCAAGCAAAACTCTGAATTCTCAAAAGGCCATCCATCTTGAGAAACTCTTCTGCAAGAGCCTTCTTCTCACATCTGCTTGTGAATTTTTACTTACTTGAATGTCGAAGGATCTTCCGCAAAGAACCACCCTAGATATTCTCTGCGTGAGAACTGTCTTGCAGATTTCATCTGAACGAAAAATTAATGTCGAGATCTGAAATCGAGCTGCAACCGAATCGAAAAACAAATTTTTATAGCAATATATATATTTATAATATTATTTTAATTATATATTTTTAAATTTTTAATTATAAATATATTTATTTTAATTTAAAAATTATTTTTAAATTTTTATATATAAATTTGAATTTTATCAAGCACGAGTATATTGTGCTCAGATCAAGCTCAAATTTTAAACTTTAAAAAAAAATTTAGAGTTGAATCAAGTTTGAACTTGTTAGGCATCGACTTGACTCACTCAATTATACCCCCAGTGAAACCCATTTTGACGGCTATAACGTCGTTATTTAAACAAGCAGCCAACAACAATACCATGGCACTGCAGCGATTCTGAAGTGACCCCATTTCAATGCATTTTAATCGGAACAACTCATGTAGCGTGACCCATCAATCCGGATACAACCATTCGGATCTATTTATTTCAGTTAATATTTTTTAATTAATTATTATTTTATCCTAATATACAAATAAATGATTGGATGGAAATAAATTAAATAAGTGAATATATCATTATTTTATGATTAAATTGATATTAAATATATTATATTATACGATTTACATGAATTACACGATGATGCATTTATGCTAACAAGTGCCAACTTTGAGGTTAACCAGACACGTTTATGCTCCACATTTGATTTGTTACCCCTAATTTACCATCCATGGCCGATATATCGTTTACCACACCGGGAACATAATTGAGCAGATAAAAATGTCAGCTTCCTGAGATTAACCAGCGGTTAACACGTGTCGAGCAACATGAAACAGTCCACCGACTCGACATGGACTCTCGGAGACAGGCAAACCGGCTGGATCTCCAGATCCTTCGGTTTGTCTTGACCATTGGCTAAAACTTTAGCCATCAACGTTGTGGCCTGGATCGGGCGGCCGCGCACGATATTCAACGATCGCGATTTCCCGAGTCATGACACGCACTCTTAAAGTACGCTTCGTCGGGCCATGAGTTCCGAGACCGAGACACCAAGATGGCTCAGCTGGCAAAACCAAGCGGAACTCAAAATTTACCTTCCCCCGGATTTTAGTGTAAATTTTGAGTTCCGGCTCGGGGTTAGGACAGTTGGCGTACGGCCTCGAGCCTCGTGAGTGCAAGCTAGCGTTCGTTTGCGAGGTTTCGCTATGGTGCGCGTCCCCACGCCAGCGACGGTCAAAGTAGTTTCTGAAACTGGGACACGGAAGCCGGGCTCGACCGGATCCGATCCAACGGCACAGATCTCCCGTCGAACGTCAGCCTGCATTGCCCCAATATCGTGCGCCGGTGGGGCGTCAGGTCTCCGACCGGATCCGACGCCTCAGATCCGATCGCCTACGGCGCACGTTAGATAGCAACGACGAGGGTATAGAATCGGGGGGAGAGAATGGCGTACCGTATCGTCGGAGGTATCGCCACTAGGTCCCGGGGCGGCGGCCTCCGGAGTCGCGGTGGGCGTCTCCACCGGCATCAGAGCGGCTGGCGAGGGCGCGGAGGCAGCGCCCTTCTTCTTCTTCTTGCTCTTGCTCGGAGCCGGAGCTGGCACCTCGGCGGGCTTCGGCGAGGCGGCGGCCGGGGTTGGAGTGGCCGCGATCGGGACTGGGGCGGGGGGAGACAATGTGGGTGGGGGCGTCGTCGGGGGACTGCTCACCGGCACCGACGCAGGAGGAGTAGATACCGGGGCCTTGACGGGAGCGTTTGCAGGTGGCATGGTCACCGGGGAAGCCTGAGGGGCGGAGGTAGGCGCCGTGGAGGGGGCAGGGGTGGTGGCTTGGGTGGTGGGAGCAGCGGCGGGGGCGGGGACGGTGGGGGAGGTGGGGGCGGAAGCGGAAGGGGTGGTGGTGGGAGCGCCCGCGGGGGCCTGGGCGCCGGCGTTGGCGAAGGCGAGGCAGAGGAGCGCGACGGCGACCGCGGTGCACCGATCCATGATTAGAGTGAATGCGGAGTAGAGACCGGCAGCGGTAGGGGTGAGTACAAATAGAAGGTGGGGAAGGGAAGAAGAAGAGGAGGAGGAGGAGGGAAGACAACAAAAAGAGATGAGCTACAGGTCGACGAACAACAGACTGGCAGTGGGGCCCGCGGGGCACGGGAAAGTGGGGCATCGGTGGCCGAGTCGGACCGGAAATAGGGGCCGTACTGGAGATGGGCGGTTCCCGTGAGTCGGGGTTGGCCTGGGTTTAAAGGGGCACCGCCAGCGTCAGGAGATGGGGACGGGTGCGGGGTACGTGGGTATATGTGCCTTGCAAGGGAAAACTCCCGCTTTAAGGTGTACGGGTGTTCTCACCGTCGCTGTCGTTGGCCTTGCTTTGTTGTACGTCTTGGCGACGCCTTCAGCTCGTAATGTTATTAAGGTATCGTTTGATTATCAAAAAGTTATTTTAAAAATAAAAATAAAATTTTTAAAAATAATTTATTTTTTTATTTTTTTAAATTTTTTAATAAAAATTTGATATTTTATACTATTTTAATATAATTAATGTTATTTTAAATAATTTTTAAATAATATAGAAATAAGTATGTATTTCACTGAAATATATAAAAAATTTTTAAAAAATTTTCAAACATACCCCTTGATCCAATAGAAAAAAAAAATGATTTATTAATTTAATTTTTAATATAATTACTTAAATTAAATTATTTTTTTATTAATAAATAAAATAAAAATTAAGACTTTGAGTTTAGCAAATTCATCAACATCATTATGCATTGAAAAATATGTAAATTTTTTACCATATATAAAACTTAAATAATTATTAAATTATAATAATTTATAATTATTATTCAAGAGTTGAATAATATATAATTTGATAATATATATTATAAAGCCCAAATAGTTGAGAACAAAAAAAAATTAATAACTTTATATTGATTTCATGCATAACTTTTAAATATTGTTTAAGCATATGTCAAGAAAGGTACTATTTATGATAATTTTATTTTATTTTAATTTTTTAATAATCTTCATGTTTTAAAAAAATATGTTTTATCCTTTTTTTAATTTATTTGGATTAAAAACGGCTCAAGAATATCATTTCAATTTTACCACAAGTTTTTCAGACATAAAACTGCAGCACCACAACCTGCTTTTCTTAAAGTCAATGACAGATTGGCCAATTGATTCAAGAAAGGGAATTATAGATCTACAAGCTAGCAAGAGATTCATGATAATATCTGCAATAGAGACACAAAAGTATTGCAATTTCTAAGAAGTGCCTATAATATAAAACAATCATATTTGCTAACAAAACATAGGTGCTGTCACAACTTACAAAAGAAAAATTTTATCCATGTTTCCCCACTATCATCAACAAATGTTTCAATGTTCCCAACAACTCAGGATAACAAAACAGAATAAAAATGATCAAGCATGATACTTAATGCCTATTGATGCGGATAAATCATCCGTATTGAGCGACAGGCATGCTGAGGTTTGTCGTGGGCTTCCAAGTGGGATGGAGGGGTCGTCTCCCTTCTTCGGAACCCTGCAAAAGTTCCGACCGGTGCTCCCGGCGAGGACCCTCCGACGCTCAAGTTAGTAAACTTATCGCTCAGTTCTGTAGTAATGAGATAAGAGTTGAGATAGAGAGCGATAGCTAGGGAGAGAGAAAGAGAGATCCCCTGCATTGAGCTTGGGTCCTCTTCTTATACCTGTCTGGGGGGGTCCTATTTACCTCGTTCCGTTGGAACCGTCGAATATTCCTCGTTGGGATAAGTTTCTCTGAACGGCAAGTGGTTAAGCCGTTGCTGGATGAGGGCCGCTTGTAGCGGTAACTGCCAAGCGTGCTAGCACTTGCCCGTGATTTCAGTGAGCGAGGTACACGGCAATAGACCTCGAATCATGGGATCTGTTGCCTGAAACGGGTTATTGGGCATGCGAGAAAGGCACCAAGTTAGGACCGAATCCGTTGTTGGAAGCCGGAACCAGAGGCCGGAGCTGGAGACCGGAGCTAAAGGCCGTCGCTGGAGGCCGGAGCCAAGGGCCGGAGCTGGAGGCCATCGCTGGAGGCCGGAGCCAAAGGTCGGAGCTGGAGGCCAGAGCTGGAAGCCGGAGCCAAAGGCCATCGCTGGAGGCCGTCGCTGGAGGCAGGAGCCAAAGTTCTATTTCTGGGTTTTGCTGTCACATCATTATTTCTGAAAATCGTGCAAAAGATAATACCACCCAGAGGAAATGGTCTCCGGCGTCGCCATTCATCCAATACTGAGGCATGTGACAATCTTTCCTTTCATTTTCTTGGGATCAAGAGAGTCCATGAAGCAAAACTCCTTGTCACTGGCAGAAACGTTAGCTTTCTTGGCATCAGCAACATTGATCAACGGATAGAACTTGTTGGCTGGTAGGATAGCTGTTGAAAGGCTCTGTCCCTTTATCCGCTTGTTGTTGCCAAGAGTCAGGAAGGAGGAGAAGTCCCGGTCCATGGTGCTTGCTCCACAGTAATGATCCATGGTGCAACGTTGCTAACCGACGCTACCGTCGGGCCTGCGTTGCCAGCGGAGCAACGCACCGTGATCCCTTTAGCGACGGCCTGGAACAAGCCTATCGCGATAGGGTCACCGAAGAAATCTATGGAGGAGTCGCTTCCGAGGGAGACGGAGATCACATCAACGCCATCGTGGATGGCCGCATCAAAGGCTGAAAGGATCTCCGCGGAGAAGCATCCCTCCCAACACGCCTTGTAGGCAGTGACACGGGCTTTCTGTGAGCCACCCTTAGCTATCTCATTGGCATAGCCGAAGATGCTGGCCCCCGGGACCAAGCGCCCTCCCCCCCCCCCCCCCCCCCCCCCCCCCCTCCTGCGTCGAGAGGGTGTGTGTGCTGTTTTACTGGGGAATTCCCTGGTTTATCGGAAGGGAAGTAGGGGCGTTGCAACCGAGTCGGATGGCCCAGGCTCTCAAAGATCGCGGCCAGTTTCAGAACAAACTGCACTCATGGGTTTATTAACTGGCCTCATCACCTATTAATACAGCAGCTTCCAAAAGTCGTCTTGATATATATTATAAAAGTTCAATTTGAAACAGACCTTGGCCAGAAACTTCACCGGATTCCTCTTCTTGGGAAAGAACTTTGGCTCCGTCTTAGGCTTGGGAGCAGCAGCCTTGATCTGCTTTCCTCTGATGGAGGCCTTGGACTCCTTGGGCAGCTCATCCGGTGACTTGCTGTCGCCACTACTACTGCCCCTCCCCCCTCTTCACCGCCGCCTTCCTTTTTCCTCCCCCTTGGTGTCACCCATGGCCTTTTCATCTCCGAGGCTAAGATTAGGGTTAGGATTTAGATAGAAGCAAGCGAGAGAATGAGAGATATAGGAACTTCAGTGAGAGATAAAGAGGAGAGGGTGAGGGTGGGAGGGGGAGGGGAAGATGGAGATCTTCGCGTAGAGAGAATGCGGTCACAAGCCCAAATCGCTTTTTTACTTCCATTATTTCCTTCCACAGGTGCCCCTGGAATGAAAAGAGTGAGAATACGCGCTAGTCCATATGGTACCATGGAATAGCAAAACGAGAATACCATCGGTTCGGAGAATAAGAATTCCTGTGGGGCCCATTCGCTTTTTTACACATGTTTGGAGGAATAATATGGAATAAGCCCCTATTCAAGACAGGAATAGGGCATCCAAACATAGCCTTAAAGATTTCCTTTTTCTAGTTTAGTTATTTTAATGTCGTTACAAACGTCGCAGGATTCTGCGAGAATGAAGGATAATGAGCGAAGTAAAATCATCATCGCATCGATTGGCAGATGCAACAGTCGGCAAAATTCACTTTTGAGGTTTGATCCGATAACTATCATAATTAGAAAAGAATAAGTCGCACTACTTGCAATCTTTATGCCTCGATAGGGCCGAGCCATCTTCATACCTCGATAGGGCTGAGCCATCTTCGAACCTTAGTAGGACCGAGCTATCATCATGCCTCGATAGGGCCGAGCTATCTTCATGCCTCGATAGGGCCGAGCCTCTTCCTTCCAATGCAAGCATCATTGCTACCTTAAACCACGTTGGGTATCTCAAAGCATAAACCATTCCGATCACAAAGATTTCAGAGTAAGCCTTTCAAAATAGAAACGAGAGCCACATACAGCACTCCATCCATGATCAACTAAATTTCAGATTCCTGATAAGGCTCATCAACCGCCAATCTTCATAACTGCATCCAGAAAATTGGGTAACTGCTTACCATTTCGACAGCACACAAATACTAAGTCCCAAGACCCCTTAGGTATGCATCTCAAGGCAATTCTAAGCCTAGAGAAAACAAGCAGATGCCATTGCATTTCAAAGACCTTCTCTGGAGCATCATTCTTCAACAACCTTCTCCTCTCATTTGCTTACTTAGGGTTTTGCTGATTTGAGTATTTAAGGGTCTTTCGCAGGGATAACCCTCCATATTCCTTGCGTAAGGACTATTTTGCAGGTTTGCTAGGATAGAAAAAAGCTATTTGAATCCCGACGTGCGCCGATCTCAGGCCAAAGAACGAAAATCCACAGCAACAATGAGAATGTTATAATTGCCTTACTAGCCGACCAAACTTAACATAATCACCTATAAAATAATATTTTCTTAAAAAATTACCAAAAACTCAAGGAAAACTTTGCAGTGATTCCCCTACTAGAAAACAAATAAAATGATGGCACAATGGCATGGTAAATCAGCTATTTTTCTTTTTTCTTTTTTTTTTGACGGTGATATGATTACATGAAACAACGACAAAAGTCCTACAAATGGTCAGATTAGATCCAAAGAGAGAGAAGTAAATGCTAGGGCATTCATCAAGACTTCCAACAAGTAATAAAATGGATGCATCATATATCTATTATGGCAAGGTGATACATTCCATCATTGAACCAGTCAAATGCCATGCAATTTCATATTATGTACAGGTTCTTCCTTCTTAATCTGGCAAGTCAAGGTGATTCCTATGCACGAATCCAACAATAATTATGCTCATTCTCTCCAAAATTCTTTCATTTTCACTCCTAAGTGGCTAATGAAGCCATACTCAATCGATGATAGAGATCACCTAAAGAAGCCATGACCAACCAACGGCAACCATCTGACAAAATTGATGAGATCACGTCCAGTCAATGACAATGATCAATTTTTCAAAGCGCCCCCAGTCGGCCTTTCAGGTAAGACCCGACTCAGCCATTCGGACTGTGCCCCCAATTGGTGTCCTTGGTCGGACCCAATTCGGCCACTCAGATTGTGCCTTCAATCGGCCTCCTCAGTCGGACCTAACTTGTACATCCGGGCTGCGCCTCCAATCAGTCTCTCAGATCGGACCCAACTCACCCATTTGGGCTACGCCTCTAACCGGCCTCCCCGACAAGATCCTTCATAGGGTAGCTCGTATGGCCCACCTACCATGCGGCCACCCATTTCTGACGAGGACCTAGCCCACCTACCATGTGGCCATCCACTTCTGATTGGACCTGGCCTACTAACTTCACTGCGGCCATCCACATCTGACGAGACCTGGCCCATCAACCAACTACAATCATCCATACCTGATGAAACATGGCCTGCCATCTTTGACATGCCATAAAAGAAGGCACACCCTGATGTTGCTGGCCTCACCGCACATTTTCTGGCAAGTGGTTACACCTTGAGACTCACAAATATTCATAAAACGGGTAAGAGAAACCTCCGATCAGTAAGCCCAAGTAAAACACTCAAGCTAAGCAAACACTTACTCATATAGAGTACCTCTCTAAGACTTTTGAGCTTTTCTTCAAGCTCATGGTTGTTGTCTAGAGCACTAATTTGAGTATCGAAGGGTCTTTAATAGAATTTTTGGTCTTCGAAATTTCTTGCAAGATTCCAATCAGAGCGAAGCCCATCAAAAAATCTTAGGCTCGCCGAAGAAGACGATAAAAAACTCGCGAATGATCGAAAAAATGTGATATGACGCCAACAACTCCTACATATGGTGCATCTTTCCGTGCTAAAGTGGTTCATCTCTTAATCCTATTGAGTTTTTGAAATAATTGCTTTTTTACATCAACTAGAGAAAAGAAAAACAGAAAATGGAAGACTGACCTGCTATAGCAATTGTATTGCTTACTTGTTCATCATAAACATAATTATCAAAAAGTACAATGATTTAAGTATTGCAAGAGCACGTTGCATGATATCAAGGGAGCAAAATTTAAACATTTTCATCAAAATATAATAAGGATTTTTTTTAAAAAAAAAAGACTTGACTTTGACTTGAACCAACGGAATGTTGGGCTAGGCTAAAGGACATGGCATAAGCTTTAGAGCAAATAGAGGAATATTAAACTAATTTAAGCTATAAATTAAACTAATTGCAGAAGTAATACAGAATAAATGAATTATAATATCGAAACATAAAGGATATCTGATGCTGCCAGATCACCCCCTCGAACGTCCGTGAGCGTCCGGTCGCCTTCTCTAGTGAGCCCGGGATCTTCCGGCGAGCCTCTTGCGTCTGAGAGCCTGCAAAAAGTCTCGGGGGCCGAAGATTTCGGCGGGGACCCTTCGACGCTCAAGTCAGTGCTTTGGGCAATAGCCGTGAGCTTGAGGAAGCTCGAAAGAGAAAGAGAGAGAGGCTCAGAGAAGAGCTCTCTGTGAGCAAGAATGAGCATTTAGGAATGTTGTGGTTCATTGTTGTTACCTCCATTTTTTCTGGTCGGGGGTCCCTCTTACCCAATTTATAGATGCTTATAGTTTGTCTGGTTTGAGTGGTTGAGGCCTCATAATGATGACATTAATGGGTGAAGTGTCAGAGCTGATGTATGTGAGATGACTTGGGGTGCCTTGGGGGTGCTGCCACTTGTAAGAGCATTTAAGGTGATGGTAGGGCTTGCTCCCTCTACAGGTCAAGTCCCATCAGAGTGGGTGGCTGCAGCTGGCTGGTGGGTCAAGTCCCATCGGTCAGCGGAGTCAGTCTGTAGGTGGGCCACTTGATTTGGACTGCTGCAGGCTGACAGGATATGGGCAGATGTCCTTCACATTCACTGGGCCATTCTTATGAAGAGAGATAAAAGGTGGTGGGGTCGTCCGGTTGTCAGACCAGGTCCCATCAGTCGGCAGAGTCGTTCGGTTGTCAGGCCAGGTCCCATCAGTCGGCGCGGGTCAGAAGGTTGATGAATCTAACGGACGTAGGTCTGACTTGAGGAACTTGGGGCTGCCTCGGCTCGATTGGAGATGCCGGGGCCGAGGCGGAAGCTCGAGGCCGGGGCCGAAGAGGGAAGCTCAAGGCCGTGGCCGAGGAGGAAGGCTCGAGGCCGGGGCCGAGGAGTTTGTGGCCGAGCGGGATGACGCCAGGGCAAGGCCGACTTGGAAGATGCCGAGGCGAGGCCGACCTGGAAGAGGCCGGGGTGAGGCCGACCAGAATGATGCCGAGGCGAGGCCAACCTGGAAGAGGCCGGGGCGAGGGCGACCTGAATGATGCCGAGACGAGGCCGACCTGAATGATGCCAAGGCGAGGCTAACTTGGAAGAGGCCGGGGCGAGGCCGACACCGAGTGCCGAGGCCGAGGGAACAGGCCCGAGGCCGAACAAAAGTCGGTTCCATGCAGAGGAGATAGAAAAGGTGGCGGACAGGGGGAAGGCCGAGTTGCCAAGTCCGGATGCTGTTATTGTGGCCCATGGGGGCCCACTGGCCCCATCAGATGCCCCCCACACTCCTTGAGTTTGTGTGCCGCGCATCAGCTAAGCGAAAGAGTGTAGAACTCTTCATCTTTGCTCTTGCCCTTTCATGCTTGCTTAAGTTCTAATTCCTTCCTAGCGGAGAAATCTTTTTCCTTTTGCCCTGCTGGCTAGCTGAGGGTAGCCAGCAATCATCTCCCAATGCATAGTCTGGAAGTGAATATCCGCCTGTGAGTTGGAGAGTTGGTGCCTTCCAACTGTGAGTTGATTTGGGGCTGCCAAGATAAAGTGCTGAGGCTGAGATAAAATTGCTAAAGCAGAGATAGAGCTATGGGGGCTGAAATAAAATTGCTTCGAGTGTTTGTGTGCTGGTCCGGGAGGTGACTCGAAAGGGTATGGGTTGTTAGAGATTTGAACTGACTCGGGGGCGTATCCTAGTCGGGCCAAGTGGTATCCGTTAGCCACGATGTTGCTGAGCTCCTCCGAAACCGTCTCGGTGGTTTCGCAGCCGGTCCGAGGGGTGACTCGAGGTCGCTGGAACCATAGGTCTTGAACCGCCGCGGGGTTTCGCGGTCGGCCCGGGAGTGACCTTATGATTGTAGGACCGTAGAGAGCCTTTTGAATGGTTGGTTTTGTTGGTTTTTCCTGTAATGCATTCAGGCACTAATGAAGTGAAACTTTTTCTCAAAGTGTAGGGTACTTAGCTTTTTCATTGGAAAAATTTATCTCCTTCTGCTTCGTTTAGGGTACTTCACGTTTGTGGGATTTGTTGGTGAGCTTGGAGGGGCTCTTTACTTATAGCTTGAGCATGCTCTTATTGATGAGCCTCAGATAATTATGACGGTGGTGAGTCTCTTGCTGGGAAGATCTCCCACCAGATGGATGATGGCCGCAAATAACATCATTGAGGCAGAGATAAAGCCGATGAGGTTGTAGATAAAGCCGCGGAGGCAGAGATAAAACCGATGAGGCTGCAATAATGCCGCTGAGGCAGAGATAAAGCCGATGAGGCTGCAGTAAGGCTGCTGAGGCAGAGACAAAGCCGATGAGGCTGTAGTAAGGCCGCTGAGGTAGAGATAAAGCCGATAAGGCTGCAATAACGCCGTTGAAACAGAGATAAAGCCAATGAGGCTGCAATAATGCCGATGAGGCTGCAATAACATCGCTGAGGGAGAGATAAAGCCGATAAGGCTGCAGTAAGGCCACTGAGGCAGAGACAAAGCCGATGATGCTATAGATAAAGCCTCAGAGGCAGAGATAAAGCCGATGAGGCTGTAGTAAGGCCACTAGGCAGAGATAAAGCCAATGAGGTTGTAGATAAAGCCATGGAGGCAGAGATAAAGCTGATGAGGCTGCAGTAAGGCCACTGAGGCAGAGATAAAGCTGATGAGGCTGTGACAACGCCGCTAAGACGAAGTTGTGGCTGTCGAAAACCTTTTGAACCCCGGAGGGTGACCTGAGAGTTGAGAGTCGTCAGGTTCCTTTTAACCCCGAAGGGTGATGACCTTTGCTGCCGATGCTGGAGTTGGGCTTCTCTGCATAACCTTTTTAAGTATCGATGAAAGAAATATCGTCTGAGCATAATGTACTTAGATTTTGTAGATGTTTGCCCGAGAGTCGTGTCGGGGCTGATGGGGCTGACCTGAAGAGGTCGGGGCCACCTCGGCATGGATGGAGACGCTGGGGCCGATGGAGCCGATCTGAAGAGGTCGGGGCCACCTCGGCATGGCTTGGAGATGCCGGGGCCGACCTAAGGAGATCGGGGCCGCCTCAGCATGGATGGAGACGCCGGGGCCGATGAGGCCGACCTGAAGAGGTCGGGACCGCCTTGGCATGTCTTGGAGATGCCGGGGCTAACGGAGCCGACCTGAAGAGGTTGGGGCTGCCTCGGCTTGGTGACGCCGGGGCCAACGGGGCCGACCTGAGGAGGTCGGGGCCGCTCAGCTTGCTGGAGACGCCAGGGCCGAGTGGGGCCAACCTGAAGAGGTCGGGGCTGCCTCAGCATGGTTGGAGACGCCGGGGCCGATGGGGCCGACCTGAGGAGGTCGGGGCCACCTTGGCTTGCTGGAGACGCTGGGGCCGAGTGGGGCCAACCTGAAGAGGTCGGGGCCGCCTCGGCTTGCTGGAGACGCTGAGGCCGAGTGGGGCCGACATGAAGAGGTCGGAGCCGCTGAGCTCACGAAGACGCCTTGTGAGGTTGATTTTGAAAGGGACTCCAGCGGACAGGGTCTGTTGGAGATGGCACAGAATCGGGCAGCGCCTTGTTAGCCATAGCATCGTCAAGCCTCAACTTTGAACCGCCTCGGAGGTTTGTGTGCCGCTCGAGGGGCGACTTGCTGAGTACAGAACCTTTAGGATCTTAACCACTCGTGGGGTACCGCTGTGCTAGGGCCAAGTGGTGTCCCATGGGCCATGATGTGGGTGAGCTCCTTTGAACCGCCTCGGGGGGTTTGTGTGCCGCTCGAGAGGTGACTTGCCGGGTACATAGCCTTTAGGGTCTTAACCACTCGGGGGGCACCACTGTGCTGGGGCCGAGTGGTGTCCCATGGGCCATGATGCGGGCGGGCTCCTTTTGAACCGCCTCGGGGGTTTGTGAACCGCTGCGAGGGGACTCATCGAGTATAAAGCCTTTAGGGTCTTAACCACTTTGGGGGCACCGCCGTGCTGGGGCCGAGTGGTGTCTCGTGGGCCGTGATGCGGGCGAGCTCCTTTTGAACTGCCTCGAGGGTTTGTGAACTGCTGTGAGAGGCGACTCACCGGGTACAGAGCCTTTAAGGTCTTAACCACTTCGAGGGGCATTGCCGTACCGGGCCTAGTGGTGTCTCATGGGCCGTGATGCGGGTGAGCTCCTTTTGAACCGCCTCGGGGGTTTGTGAACCGCTGTGAGGGGCGACTCGTTGGGTACAGAGCCTTTAGGGTCTTAACCACTAGGGGGCACCGCCGTGCCGGGGCCGAGTGGTGTCCCATGGGCCATGATGCGGGCGAGCTCCTTTTGAACCACCTCGGGGGTTTATGAACCGCTGCGAGGGGCGACTCGCCGGGTACAGAGCCTTTAGGGTCTTAACCACTTCGGGAGGCACCGCCGTGCCGGGGCCGAGTGGTGTCCCTTGGGTCGTGAAACGGGCGAGCTCCTTTTGAACCGCCTCGGTGATTTGTGAACCATTGCGAGGGGCGACTCACCGGGTACAGAGCCTTTAGGGTTGTAACCACTCGGGGGGCACCGCCGTGTCGGAGCCGAGTGGTGTCCCGTGGGCCATGATGCGGGCGAGCTCCTTTTGAACTACTGCGAGGGGTGACTCGCCTGGTACAGAACCTTTAGGGTCTTAACCACTCGGGGGCACCGTCATGCCGGGGCCGAGTGGTGTCCCGTGGGCCATGATGCGGGCGAGCTCCTTTTGAACTGCATCAGGGGTTTGTGAACCGCCGCGAGGGGTGACTCGCCGGGGTCTTTAGGGTCTTGAACCACTCGGGGGCACCGTCGTGCCGGGGCCGTATGGTGTCCCATGGGCCGTGATGTCGGGGAGTTCCTTTTCTGAGATCTGGTACTTGGATGCAAGGAAGAAACGGTTGTGGCACTGAAGGAGGTCCTTTATTGCTCATAATGTGGGGAGATACATCATTGATGACGTCCGATTTGATGATGTCCGATTATAGGCTTGAGAGCTTTTTCTTTAAATAAATTGGTCTCCTTCTGCTGAGTTTATGACCTGCCCCCCAGGAAACTATGTTGATTGAAGATGGGGGGTACCAGTGCTGAAATCCGAGGACAGCTAGAATGGAATCTGCAGGAGGTCTTGGGCTCGGATTGGATCTGAGGTGACTAAGAGTTAGGATTTGGGTGGCAAGTAGTGGCGCTCTTGCTGGTTAACGAGCCTGAGCCTTAAATTGATGATGAGCTTGAGGTTACTTTTGCTCCTGAGCTTGTTGAGATATGACAGTGGTGAGTATCTCGCTAGGAAGATCTTCTACCGGATAGATGATAGCTGGCATGAGCGGCAACCAAAGGAGCAGCGTAAACTCTTATTTGCTCATGTGTGGCCGTGAAATATCGCTTTCACAGCTTTTGGACAGCTATCGTTAACGCTTGGGTTTGCAGGGTGAGAAGGTGGCACGATGTTTTGCTTGAATGGACTGAATTGGTTGTGATGGCAGAACAGAGAGCCGGCCTCCTGCTGGTCAGCTCGTTGAGGGTGCCCCCTAGCATAGCTGGTGGAAGCTTCCATTGTTGTTGTAGAGGGAGTGAGAGCTTGTAGCTTAGTGTCACAGAACTCTGCTTTCTCCCCCTACCTGGCATACCAATCTGATGCTGCCAGATCACCCCCTTGTGTTGGTAATTTCGTATGTTATATATGAATCAAATTCATATAACACGCAGCGGAAAATAAAATAAATACGAATTTAATTTCCAAAGCCTAAGATCCTCACGGAACAGATTTAGTTAACAAGAAATAACACATGATTATTTTAATAGATCATACATGTGTTCTTTATTGGGGATGATGTCCGATGAAGCCGGTAAATGATTTACCATTAGCCGTCCACGCGTCCGGCCTCCAATGGTGATCCACGCGAAGATCTTTGGATGATGTCCTCTCAGGATTGGATGATAACCTTCTTGCGAGGGGTGCTAGCGCCTCTTTTCTTTTCTATTGATTTTCCAAATCAAAAAGGATTTCTTGATCAAGATCAAAACTTGATCAATCAAGAGAGAGAAAGGGATGTCCTAGAGAGAGAAAGGATGTTTTAGAGAGAGAAAGAAGGTGTTAGGCATCCAAGAGAGAGAAGAGAGGAGTTCGATGTATCTTTCGAAGGGGGTATTTCTCTCCCTTTTATACATGAAAAGGAGGTTGTGTGGTTCCATAAAAAAAGAAATTTTATCATAACCACCTAACCATTCAACCTTATCAAGTTGATAACAATTATCCTAACAAATTTAGGATATTTGCTATCATGATAATGTTAAGATTACAACTACCAAATCACATCCCTAAAAATTAGGAAATTGGTTATCCTATGAAACCAACGTCGCAACCTTGAATTTGGCTTCATGAGAATGCCCCAAATCAGGGGGTTCACTCCTCCATGACGTGGAGATGGGTCATGTCCATCACATGGGCAGGGATCCATCCTCCACGTGGCACGATCTCAGCCCTCGATTTAATTGGATTTCCATGAATCAAATCATGCCATCATATGGACCCAATTAAATACCATATTATTAATCTCAATTAATCTAAGCCATCCATCACATGGATCAAGCCTAATTAATGGATTTCATATGTACATCTCATGTACAAAAGGTCTCTCTTTTGAACAAAAAATTCTTTTCTCTATAATGAAACCTATTCATCAATTTCATGTTCTCTCATTAAGATTGAGTCAAACCCAATCCTAATTTATTGGTTATCTTATTTGAATTAAGTCCAACTTAATTCCCATTTTAACTTCATCCAAAATCTTCTTAATGCGTGTGACCCATTAGGTCCCTTGATACGTTGGTAATAATCATGTCCCTAATATGACCCTAAGGATGACTTGATCAACACCTTATCCAAGTCAATTCTTTAACCAAATCAACTCTTTGATTAAGTCAAAGAATCCATGATTATAGATCATGAGCGGCCTCTAGCAAAGCATCATGACCATCCAAGTGTTAAGGGTTTATTGACGTGGTCATCAACACCTGTCCATGAAAGGTTACCGTACGATTCAATCCCTTCGTCACATATCTCAGATCAATCAGTGGTATAGAATGTGTCAACCATATAATTGATCTTTGTTTACTTGATCTAAAAAAATTGACTCATATGAATTAGAACTTCAAAACCATTTCGAATTCCAACTCAACCTTGCAAGGATTTAACAGTCAATTTAATCCATCAAGTGGCCGTGGGATATAACCCTTTCTATCAAGGAAGACAAATCCTGTCTTGATCAAAACCACATTCATGTGCTTCATATCATACCCAATCGACACCATATTTGCCACCCGTGGCTAGAGCGATGTTTGCATGTCATCAAAGCATGATATTCCACACATATGCAATGAAGATCTCAAGTCAAAAGATCACTCGCACCACCGTCATCAAAGATTAACCATCGACACTATATAGAATATCCATATGAGATCTCTGTGCGGGTCATCCAATGTATCGTTACAATAATGAACATCCACACACCATATCCAAGTATCTTCATACTTTAGCTTGCAAGATCAGCTGCACACCACAAGGGTGAAGATATGCAATGTGTGCTAGTCTCAACGGCGTTCGACAGTGTTCAATCTGGTCTATGCTTCGACTAGGGAAGTTTAAAGAATCGAACCATAATGTGCAATTTTTGATCTCATAATTTGTAATCTCTATTACAAATTTCATATGCACGGTTCGCATTCTTTTGGACTTTATCTCACAGGAAAAATATATCTAATATATATATAAAAAATACATGGATAGATAAAGAAACCAATAAATTTGATTTGCATTCATAAAGAAATGTGTACAAACTAGCATCTTATCCAATTGGATCTAGGGCACACACTAATAATCTCCCACTTGCACTAGAGCCAATCACCCATGTATCTAATACCAAGTGACTCAACATGACTATCATGTTTCTGCTGCGGCAGGACTTTAGTGAACGGATCGGCAATATTGTCATCCGTGGGGACTCATTCTATTTTTATATCATTTCGTCCAATGATTTCTCTAATTACATGATATCTTTTAAGTACATGTTTGGACCTCTGATGAGACCTTGACTCTTTGGCTTGCACAATAGCTCCATTGTTATCACAATACAAGAATATTGGATTAACAATGCTTGGAACCACTCCAAGTTCAGTGATAAACTTTTTGATCTAAACTGCTTCTTTAGCTGCATCTGATGCTGCAATGTACTCGGCTTCAGTTGTAGAGTCGCGGTCGTCTCCTGCTTGGAACTCTTCCAGCTGACTGCACCACCATTGAGTATGAACACATAGCGTGATTGTGATTTATAATCATCTCTATCAGACTGAAAACTAGAATCCGTGTAACCTCGAACTATAAGATCGGGCCATCCATAAACCAAGAACATATCCTTAGTTCTTCGCAAGTACTTAAGGATATTCTTGACTGCCATCCAATGTTTCTCACCAGGATTTGCTTGATATCTACTCGTGATACTCAAGGCATAAGAAACATCAGGCCTCGTACATAGCATCGCATACATAATGGATCCAATTGCTGATGTGTATGGTATCCTATCCATGTACTCTCTTTCTTCTTGGGTCTTAGGACTCATATCCTTGGAGAGATGTACACCATGCGACATTGGCAGGAATCCCTTCTTGGATTCCTCCATGCTAAACAGCTTTAGCATCTTCTCTATGTACGTGGATTGGGTCAATCCAAGCAACCTTCTAGATCTATTTCTATAGATCTTTATACCAAGTATATAGGCTGCTTCTCCCAAATCCTTCATGGAGAATTTACCTGACAACCAATCCTTCACTTCTTTAAGGAAGGATACATTATTTCCTATTAATAATATGTCGTCCACATATAATATCAAGAAAACTGTTGGCCCAGATGGCAACCCAAGAGGGGGGGGTGAATTGGGTTCTTAAAAATTTAAGACTTTTTGAAATGTTTTAGACAAATTAACTCAAGATGTGCAAGTGAGAGAAATTAACTTATAAGCAATGCACAAACAGAAATATAAGAGAGATAGAGTGAGAGACAAATGAGCACGGCAAACACAAGAAGATTTTATAGTGGTTCGGTGCAACCAGCACCTACGTCCACTTCCAAGATCCACTTGGGTCCACACTATAATCTCCTCGATTACAGCTGAGTTGTTTTACAAGATCACAACTCAAACTTGTTGTTTTTCCGGGATCACAACGAACCCAGCCGGTTTTACACGGGCTTACCAGCACAAAACCCAACTCGTTGTTTTTAATGGGATTACAACGAACCCAAAACGTAAGCTATCCCAAGCTTACAACGAGGTACAACTACCTCCACTGATTCAATCCACTGATTGAATCAGTACACAAGAAAATAAATCAGAGTTTAGATACAAGCAGCTCCTCTTGAGCAGAATAATCAAAATAAAACTTAGGTTTAGAAAAGCCTGATTAAATAAGCTTGAATGCAGGCTTGGCTTCTTTGCTTCTCTTCTCCAACTCCTTTGAAGTGTAAAATCAGGCCTCTGCACACATTCTCCTAGCTTTGGGGCTTTTGGATGTTGGTTGAAGCTTTTCTTCTTTTTCTTCTAGGTTGGAAGATCTTGATTTGCTCTTGGTTGCTTTTGGATCTCCTCTTGAACTTTTGTTGATTGTAGCTCTGGAGCACACGAATCTCTCTCTTTGATTTCACTCCTTTTGAATCTCTTTTCTTGACTCAAATGATTTTTCCAATGAAGCTCTGTTTTTCCCTCTTTTTGAAAGATTTTCTTTTCTCTCTTTTTCACCACTCTATTCTCTTCTATATCTCTCTTGATTTGAAAAGAGCTCCTCTATTTATAGATTCTGCAAAAATATATCCGTTAGAAACACAGAAATATAGCCATTATTTAAAATATTACCGTTGGAGCTGATGTATCATCGTGAAAAATCGCGCCCAGAATTTCGCGGAGTCGACTCGAGCTCTGTGGGAGTCGGCTCGAAGTCGATTACTAAAAATAGAAACATTTAAAACGTTAGAGGGTCGACTCGCGAAGAACCAAAGTGTCGACTCCTGACAGTCGGGGGTCGACTCGAAGAAAATAATCTCTTAGGAATATGAATTGTCCTACTAGATCTACGTAGCTGGTGTGTACTTGATGCTACTTGTTGCTTTTCATGCAATGACTGCTTGAATGTGATTGAGTCTCTAGCTCAACTCCCACTGTCTTCGGCATATGCTCCATTTCATCTAATCAATCTTTATAAATTTAGGGTTCTTGAGCTTCACTAAGTTCAATCTTACTCCCACTACCCATTGTGAGAATCTCATTCTCTAGAAATGTGGCATGTCTTGAGATAAACACCTTTTTCTCAAGTGGATGGTAGAAGTAGTATCCTTTCGTTTATTTTGGATACCCCATAAAATTGCATTTATCAGATCTAGCTTCAAGCTTATCTGATTCATTACGCTTCACATAAGCGTAACAGCCCCAAACGCTTAATTGATTAAGGGATGGTTTCTTTCCACACCATATCTCATATAGAGTGGAATTGACCGATTTAGATGAAACTCGGTTTAGGGTATATTCGGCAGTGTCTAGCACAAAATCCCAAAATATTTTTGAAGATCTGCAAGGCTCATTATCGAACGTACCATATCTAATAGTGTATGATTTCTCCTTTCTAACACACCATTGTGCTGTGGTGTACCAGGAGGACTCCATTGAGGGAGAATCTCATTCTCCTTCAAATAATCTATGAGCTGATGGCTCAAGTATTCACCACCTCAATCTGATCGAAGTATCTTAATACTTTTGTCAGTTTATTTTTTTACTTTACATCTGAATTCTTTGAACTTTTCAAAGGCTTCAGATTTGTGCTTTATCAGATACACATAACCATATCTACTATGGTCATCTATAAACGTGATAAAATAAGAAAAACCTCCTATGGCTTGAATGTTGATGGGTCCACATACATCCGAATGTACTAAACCCAAACATTCATTTGCTTACTCACCTTTTTCAGTAAAAGGTGACTTGGTCATCTTGCCAAGTAAACATGACTCGCATTCCTCAAACGATTCCCAATCGAAAGAGCCCAAGTATCCATCATTATGTAACTTAGTTAAATACTTTTCATTTACATAGCCTAGACGACAATGCCATAGGTATGAGTCACTAGAATTATTTGATTTTAATCTTTTTGATTCAATATTAAGGATAGGGGCTTGAAGATTAAGAACATAAATTCCCTTGAACAATTCAGTAGAACCAAAGAACATTTCATTTCAAAAAATAGAAATACCTTTATTTCTAATTTCAAATGAATACCTATCCATTACTAAACATGAAACGAATATAATATTCTTTGTTATATTTGGAACATAGTAACAATTACTAAGTTCAATTATAAGCCCTATGGGCAAAGATAAAGAACAAATTCCTATGGCTAATGCAGCAATCTTTGCTCCATTTTCATTCGTAGGATCACTTCATCTTTCCCCAATCTTCTACTATTTCTTATCATCTTCATATTAATACAAATATGAGACCCACAACCGGTCTCCAATACCCAAGTAGAATAAGAAGTAATAGAAAAAATCATCTCAATTATATACGCATATGATGTAGAAGCATCCCTATGCTTCTTATTTTTCAGGCTGGCCTGTAAGCCCTGCAGTTTCACTTTCAGTGCCCATCCTTGCATAAAAGTGACATTTTTTCTTGGCTACATTCTTTAGCCAATTAGAAAAATTGGGTCCGGTCAGCTTGTTGGACTCTAGGTTACCTCTAAGGTTAATGTTCACACTTATGGTGTCTCTTACAACTGTATAGAAAATAAAAAGAATCAATTATTATGAATGCAAATCATTGATTTAATATGGTAATTTTAAATTTTTTAACTAAATCAATTACTTCCACTATTTTATCGAGCTTAATAGCCCTCTCTATTAATCTCAAAAAATTATCAAATAATCTCTTAGTGGGCAGGACCCTTAAATTGACTTACCTTGACTTTGGCTTTGGCACAACAAATCTTAGTAAGCCAATTTAGGTAGATTTTTATCAATCACATCAAATGTGACTCCTAGATCATATAAGGAGTAGGGAGAAACAATTCCCGAGGCATGCATATTTTAAAATTTTGATAACAATTATCAATGCGAAATTTTAAAGATTACATACTAATCTATCTAACATGCATCAAGATCATATCTTTGCCTTGTATATAGGATCGATTGATCCAAAATATGCATATAAATAAAAATATCAAGATCATATCTTGATCTTCAAGATGACTAGTCATACTAGAAGCCTGCCTTAAGATCTAGGGATCAAATCGCTTACCTTAAGAACAGTAGGTAAATCCTTATTGCTCTGCAGCCATTCAATCGTCCAGCCTCTAGTATCGTCCACGCGAAGCCCCGAATGATCGGATTTCCGGGAGTGCTAGCTCACGGAAAACAGCTTTGCTGATCTTGAATCCTTCCACTTGAATCTTTCTCTAAGATCCACCACGCTTCCACTAACACTAGAATCACCAGGATTTTTTATTCTAACCTTTTTAGAATTACAATCCATGACATATAGTGTATTATTGTTCTATATCATCTGGTGAGGGAATGCCCTCTATTTATAGTCTCAATTTAGCCTTAACATTGAATTCTGACATTAAGAATTCTATCGTTTGGTAAAAGCGAAGAGACGCCGAAGGCACGGTGCTTGGTTAATTCCGACGCTCGACGAAAACCAAGGAGATACGGCGTTTGGTTTAATTCTGATGTTCGGTGAAAACCAAAGAGACGTGGCTAAATCCGACGTGAAAATTAATGTTAGGCATTAAATTCTACATGAGAATTTAATCTCTCATGAGATGAGATTTTAGCCATCTCATCATATGAGATCCTTATGCGAGAGGTTTGGGTTCAGATGATGGTTTAATCTGATCTGAATTTATTTGACTAAACCCACATAGATCATGGTCCAAGCCCAAATCAAATTTGGCTAGTTCTGAATCTATTTAAATCCAAATTAAGTCTAATTTCAAATCAATATTTGAAATTGACTAGTCTTTCTAATAGACTTAAACCAAATTGAATCTTATTCACTTGTACTTAACCCAATTGAGATAATTCAATCAATCAAATTGATTAATTAAATCATATATGATTCTCAATCGTTGATCAGCAAACAGATCATCCTAGGAAACTTCTATGCGTGTGACTCTCTAGGTTCGAACCTAAGCCGATAGCATAGAAACAACTTTCTATACTAATCGATGTGCCCATCTAGCAATGGAAACCGATGTCCGGATAGGTTAAAGAGTTGCCGAGCAAACTCCAAGAACCCTAAGAAACAGTTACCGTATAATTCATCCTCTTGACCACAAATGCTAAGGATGGCTTAAGAGCATGTCAACTCTAAATAGCAAATCGATAAAGTGATTTCAATTTTAGTGATCATGTGACTTTCACATGAAGTGCCTTGGTCAAGGTCTTGCTAAATTGAAACACAAGCATTTCTCCTTTTAACGGGATAGGTCAAATTCCATCTTGATCCATAACTGACTACCACAAGTACTTGACTGCACCCAGTAACCTTTCATAGATGGATTAGAAATCCAGGTGGTCCGGCACCTAAGTACAATAAGTTGCTTGTAAGCCACTGGTTGTGATCTTCGGGTCTGAAGGATACTTATACCTATATCTTCTCGGATTAACTCTTGACAGTAGAGTATCCGGAAATGAGTCATGTTCGGTGAAATGTACTCCTACACTTCCACCTGTATGTCATACTAGTGTCTCTACACTTCTTGGTTAAGAGGACAACCAACAAATATGATATACAACGTCCTATAATTGATAGTACTATGGCCCTGTCATAGTATATCATTTGGTCACGAACTCTTTTAAGGACCTTCAAAGATAAATCCTCCTTTATCGTGAAGGAAGATCCTGAGGGCTTCATTACAATCAGGAGTATTAAGAAGATGTTCTTGTAATGAATAAACTGCCAAATAACTTTTATTAATATATCAATTTATATACAATTTACTTTAGCACAATCATCAAATGATTGGCTTTAGGATACAATTCCCAACATAAGGGACATTGCCTTATCAATCACATCTGCATGTGATCACCCTAAACTTTGCCTCTAGATTAGACTGACCCTAACTTTGGCCAATTATGCCAACTAATCTAGTTAAGTCAACCCATTGTTCTCCAATCAACTCCTCATAGGTACACTCGACCTTGGCTTTAGCACAATAAATCTCATGACCTAATAATTTTGTATCATGTGAACAATGGAAGGCATAAACTTAATATTCATGGAGGGATTTTACGCATTTAAGTCCCATCATGCATGTACAACATTTGTATCATGCTAGGTTACATATCCTTAAATTTCATAAGATCCAATCTTATGATTGGGACTCCTAATTTAGGATCCTAATAACTATCTAATTTAGGAACCCTAATCATGTGACCAAATCAATTGCTACCATCCTGATTAACCCTATCGATCTAATCAATTAAAAGCATTCCTTAACAATGGCCAGATCAGCTGATCAATGGGGTCATATTTAGCATACCCTTCGATCCCATTGAATATGTTTTCCGAGGTAGCGAACGGAGCAATTAAAAACTATGATCTCACTTTTCTAGACACCAATGTAGTTAAGCCCAATTGATTAGACCAATATGAGATCATAGGATCAAACAATGATATGGTTAAGTCTAATTTTTTCTAAACCTTATCATCTATTATACATTATGATAAGATGAGATAGTGATCATTAGGGATTTATAATAATTATCAAATATTTTATAACAATTTATTTTAAATATTTATCTTATCATTATCTATTATGATAAATTTTTTTCATCATATGAAAATCCTAATTGGTCTCTATTATAACATCCCTAACATCTATAATTATGATAACTTGTCAAAATTTAAAATTTTAATTTTAATCTTGATTATCATGTTATCATGATATAATTATTTTAGATTTTAATCACATTATTTATCATATCAAAATTAAATTCTAAACATGATACGTTAAATTTTAGCCTTTATGATTATGTCATACATAAATTATAATTTTTAATTTTTAATATAATCAAATCTAAATAATTCATATTTATTATTATATAATAAACTTATTAAATATTTAATCTTCATCAATATAATTATTTTAGATTTTAATCACATTATTTATCATGTCAAAATTAAATTCTAAACATGATATGTTAAATTTTAATTTATCATGTCGATAATGGTGATCCACGCGAAGATCTTTAGACGATGTCCTCCTAGGATTGGATGATAACTTTCTTGCGAGGGTGCTAGCGCCTCTTTTCTCTTCAATTAATTTTTTAAATCAAAAAAAATTTCTTGATCAAGATCAAATCTTGATCAATCAATCAAGAGAGAGAGGAACATCCTAGAGAGAGCAAAAGAATATTTTAGAAAGAGAAAGTGGATGTTAGGCATCTAAGAGAGAGAAGGGAGGAGTTAGGCATGTCTTTCGAAGGGGGTATCTCTCTTTCTTTTATATCTGAAAAGAAGGTTGTGTAGTTTTATAAAAAGAAAACTTTTGTTTTAACCACCTAACCATTCAACCATTTCAAATTGATAACAACCTAACAAATTTAGGATATTGTTATAGCAAATTATCCTAACAAATTTAGGATATTTGTTATCATGATAATGTTAGGATTACAACCACTAAACCACATTCCTAAAAAATAGGAAATTGGTTATCCATGAAACCAATGTCCCAATCTTGGATTTGGCTTCATGATGACGCCTCAAATCATGGGCATTCCCTCCTCCATGACATGGAGATGTGTCATGTCCATCACATGGCATGGATCCATTTTTCATATGGCTCGATCTCAGCCCCCAGTTCAATTAGGTTTCCACAAATCAAATCATGCCATCGTATGGATCCAATTAAATACTACATTATTAATCTCAATAAATCTAAGCCATCCATCACATGGATCAAGCCTAATTGAGTATCCAATTAATGAATTTCATATATACATCACATGTACAAAAGGTCTCTCCCTTGAACACAAAATTCTTTTTTCTACGATGAATCCTATTCATCAATTTCATGTTCTCTCATTAAGATTGAGACAAACCCAATCATAATTAATTTGATCATCTAATCTGAATTAAGTCCAACTTAATTCTCATTTTAACTTCATCCAAAATCTCCTTAATACATATGACCCATTAGGTCCCTTGACACGTTGACAATAATCATGTCCTTAATATTGACCATAAGGATGACTTGATCAACACCTTGTCCATATCAATTCTTTAACCAAATTAACTCATTGATTAAGTCAAAGAATCTATGATTATAGATCATGAGCGGCCTCTAGCAAAGCATCATGACTACCCAAATGTTAAGGGTTTTGTTGACGTGGTCATTAATACCTGTCCATAAACGGTTATCATATGATTCAATCCCTTCGTCATATTGTTGGCCCAGATGACAGCCCAAGAGGGGGGGTGAATTGGGTTCTTTAAAAATTTAGCCTCTTTAAAAATTGTTTGCTTAAGATGAATGAAAGTAAATGCAATGCAAATATAAAGCACAATCAAATAGAGAGAGATAGAGATAGAGACAATAGAAGCACGGCAAACACAAAGATTTTATAGTGGTTCGGTGTATCCAACACCTACGTCCACTCCCAAGATCCACTTGGGTCCACACTATAATCTCCTCGATTACAGCCGAGTTGTTTTACAAGCTCACAACTCAAACTTGTTGTTTTACCCGGGATCACAACGAACCCAGCCGGTTTTTCGGGCTCACCAGCACACAACCCTAAACTCAAGCTAATCTAGCTTGACCCGAGGTTAACAACCTCCACTAGTTCAATCCCCTTTGATTGAACTAGGCACAAACAAAAGAATATGTTTTTCAAAGATACACAGCTCCTCAATGAGCAAATATTCAAAATAAGTAAACAAGTTTAGAAAAGCCTGATTTGAAGTTGTTTGGCTTTGAGCTTTTCTTCTTTTCTTCTTTTCCTCTTCTCCTTTGGAATGAATCAAGCCTCAGCTTTAATTCCTCACAGTTGCAGTTGAGAAGAAATGGAAGAAACCTTTTTCTTCAATTTGGGAAATCCACCGATTTTTGATTTGAACGCCTTGGATTCCTCTTTGAGCTTTTTGGAGTGGAAGGATTTGAGTTTGAAGGCTTTTCTCTTGGATTTCAGGCTCAGGGTTTTCGGATTTTGATTTGAAATTTTCTTTTTTCTCTTTTTTCTCTCTTTTCAAACGGTGTTTTTCCCCTTTTTATAGATTTTCTTCAATCCATTTTTGGGATGAAACTAGCCGTTGGAGTGTACCTGGAAACAAAATATATCCGTTAGAAATTAGGTAAAATGGAAATATTACCGTTAGAGCTGATCTGGCATTTTAAATTTTCGTCCAGGTTGGAGTCGGCTCCAACTTTTCAGGTGTCGGCTCCAGATCGTTTTACCAAAAATAGAAATTTGAGTTCGTTGAGGAGTCGGCTCCGAAAAGTAAGTGTCGGCTCGCCATCGTCAGGTGTCGGCTCCCGAAAACTGTAGGTGTCGGCTCCAGGATGCTCAAAAAATCAACGTTCTGTCCCCGCATCGGAGTCGGCTCCAGACACTGTAAGTGTCGACTCCGAAACTCTAGGTGTCGGCTCCGAAACTCTAGGTGTCGGCTCCGGATTGTATCAAAAATCAGATTAAAATTGAATTGGCCATGGGGTCGGCTCCAGACTTTCTAGGTGTCGACTCCAAGCTCTGAAACTTTGAAATCTCTGATTTGTATTTGATTCAAAATTCATTTCTTAATTCCTTTAAATTGATCAAATAAATTTAAGTCCTGAAACACTTATAAAATCCATTAGTAATCAAATAAATATACTCAATTCCTTTATTAATCATCAAAATCAATAAATGGATCAACAATCTCCCCCTTTTTGATGATTATAAAAACATTGAGTATATGCATAGAATTCTTAAATTAAAAAATTATCAAGGAAGTGATCTTTACGAGTAAGCTCCCCCTGAATAAGGTAGCTCCCCCTATGAAGTTCAAATTATTCTTCCTCTTACTTTACATATTTGGTACTTAAGATTTCTTTATGCATAGTCAAATCAATTTGATTATAATCCACATCCTCATATCATTAATCAATTACTTCATTAATGTTTTCATATTAATCAATTAACAACATAACTTTCTCCCCCTTTAATGCAATTAACAATATAACTTTCTCCCTCTTAATGCATATACAACCATAATTCTCTCCCCCTTTTTTGTAATCAACAAAAAGGTAAAGAATATTTCATGCATCAAACATTGCATCAAAAGATAATTTCATTGCATCAAAAGATAATTTTCATTCATCAAGTCAAGTATTACATCAAAATACTCATCATCCTTCATTACATCAAAACTTCATTACATCAAAATGTAAACAAAATTAAACATTCAACATTAAACATTCATTACATCAAAAGTTCTTCCTCACTATTCTTGTTAAATGATCTACAATATTTTTCATTCCATCACATTGAAGCTTAACATAGTCTTTAAGTCTCTCATCAACAAATGTGCAAGCTGTTGAGATTTTATCTTGAAGCTCGGCGTTGCACCTTGAATAAGTTTCACTATCTCCACAAATCTCTTTAAGTTCTTCAAAGATGTTCTTCAAATCACCACTTAAAGATTCTGCAGAGGAGTTGAGAGTTGATTCAATTTTGCAATCCGATCATCAAGTGAATAAAGTGATTCTTTTATATTCATGAATTGACTGTCAAACTCATCCTTCTGAGCAGCAAACAAACTTTTTAATTGCTCCATTTGAAGGTCTGAGAATCCAGCGAAGAAGTGGATGGTTGATCATTAACATGTGCAGGTGCAGGAGCAGGAATGGGACTCCTAGGCTGTGAGAAGGAACCCTAACTGATGGTCCAGCCTCGCAAGGCTCAGAAACTCTCGGCACAGGGGCTCTCTCATCAAGGTGTCCTTTCCTATCCCACTGTCCATTCACTTAGCAAAACCCATCCGATGCAATGTTGCCAAACTATAGTAGTCGGTGTGCCTCAGGTTCTAGATGGTTCATTCTCTTGAATTACAACCCCTTGGCTCTTGAAAACCATAGTAAGCACCATGCCATACGGTAGGGATGATCTTCTCTTCCCTCCAGCTTCTGCCATATAAAAAATCATCATAGCTGCAGGTTGATTGGCTGTCCAGTCAAAACACTATCCATAACAACAATGTCTCGCTCCGAGACATACTCAAACCGACCAGTCTTCGGAAACAAGATCCTACTGCAAATGTTGTGTAATAATCTCAATTCCAAGGTAATTGATTAGCTCTTCCTCAAACTCTGTCACTTCCCTTCCTAACATCCTTGAAAGAGCCGCTGACCTATCACTGTGCATGTCAGCTGCTAAACCGGTAATTGGGATGCTAAGGAGGTTTCCAAGCTTTTGAAAGGTAAGGTGAATCCTCTTATTTCTTACTGAGCTAACTAAACCGCCATCCCTCTAGCCAAATTAAAATAAATTCTTTTACTAAGGCTGGATAAGTGGGAACATCAAGAGAACAGAGCTTATCCCAGCCCATTTCCTTTAATTGTCTACCGATTGAAAACCCTCGGTTTCAAATAGGTCAAAATCAATTTTCTCCCCATTGTGATAACCCTCCCGGCTAAGGTATCTACCTGAGTGGAAGAGGTGTTGGGGTTGTCTGAATCCGTGGACGAATCACTGCTTGGAGTCGGCTCACGAACGGGACGACGCGGACCGTTTTCCCGTGGTCACCGGCGCTCCAATCACTGATTCCCTCCTTTTGGGTGCCATTGATCTTTGGAAAGTTCGATTTGGATGGAATTAGAGGTGGGGAAGTTTTGGAAGAATTTTGGAAGAGTTTGGTTAGGATTTGAGAAGTTATGAAATGACGAGGTGTCGACTCTGCCCTAATAAATCAATTTTGGAATCCCAGGTGTCGACTCCCGCAAAGTCGGGTGTCGACTCCAAATCGCTAACACAGTCAGCGCTCGAACTGGAGTCGGCTCCACTTATACGGGTGTCGGCTCCAAGGTCAGGGACCGAGAGCGACACAGTCAGAGGTGTCGACTCCTCATTCTGAGGTGTCGACTCCAAAGACAGTTTCAGAAAAAAATATTGAATTCAAATGACTGAAACTCCAAAAAGAGTTCAATAAAATTTCAAAAATCTTTGAAATATCAAGGATCAAATAGCTCAAATGACTAGATAATTTGTCCTTAAAATTGTGAGAGGATTTTCAAGAAATTTATAGAAATCTAGATTCTCATTCCTTAGGGTTTCAAAATCACTCTAATCACATATCCTAATTCACCTCTAAGATAACAAAATCTCTCTTCACTCAAGGGTTTTGTAAATATGTCAGCTAATTGTTCCTCTGTATTAACATATTCAAGACAATTTCATTATTAGCTACATGTTCTCTTATGAAATGATATCTAATTTCAATGTGTTTTGTTCTTGAATGTTGAATTGGATTTTTAGTTAGATTTATTGCACTCGTGTTATCACATCTAATTGGTGTTTTATCAAGGGTTATGCCATAATCTTCAAGTTGTCTCTTAATCCAAAGGATTTGAGCACAGCAACTTCCAGCTGCAACATATTCTGCTTCAGCAGTAGATAATGCAACCGAATTTTGCTTTTTGCTAAACCAAGAGATTAAGTTACATCCTAAGAATTGACATGCACCACTTGTGCTTTTTCTATCTAATTTACATCCAGCATAGTCAGAATCAGAATATGCAATTAAATTTAAAGTTGAGTCTCTAGAGTACCATAAACCTACATTTTTAGTTCCACTTAAATATCTTAAAATTCTTTTTACAGCAATTAAGTGAGATTCTTTAGGTTCAGATTGAAATCTAGCACATAAACATACTGCAAACATAATATCTGGTCTACTAGCTGTTAAGTAAAGAAGAGATCCAATCATACCTCTATAATGTTTTTGATCTACTTTCTTACCATCTTCATCTTTGTCCAATTTGCACGAAGGACTCATAGGTGTTCCAAGTGGCTTGATTGACTCCATTCCAAACTTCTTGAGCAGTTCTTTTGTGTATTTGGCTTGATTGATGAAATTCCTTCTTTGCTTTGTTTGATTTGAAGTCCTAGGAAGAAGTTGAGTTCTCCCATCATACTCATTTCAAACTCACCCTGCATCAACTTAGCAAATTCTTGACATAACAATTGTTAGTAGCACCGAATACAATATCATCAACATATATTTGTACTACTAATAAATCTTTATCTTTTCTTTTCAAAAATAATGTTTTATCAACATTTCCTCTTACAAAATCATTTTCAATTAAAAATTTACTTAATCTTTCATACCAAGCTCTAGGTGCTTGTTTCAAACCATATAGTGCTTTGTGTAATTTAAAAACATGATTTGGAAATTCATGATCTTCAAAACCAGGTGGTTGTTCAACAAAACTTCTTCATTTATAAATCCATTTAAAAATGCACTTTTAACATCCATTTGAAATAAATTGATATGCATATGACATGCAAATGCAAGTAATAATCTAATTGCTTCAAGTCTAGCTACAGGTGCAAAAGTTTCATCAAAATCAATTCCTTCTTCTTGATTATATCCTTTTGCAACTAATCTAGCTTTGTTTCTAATTACTATGCCATTTTCGTCTAATTTATTTCTAAATACCCATTTTGATCCTATAACAGAATGATCTTTAGGTCTATCTACAAGAGTCCAAACATTATTTCTAGTAAATTGATTTAATTCTTCTTGCATAGCTAACATCCAATTATTATCTTTTTCAGCTTCTTCAATAGTTTTAGGTTCAATTTGAGATACAAATGCAAGATGATTATTGATGTTTCTCATTGATGATCTAGTTCTTACTCCTTGAGATGGATCACCTATAATTAATTCTCTTGGATGACCATAGGCATATCCAATCTCTAGGTAGATCTATATCATTATGATTTGCATCAACAACATCAACACTAGGAGAATCATTATCTTTAGCTTCTTGTTCATGATCTGAAGATACATCTATATTTAATTTTTCAATATCTCTTTCTAGAATGTTTGTATCTTCCTCATCATCAATCTTTTCAGAACTTGATGCTAAAGATTCATCAAAATTACATGAATAGATTCTTCTACAATTAAGTTTCTCTTGTTAAATACTCTATAGGCTTTACTAGATGTTGAATATCCTAAGAATATGCCTTCATCAGATTTTGCATCAAATTTTCCTAGATTATCTTTGCCATTATTATGAATGAAACACTTACAACCAAATGCATGAAAATAACTTATGTTTGGTTTTCTATTATTCCATAGTTCATAAGGTGTTTTCTTAATGATTGGCCTAATTAAGCTCTATTAAGAATGTAGCATGCCGTGTTTATAGCTTCCGCCCAAAAGTATTTTGGTAGGTTGCTTTCACATAGCATGGTACGGGCCATGTCTTCTAAGGTTCTATTTTTCTTTCAACTACTCCATTTTGTTGCGGTGTTCTAGGTGCAGAAAAATTATGATGAATGCCATTTTCTATGCAAAAGTTTTCAAATAAATGATTTTCAAATTCAGTGCCATGATCACTTCTTAGAGACACTATGGTGTTGTTTTTCTCATTTGTGACCTTCTTGAAGAATTTCAGAAATAGGAAAGGTCTCATCCTTATGAGCTAAAAACAATACCCAAGTGTATCTAGAGTAATCATCTACAATCACAAGACCATATTTCTTTCCTCCTAGACTTGTGGTTCTAGTAGGTCCAAAAAGATCCATGTGAAGTAGTTCAAGTGGCCTAGAAGTGGAAACAATATTTTTAGTTTTGAAAGAATTTCTAGTTTGTTTTCCAAATTGACATGCATCACAAATTTTATTATTTTCAAAATCTAATTGTGGAAGTCCTTTTACTAAATCCATTCTAATTAATTTTGAAATAAGGTGTGTGCTTGCATGACCTAATCTACGATGCCACAACCAACCAATCTCATTCATATTAGCATTATTAGCAACTAAGCAATGATTACTAGTAGACAAATTGTCTAAATCAATCAGGTATACATTGCCATTTCTATTTCCAATAAAAACAATGCTATTATCAATGGGATTAGAAACTGTGCATATAGAAGATTCAAATGATACTTTAAAACCTTTATCACATAATTGACTAATGCTAATTAAATTATGTTTTAAACCATTAACATATAAGACATTTTCAATATATGTGGAGGGAGTTATTTGAATGTTACCAAACCCCAAGATTTGGCCTTTGCCATTGTCACCAAATGTAACTACTCCTCCTCTTTTGCTTTCAAGGGTGATGAATTGATCCTTGTCACCCGTCATGTGCCTTGAGCAGCCGCTATCGAGATACCACTTTCTCTTTGATCTTTTGGCCGCAAGACACTCCTGCAAAAATAATTAAGTCTTATATTTAGGTACCCAAGCTTTCTTGGGTCCTTCATGGTTAGTAGCATAAAAATTGTTCCTTTGGGAACCCATATTTTCTTTCCTTTATTTTTAACTTCTTTCTTTTCTTAAAATTGCATTCAAAAACTTTGTGTCCCTTCTTGTTACAGTAATGACATGTAACATTATCATTGTTTTGTTCCTTTCTAAAAAAGTTTTTGACAAATTTTTGTTTAAGTTAGGTCTTATCCTAAACCAGCCTTATCATATACTCTTTGATTACTTAACAATAAATTAAGTTTTTCAACTATAAGTGAATTTATCAACAATATTTTTATATTTCAACTTCCTTCTTTAGTTTATCATTTTCATTGGAAATTGATTCTTTTTCTTTTAAAATTTTCATTTTCAGATTTCAGCACTTTAGTTTCATTATTAAGATTTTCTTTTTCTTTAATGAAAGTTAAATTTTCATTTTTCAAAAACTTATATTTCTTTTTCAAAACTTTGAAATCACCAACAAGTTCATTAAAAGCATCAAACAATTCATCAAAAGCAAATTCATCGCAAGGGTTTTCGGAACTTACCTCATCGTCGTCGTTTGCCATAAAGCAAATGTTTGCAACTTCCTTTTGTTCTTCCTCTGAAGAAGATTCATCGCTGTCACTCCAAGTTGCAACATAGGCTTTCTTCTTTCTTCTTGAAAGTCTTTTTCAGTTGAGGACAATCATATCTATAATGCCCCGGTTTCTTACATTCATAGCAAATCAAGGGGTCTTTCTCTTTCCTTGTCCTTGTCTTTTTCTTTTTCTCCTTCCATCTTAGCTCCAAATTTCTTTTTGTGGAAGGGTTTCTTTCTCCTCATGAATCTTTTGAATTTTCTTGCTAGAAGAGCTGTCTCATCATCATCATCATCATCACTGCAGCTCTCCTCACTTTCAGCAGCCTTAAGAGCTATGGTCTTTTTCTTTTTCACATCCTCTTCTATGTGCTGCTTCATGGTCAATTCATGGGTCATTAGGGATCCTAGAAGCTCCTCTAAGGGTAAGGTGTTGAGGTCCTTTGCTTCTTGGATTGCTGTCACCTTCGCTTCCCACGTTCTTGGAAGTGACCTGAGAATTTTACGAACAAGTTCAGAGTTAGAATATGTTTTGCCTAAACTTTTCAAACCATTTACAATATCAGTAAATCTAGTGTACATGCATGCTATAGTTTCAGTTTGTTCCATGCTAAATAATTCATATTTATGAACAAGAATATTATTTTAGATTCTTTTACTTGATTGGTACCCTCATGGGTAACCTCTAATCTATCCCAAATCTCCTTTGCGGAATTACATGTGGAGATTCTATTAAATTCATTAGCATCTAAAGAGCAATATAAGACATTCATGGCCTTAGCATTGAGCTGTGCCATTTTCTATCATTATCATTCCAATCCCTTTCGGGCTTAGGAACAATAGTGCCATCAACAATGTGTGTGGGTGTACTAGGTCCATTAGTTATAACACCCCACAATTCATAATCAGAAGCTTGAATGAATATCCTCATTCTTGCTTTCCAATATGAATAGTTGGAACCATTAAATAGGGAGGTCTATTCGTAGAATGACCTTCGGCAAATGATCCAACTTGAGTTGCCATTTGGATCTTTAGCTCTTGATCGTGTGATCAAAATCTAATGAGCACTTGCTCTGATACCAATTGTTGGCCCAGATGACAACCCAAGAGGGGGGGGAATTGGGTTCTTTAAAAATTTAGCCTTTTAAAAATTGTTTGCTTAAGATGAATGAAAGTAAATGCAATGCAAATATAAAGCACAATCAATGAATAGAGATAGAGATAGAGACAATGAAGCACGGCAAACACAAAGATTTTATAGTGGTTCGGTGTATCCAACACCTACGTCCACTCCCAAGATCACTTGGGTCCACACTATAATCTCCTCGATTACAGCCGAGTTGTTTTACAAGCTCACAACTCAAACTTGTTGTTTTACCCGGGATCACAACGAACCCAGCCGGTTTTTCGGGCTCACCAGCACACAACCCTAAACTCAAGCTAACTAGCTTGACCCGAGGTTAACAACCTCCACTAGTTCAATCCCCTTTGATTGAACTAGGCACAAACAAAAGAATATAGTTTTTCAAATACACAGCTCCTCAATGAGCAAATATTCAAAATAAGTAAACAAGTTTAGAAAAGCCTGATTTGAAGTTGTTTGGCTTTGAGCTTTTCTTCTTTTCTTCTTTTCCTCTTCTCCTTTGGAATGATGAATCAAGCCTCAGCTTTAATTCCTCACAGTAGTTGCAGTTGAGAAGATTGAAATGGAAGAAACGAGCTTTTTCTTCAATTGGGAAATCCACCGATTTTTGATTTGAACGCCTTGGATTCCTCTTTGAGCTTTTTGGAGTGGAAGGATTTGAGTTTGAAGGCTTTTCTCTTGGATTCAGGCTCAGGTTTCTCGGATTTTGATTTGAAATTTTCTTTTTTCTCTTTTTCTCTTTTTTTTTTCAAACGGGTGTTTTTCCCTTTTTATAGATTTTCTTCAATCATTTTTGGGATGAAACTAGCCGTTGGAGTGTACCTGGAAACAAAATATATCCGTTAGAAATTAGGTAAAATGGAAATATTACCGTTAGAGCTGATCTGGCATTTTAAATTTTTCGTCCCAGTCAGGTTGGAGTCGGCTCCAACTTTTCAGGTGTCGGCTCCAGATCGTTTTTCCAAAAATAGAAATTTGAGTTCGTTGAGGAGTCGGCTCCGAAAAGTAAGTGTCGGCTCGCCATCGTCAGGTGTCGGCTCCCGAAAACTGTAGGTGTCGGCTCCAGGATGCTCAAAAAATCAACGTTCTGTCCCCGCATCGGAGTCGGCTCCAGACACTGTAAGTGTCGACTCCGAAACTCTAGGTGTCGGCTCCGAAACTCTAGGTGTCGGCTCCATTGTATCAAAAATCAGATTAAAATTGAATTGGCCATGGGGTCGGCTCCAGACTTTCTAGGTGTCGACTCCAAGCTCTGAAACTTTGAAATCTCTGATTTGTATTTGATTCAAAATTCATTTCTTAATTCCTTTAAATTGATCAAATAAATTTAAGTCCTGAAACACTTATAAAATCCATTAGTAATCAAAAATATACTCAATTCCTTTATTAATCATCAAAATCAATAAATGGATCAACACATATCCCAGATCAATCAGTGGTATGAAATGTGTCAACCATATAATTGATCTTTGTTTACTTGATCTCAGAAAAATTGACTCACATGAATTAGAACTTCGAAACTATTTCAAATTCCAACTCAACCTTGCAAGGATTTAATAGTCAATTTAATCCATCAAGTGGTCGTGGGATTTAACCCTTTCTATCAAGGGAGGCGAATCCTATTGATCAAACATCACATTCATGTGCTTCATGTTATACCCAACCGACACCATATTTATCATCCGTGGCTAGAGCGATGTTTGTATGTCATCAAAGCATGACATTCCACATATGAGGTGCAATGAAGATCTCAAGTCAAAGGATCATTCACACCACCGTCATCAAAGATCAACCATCGACGCTATATAGAATATCCATATGGGATCTCTGTGCGGATCATCCAATGCATCGTTACAATAATGAACATCCATATACCTATCCAAGTATCTTCAGACTTCAGCTTGCGAGATCAGCTGCTCACCACAAGGATGCAGATATGTAATGTGTATTAGTCTTATTGACGTTCAACAGTGTCCTGTCCTATCTACGCATCGACTAGAAAAATTTAAAGAATCGAACCATAATGTGCAATTTTGGATCTCACAATTTGTAATCTCTATTACAAATTTCATATGCACAGTTCACATTCTTTTAAACTTTATCTCACAAGTAAAATATATCTAATATATATATATACATTCGAATAGATAAAGAAACTAATAAATTTGATTTGCATTCATAAAGAAATGTGTATAAATTAGCATATAATTCGATTGAATTTAGGACACACGCTAACGGTTAGAAAAAAAAAACACTTAATATGACAATAAGAGAAAGGCTGTTAAAGACTTTGGAGATGGAAACAGGAAGTATATTGCCTGAGACTGAACACATAAACGTGTTTATGAAGGGCTAGAACCCAAGATGGATGATGGATTAAAGAAGGCCACAAGAGACTCCTTATATACACAAAAAGAAACGCAATCCTGCGGACCCACATGCCATAATTGCTAATATATAAATTAGTATAGTGACCTTGCGTGAGCCCAACTTTAAGCCACAGATTAGTTGACTGTCGAGTTGCCAAGTCAGTGCCGTAGGTGAGCTTGAAAATCTTAATTGGACCCTCTTTTAGTGCCATATAAACGTGTGGTACAGTCAAAAATAAGCCCTCACAAGACATGATTGGATTGTTGTTATTAGAAGAGGTTGCTTTCACAAATTAGGTGATGCAGAAAGGTTGTTCCTAATCAAGAATCTGCCGGCAACTTCGAACCTTCAACTTGAGACCAACCTGGCTCCGGAGCTCATCCTATTTCTTTTTTTTTTTTACAAAAGGAGTAAAATCAGAGACATACCTTTTTATTGTCCAAATCCATATTAAACGCAGTGATTTAGCACTTTCTCTTCGTTTGCTCTGAAATATAAATTTATATTACATCAAAAAATTTCCATGGTGCGTCGCTCTATTCTACTCTTCGCTTCTGAACTTTGACGTGATAACCAGGGAACAGCCCGGCCAGCATGCAGCACTCACCTGCACCTCCTGTGTTGCATCAATCACAGCTGCCACTAGCATAAGGAATTAGGCAACGACTGGACCAAGTAGCATAAGGAATTTAAATTCGATGAAATTGTCAGAACTCACAACTCGCAGCTTTTTCCAATCAGCTTTATCATTTTCAATAAAGAAAGAGGCTACGGTGATGGAGAGGAAGAATACCGCCGCATGAAACCGCCAATACGGTGGAGGAGAGACATTTTTTTTTTTTTTTTTTGGTACAAGCGGTGATCACACCAATCTAGGGTGAGTCAAACCCGAGATATTCGAATACAAATGAGACAATATGAACAAGGGTCGCCAAGCATCCAACTCCAGAACCCTGAATGATAGGCCACCCTGACGGCAATTCAATCAGCCGCCGAGTTGGCCTCCCTGTATATATGACGAATCTGGACGCTGGTAGCTCCCTGAAGGAGATAATGGATGTCGCTGATCACAGAAATGGTCGGCAGATGGACGTTGGGCTCCTGACGGATCCAGCTAATAACTGTAGCTGAGTCTTCCTCTATAATAAGATTCGTAGTACCGAGGCTCCGAAGGGCGTGAGAAATACCGACCCAAGCTGCATATAGCTCAGCAAGAGGAACAGAAGAATCTAGCGTTCCAAAGCCGCCGGCCGCTAGCAACGACCCCTCGGCCCCCGAATCACAAAAGCTGAACCCGCACATCTGCCACGAACACTCCCATCAAAATTGATTTTGACAAACCCTGGAGGAGGGGCTCCCAAGAGATAAAGACCGTGTGCCGGTGCGCTGCAGAAGCAGCATGGGAGTCCCAGAGGCCAGGGCTATCACCACCAATAGTCCTCTGATGAAGAGTGTACTCAGCATATAAGGAGACAGCAGTCCTGATAATCCGATGACACGTCCGAGAATACAAAATGGTTACGGGATAACCAGATCTGGAGAGCAACATAAGCCAACGTCGGGCCCACCTGATGGTTCCCACCCCCCTTGACTTGACTGAGAAGTCTCAATGGGAGTCCAAATCCTGCAGCGAAGACCACGCACCTAACCTTTGCCAAATCTGTCTCGCTCTGGGGCATGAAAAGATAGCATGATCCGTTTCCTCCTCAAGGCTACACACTGGGCAGATAGGCATGATACGCATCCCTCTCCTAGAGAGCAAAGAACAGGTAGGAAGCGCATTCCAAGCCAGCTTCCATATAAAAAGGCAAACCCTCGGATGAATGGGAAGATGCCAAATCCAAGCCGAATCCATAACTTGCAGGGGCGAGGCCTATAGATATGCAGGAGATCCCCGATAGGAGCCCAAGATGAACAAGATCTCCGCCAAACCCTTATATCAGTGGTATGACTCGGAATGAGAGGAATAGAAGTAATACGGTGGTGCCGAAGAAAGTAAAAACCAAAGAATGGTCCCAGACAGTAAGGGAGAGGAGATCACGAACTCTCATACCATTAGGGATATCTGTAGTGACAAAGGTTGGCCACCGAGAAAGAGGCTGGTCCGCAATCCAAGTGTCCTGAAGAACATCGACTGAAGAACCATCACCTATCATCCAAGAGGTGCGGTCCATAACAACCGAAGCATGCCGACAAACCTCTTTCCAGAAGAAAGAGTGCCCACGAGAAGGACCAATCTCCGTATTTACCATGCATGAAGGCGCTCCAAAACAACGCGGATCAAGCAAGAATCGCGAGGCATGCCTTCCCTCCTAGCAACAAGAGATTGGATTGAGCAATCGGCAAGCAAATGATATCCCAGGCAAACGCCGTGACCGTCCTAGCTCGAGGCTCCCGAAAATGATACAGATGCAATGAGGAACCAGCGGTACGGTCATTGAATCAGGTGAATTCTGATTTCATCAAACCCAGGCCCATATCCATGAAGAGGTTTTGGGTTTAGAAAAAGTTTTTGTAAACCATCTTCGGTGCAGCAAGTCCTATGTGGACTACATCACCCCTCCTTATTGATCCATGTGAATCCAATATGGCCCAACACTATCGGATGGAAGAGCAAGAATACGATGTAAAGTTTTGATCGTGACGTCCATTAAAGCCTTATTTTGAAAGTAGTGTACAGACGAAAATATTCTTTCGCTCCGGTGTACCGTAGTTTTTGTACATAAGACGAAGGTCATTTTTGCCCTCCAAAAGTTTCCTTGCAAAAGGGTTTTGTACAAAACAATGCTACGACACCCTAGTTACAAACCTAAGACACCGTTCATGCTTAGAAAAAAGCTTTACAATATTCTAGCATAAAATCGACCGAAACAAAGCTACGACACCCATGGCCTTACAACGGACGCTGGAGAAAAGCCTCGCGATATCGCATGAGAAAATCGGTCGAAAACCAGTGATGACACCCCAACTCAATTATTACGACACCCAAGTTACAAACCTAAGACACATGTTCAGGAAAATCGGCCGAAACAAAGCTACGACACCCCAGCTTTACTGTTAAGACACCGTAAGTTCAAACTTACGACACCCGTGGCCTTACACTAGACGGTGGAGAAAAGCCTTGCGATATTGTAGAAGAAAATCGGCCAAAAACCAATGATGATACCCCAACTGAATTATTACGATACCCAAGTTACAAACCTAAGACACCCATTTAGCTAGGGAAAAAGCTTTACGATATCCCAGGAGAAAATCAACCATAACAAAGCTACGACACCCCAGCTTTACTATTAAGACACCGTAGTTACAAACTTACGATACCCGTGCTTAAAACGGATATTGAAAAAAAGCCTTGCGATATCGCAGGAGAAAATCGATCGAAAATAAGTGACGATACCCTAGCTAAAATATTACGACATCCTAGTTAAAAACCTAAGACACCCATTCAGAAAATCAACCAAAACAAAGTTATGACACCCCAGCTTTACCGTTAAGACACCGTAGGTTCAAACTCACGACATCCGTGCTTAAAACGGATGCTTGAGAAAAGCCTCACAACATCGCAGAAAAAATTGGCTGAAAACCAATTACGATATCACAGCTAAAATATTACGATACCCTAGTTACAAATCTAAGACACCCATTCAGAAAATTGGCCAAAACAAAGCTATGACACCCCAGCTTTACCGTTAAGACACCATAGGTTCAAACTTACGACACTCGTGGCTTTCCACCGAACGCTGAAGAAAAGCCTCACATATCGTAGGAGGAAATCGGCCAAAAATCAGTGGCAACACCCCAGCTGAATTATTACGACACCAAGTTATAAACCTAAGACACTCGTTCATGCTTAGGGGAAAAGCTTTACGACATCTAAGAGAAAATCAATCGTAACAAAGCTACGACACCCCAGCTTTACTATTAAGACACCGTAGTTACAAACTTACGACACCCATACTTAAAATGGATGCTCGAGAAAAGCCTCGCACATCGCAGAAGAAAATCAGTTGAAAACCAGTAATGACACCCCAGCTAAAATATTACAATACCCTAGTTACAAACCTAAACACCCGTTCAAGAAATCAACCGAAACAAAGCTATGACACCCCAGCTTTGTCGTTAAGACATCGTAGGTTCAAACTTACGACACCGATGGCCTTACACCGGACGCTGGAGAAAAGCCTCATAATATCGCAAGAGAAAATTGGCCAAAAAATAGTGACGACACCCCAGCTGAATTATTACAACACCCAAGTTACAAACCTAAGATACCCATTCAGCAAATCGGCCGAAATAAAGCTATGACACCATAGCTTTACCGTTAAGACACTATATGTTCAAACTTACGGCACCCGTGGCCTTACACCGAATGGTGGAGAAAAGCCTCGCGACATCGCAGGAGAAAATTGGCCGAAAACCAGTGATGACACCCCAACTGAATTATTACAACACCCAAGTTACAAACCTAAGACACCCGTTCATGTTTAGGGGAAAAGCTTTACGACATCCCAGTAGAAAATTAGCTGAAACAAAGCTATGATACCCCAGCTTTACTGTTAAGATACCGTAGGTTCAAACTTACGACACCCGTGGCCTTACACCAAAAAAACCCCTATGATACCCTAGTTTTACTTTACGATACCCTTAGTATAAATTTATGACATCACTGTAATATATTTGAAATAGACAGAAAATTTTTACGTCACCATAGTTGTAAACCGACGACACCGTATTAAGATAGCTATGCCACCCGTTTGAAAATGTCAGCTTCACGTAGCCCATGGTTTGGGACGCGAGAGCGTATTCATTGCGGATTTCCTGCCATTCTTTTGCACAGAAGGGTTTCCTTTCATCTTCCCCTGAAGGCGACATATATAACTTCTGAACCCTAGTTTTAACATTCACTTTATAATATTATCTCTTCCTCTGAATGCAGCATATATCTCTTTTGTTTGGTAATTGAGTAGCCGCTGGCATCCCAGATCTTTCTACTATTTTTTCTTTTGCCTCCAAGGTGAAGAGTGGTTTCGTGGTTCGACACAGAATGCGAACACAGCGTACACGAAAGCACCGCAATAAGAAATGGTGGAAGCAAGCAAAGAAATGGCTCTATATTCAAATGAGGATGAGGCTCCTTTAAGTGTCGTCCCATATGAAGCTAGAATCGGAAAGAGGTAAACAACACGATGATTTCTTGATTCAGATTTTATGACACCTTTTCTCAAAATATCATGACACCCTGCATATGACTCCCTAGTTTAGATATTATGGCATTCTGCACAATTTTTTTTTCTTAATCTGATAAATTTGTTAATCCCGTCTGTTTTAGGTGACTTGAAAATTATTCCAGTCTTGCAGCGAAGGCTTCCCAGTTGTTTAAGAACTGTTGCCAACCGGCGGTTTACATTCAGAAAGTTTGAAAGATGGGGCTTAATACACTACATATAGAAGTTATCCGAAGAACCCCATTTGGTGCCTTCGTCGACATGCAGTCGTTCTCAGTCGATGGCCGACTGCTAGCAGACATAATATGATGTCACAATGGAGGTAAGGAGTTTATTTTCTGTGGCAAGGTGGTCATTTTTAGTGCCGATGAAGTCGTACTGATTTTGGGTCTTCCAGCTCATGGAAGGAAGATCAACACATCCTGCCAATTGTATAATGGAAGGTTATTCAAACGATTTGGCCGGGCATTAGATCTTTTCCAAAAGGGGTTGGAGAAGTTAATAAATGGACTCCAATCATCCAAGAAATAGGAGGATGTCGAGGACACTGTTAGACTTTGGATCGCCTACATGTTTGCAATATTTTTGGCTCCAAAGTCTAATCAGACATGTCCACAATATCTTATCCAGTACTTGGATGATTTAATTTAACTGGAAAGGATCAACTGGGCTTCCGCATTCAAGGAGTTGATCATTCTGGGTCTCCCAGAGGTCGCTGCTTGCTTGCGATCCCAAGAGCCAGTCCAGTCAAAGAGAGGGGACAAGGTTAGGAGGCAGCCTACCTGTTCGGATGCTTAGCAGAGCTGGTGGTAAGAAATATTGATATGCAAAATGAGTATCATAATTATCTTTTTTTGTAAATCTTTTATTTTTTCATATCACAAAATTATTATGTGCAGGCGTGGTTCCTCGAGCATAGCTTAATAAGAGCCCTAGCATATCCCAATAAACTGCCTTGGCTGTTGAAGTGGTATGATAGCCAATTGAAGGTGCAGTCTATCCAGATTGCCAACATGCAACCTGATGAATCGGTAAGTTTACAATGTAATTTTATGTTTGAGTCTCATAAGTTTTCAATGGGATGTCATAATGTTAAAACCAGAGTGTTGTAATGTTACAACTACGGTGTCATAATTTTTTTTCGCTGATATCAGTAATGTTAACATTTTTAGCTACGGTATCGTTCTATGGGAACTGGGGTGTTATAATTTTTGTTTTGGGATGTCGTAATTTTTTCCTTTATACCATTAAATTTTTAAAATTAATTTAATTTTAAATTTTTTAATTCTTTAGTTTATCATCTTGTCTTATAGTTGGAGGGTGCTACTGTATCTATGCTACAAGAGCAGTGGCTTCTCACTCCATAGACAGTAGTGTCCATTGATCCAACAGAAACTGTGCAAGCTGTGCGGAGTTGAGGATTGAACTGGGGTGTGTTAAGAATCAACTCGACAATGTTTCGCACAAGCTTGCCATAGCTAAAAACCTTTTCAAATCATTGCGCAGAAAGGAAAGCACTGCAAGCAATGAGGATGAGAAGAGGAAGGAGGGGCAGTCTTTGGAGGGCCAAGAGGAGCCCAGGATTGCAGATAAAGAGGAGGAGAGGAGGGAGGATAAGGGCCAGAAGGGGCAATCCTTGGAGGACCAGGAGGAGCCCAGGATTGCAGATAAGGAAGAGGAGAGAAGGGATGAGAAAATGAAAGGGCAGTCCTTGGAGGGGCAAGAGAAGCCAGGATGGTAGATAAAATGGAGGAGAGGGAGGGAGGAGAAGATGGGGAGGGTCATTCTATGGACGGACAAGAGAGCCTAAGTTCGAGAAATAATCGTCACCACTGCGCCCTATGATAATAAAATCATCACCCTTAGCTAAGGCCGATGAGGGGGGCATACAATTCTATGAAGTAATACCCTTGCTTATTAAGAGGGTTAAAAAAGAGCCTAGAAGGCGCAAGGCCTCCAAGTTCAGAGGGGACTCTTATGAGACAGGCTGTCCCAAAAAATTGTCGAAGCAAGTGGACATTACAAAGACCGAAATAAGAATATAAGAAGATAATATTTTGATCTTACAATTTTTGAGCGAAAGGTCCAACAAGTAAGTGATTTTCTTGACTTATTTTTATTTTATATTCTATTTCATATTCCAAGTTATCTGATATCTTTTATACTTTAACATTTTAGCGATGATATCGTGTACACAAATCAATCAGATGGCGGCATTAGAAGAAAAAGTTTTAAGGATCTTCTTGCCAAAGATATGATAATAGACGATATTTCTTTTCTATTTATTTATTTTATGTGTGCACAAAGATGATAGCTAATTAGTTAATTAAAAAAATAATATTATTAAAAGTAAGAAGACAATATTTTCAACAATTTTAGAATATAATTCTCTTTAAATTATTCTTGATCTTATGACATTCTTTGAAGATTATACTTCTCAAAATCAAGAAAATTCTTTGGACAAAATTTTTGCTATTAAATATATTTTTATATGTCTTTGGATTCTATATCTTTATTGAAAACTTTTTAAAGTACAAGTGGATTCTGGGATCCTTGATAACTTTTTCAAAATTTTATTAACACTAGTTGTGGCATAGTCAATGTTTAATTGTATTTGAAATTTTGCTTAAAAACAAGTATAAATTAATTGTATACTAGTATAGACAAAATCGATTGAGAAATCTATAAAACAAGAACAAAAAATTAATATCAAAGGTATGAAACACAGTTGGTGTGGCAAAATAAAATAATATAAATGTATAGGCTACCTAGAAATAGTTAGACCTACATAAATCTATACTTACTTGCAATGTCTCGTAATAAGCATACAGCTTATCATCTTTATTTAAAGCTTTCATTTATTTGGCATTAGGATGAACTAATGAAATACAATTTATATCTTTAAAGATAGCTTAGCATATTGAATATAACATATAAGTTTGCTTTTATGTATCAGCATATCTATTACTATCTTACTATTTGCATTGGTATGTTTTTCAACTCCCATTCCTCATATTAGACCCTATGCCTTTCAAGTGCACTTGGAAGCTACATTTATAAAAGTTAATTTCTGAAACCTTGAGTTTTAGCATTTTTATTGATTCATTAATAAATAAATATTAATATGTAATAAGTATTCATATATATATTATATTTTATAGTTAGAGCGAGAAGCGGATCGGCTGATTAAGTCATGCTTATCCTGAACCCAGCCCGAAAATTATCCTAAGATCTAACCTAAAAATTCTTAAAAATTAAGCCCAAACTCAAGCCCAAGCCAAGACTTAGTTTAAAATTTAATTGGACTAACCCACTACAATTCATTTGAGCCAAAATAATTACACCTAACCACTTAAAAAAAGTTGCTATGATATGGAGAGCTATTTACATACAATTAATAAAAAAAATTAATATAAATTTTAAAAAGCCTACTATATTTTAAGATTTAGAATTAGATTCAGATCAGATTATGACTTGACTATAGGCCAATGATATGAGCCTTCATTGGACCATATTTTATCAAAATCATTTGTTATATGAATTGTTTAAGCCTTATTAATATTTTAGGCATCTTTTCATTAAAGATTTTGAATAGATTAATTGGATCAAGGGTCTAGACTAAATAGTACAATTTTAGTGAGAAAATTAATAGAAAATTAAATTATCATTAAGTTGGCCAACACTCATGGAATTTAAAATCACAAAATAACTTTATTATTATTAACTTGAGTATTTTCTTCAAAATAAGAAATTGGTGACAAATTAAATTTGACAAAATAAATATACAAATATGATTTTTCATAATGAGTGTCAAGTGTCATAAATTATGCTAATTTTAGTGACACAAGCTACATCAAGTATTATCAGGCTAATATAATAGATAACATGACTAAAAAATTTCAACACTAATATATTGTTAATGTCACAATATATTTCCTTTTGTCTTATTTTGATTGAATAATTCAATTATTCAAGATAAAACAATAAGCTTCACCGTATATGCCATATTTGTGACAACAAAATTTATATCACAAAATTTTTATATAAGTGAGGATTTAATTTCATCAATTAACAATCTGCTAGTAAATCTCATATATGTGATTATTAAAATTAAAATATCCCAAAACATTTTGATTATTTGTGATGATACTATTTTCATTACGTACAATATTGTATTAATGAAGAAACAATGTCATAGCCCATATAATCATTACATCATAAAAAAAATTTCCCTCCATTCCATTTGGGCATGAGAATTTGGTTTTTTATGACAAAATTCTTGCATCAAAAAATGCATACACTTCTATGATGGAAAGAAATGCCAACTTATGTTATATTGATGACGAAGAAATCTCATCATATGAGATGATAAATATTTATAAAATATATTTCATTAGTAAAATGTTCATGATTCACAAAAATTCTTCCCTTCATCGCATTTTGATATAAAAGTTTAATTTTTATGTGACTAAGATAGTGCATCACAAATTATATTTCTTTAAGTGACCAAATCAAAACGTCATAAAACATATATTAATGCCTTATATTTGTCCCTAGAAAGACATCTATAAATACTATAACTATTAGTGACATAAAATACACAAATTACACTATTCATGACATATAGTATTCATTAGCAATATATTTCAAGTGTTACTACACTATCTCTCTCCATTCAATCTTGATGAGAAAATTTGGTGCCATATTTTGTGACATTGTTTTAGATCATCATAAAAAAAGCTCATAATGGTTGAAATGAAAATTTTGTTACATTATTTAAGTTACCTATGATGAAATTTCTGCACTACTATAAATTTCACCTATATTTATCAAATTTATTGCAGTAATAATCGTCTATCTAACTATATCCTTGTTAGAGCAAAATGTTGGGTATATCCATTTTAAACTTTGTTTCTTACTTTCAAAATTCTCATTTCAATAGGAGTCACAACAATCTACAAGTTAGCTTTGAACGATAAAAAGCTCATTAAATCATTTAGAAAAGAATAGATGATTCTTGATGAATGATATGCATAGCGAAGAAAAATTAGGCTGCATTTTGAAATGTTCATCAACTTTATATATTTAAAATGAATGTATCCCTTTTTTTAGTTTTCAAAAAAAATTTAGAATGTATTTAGCTTTTATGAGTAATCTTATTTTTTTTTTATTTTCATTGAAAACAAAATATTTAAAATATATTTGGTGACTAAAAATAAAAGTAGTTTATGATAAATAGTAGAAAATTAAAATAATTTAAAAATATTTTTACTATTTTTCATCAAAATAGAAAGGAGAATAGAAGCAAAGACTGGAAAGTGAATTATATTTGCTTTAGTTTTTTCCACCTATACTTTTAAAAAATATTTTTTATAATGAAAATAAAAAATAAAAATATTTTTCTTAGTTATCAAATGTATTTTCTAAAAAAAAATAAAAAATAATTATAGAAAATTAAAATAGAAAATGAAAACAAAAAGATTATTGAAAACCAAATATAGCCTTAGTGCTTTCTACTTTGCAAGGCTTGCTAGGAGGAATGCTCTAATCAAATATCAATTATACTATTTCTATCACATATGGTATATTATTCACTAGTGTTTCAGAGGTGCCTTGTTTCACAAATGTTATTATATACTAACAGGCTGTAATATTTTTTTAAAAAAATGCTTTGGGGGCTCATTGGGTTAGAGTTATGGAAGAATGAAAATAAAAAGGCATAGTCCATACGGAATTCCTGTAATGATATGGGCACACAAATCTTCTTTTCTTCATCTGTGATTCTAGAGGCTTTATTATTCAAGTCAAACTTTATGGTCAATTTTAAAAATTTTCAATGCATGTATAATAGAAGTAGATTATTTTTTTAGTGTTAAAAGTGTTTTTGAATTTTTTTGCACCCGATCAATGATGTCATGGAGGGTATCAAATTATTATTATTTTTTTATTTTTTGGATCTTAGGTTGATGTCTCTCTGGAAAGGGAGATGGCTTGGATGCAAGGATTTCAATTTCAATCTAATAATTTTTAAGATTATATTTATTTATTTTATTCTTCAATTTCAAATCTATCGACGTACATTTTGTATTAATTACTTGAAACATGATTTAGATGCTAGTAAAAAAAGTTAACAATATCAAAATCAATAATTTAAAATCTAAATTATTGAACATGATTTATATTAAAAAAATTATTTACAAACCAAAAATTATTTATTATGCCATTCTTTATCTAATTTACGTATTAAGTTAGTATAAAAAGTAATATCGATCATGCTACCATAACAAAATAGATAGATATATAAATACAAAATTAACATTATAAATTATGATTTATACATCTTAAAACATTATTATATTTAAATTCATCAAATTTTGATAATTAAATAATAGTAAAATATAATATCGTGCCATTAAAGCCATTCATTTTGTTGCCTATTCTATGACTAAATTAAATATCACTAAAGCACATAAATTTTAGTTTTGGATTTTTTGAAATGTATATCGCATATAGTAGAGTAGTTTAGATATAAATTTGATACTCTGCCATGAATTTTAAAATTTACATAAAATTATATATGCATGCGGGGTTTGATGCTCTCGCTCGAGGGAACATTCAACTAGCGCAAGCTATTGCAATTGATTTGCAAGGTGCCCACACACCAAGAGTAACCGAGGCAATGGGCCGCTTAGGGCTTTGCCAAGCGCGTCTCGCCTGAGCGAACTGGGTCCCTATTCCCTAACCGGAGGGAATCCGCGATCCATATATAGTGAGAGTGGAGAAGCGGCTTCGCCAGCCGTAACGACCTCTCACTCCAGTCCTCCTGATCCCCCCTCTCGTCGGTCACCAAATGGCGGAGCTCTCGGAGACGTACGCGTGCGCGCCCTCTACGGAGCGCGGCCGCGGGATCCTGATCTCCGGTGATCCCAAGACCAACTCCATTGTCTACACCAACGGACGGTCGGTGATCATCCGCCGCCTCGACGCCCCCCTGGAGGCGTCCATCTATGGCGAGCACGCCTACCAAGCCACCGTCGCCCGCTTCTCCCCCAACGGCGAGTGGGTCGCCTCAGCCGACGTCTCCGGCACCGTCCGGATCTGGGGCCGCCATGGCGACCGCGTCCTCAAGAACGAGTTCCGCGTCTTATCCGGCCGCATCGACGACCTCCAGTGGTCCCCGACGGCCTCCGGATCGTCGCCTCCGGGGACGGCAAGGGAAAATCCATCGTCCGCGCTTTCATGTGAGCTCATCGCTTGAGATACGATCCCTTTCTTGATTTATGCTTTCTAAGTCGATTTTTCGCGGATTTGGAGTTTTATTATTATTTTTTCCCTCTTCGTATTCGATAGCTACATATTGGTCATTTTCTTGATCGTTAGGTCTAGGTTTCTTATTACCGCGATCCTTACCGATCTGGTTGCTTGGAAATTGTTTTGAGAATGTCGTTGTAATTGGAGGGCAATTCCTTGGTCCACGCCTTAGGGCCTGTTTGGGATAGCTGTTGGCCAACAGCCACTTAAAGGCATCACAACAGCCAAACCAAACAGGGCCTAATGTGGTCTTCCTTCTCTTTGTGACCGCTTCCTTGGCTTATGATTTCCGGTTCGATCTCTGCCCTTGATTCGATTCCTGATAGATGGGTCTAGCTTTTTGGTTTTTGGTCATGCTTGCCGTTGTTTTGTTCGATCCATTTTAAACGGAAGTGGTAGTTTTAGTTTGATATTTCTCAAATTTCAGAGCATCGGAGCTAATGATCATATGGAACAGCTTATTTTCTAAATTTTTAATACCCTTCAGATGAATGGTCCTGATTTCCTCTGGTCTAAATTAGAAAAAGAATAAAAATTCTTCCGATAAATTGGAATTTTTATACTCCGAGTCTTGGTTGTATCTTCAAGCAAGTCGGCACCAGACATCAGGGGACTAATTTGGTGGCTGAAAAGAACTATGTAGACTTAGGCGTACAATCACATAAAATCTGGAAAAGCTTCTCAATATTTGATGAACAGCTCCGTCCACTTTGAGTGACTGTTTAAAGTGAAACTTTGGAATGGATACACTGCAGTTCCTTTTGGCTGCCAATCAAAGCCATACGACTCAGTTTGACCTATCAGTTTGGCATTGGTGAGAATCTACCATTTACCTCTTTCTATGTTAGTTAACTTTCCCTTGAGAGGCCCTCCTCAGGAAACTCTATTCATCAATAAATTTTTAATAACGAGGACAAGTTAGGCCTATGAATCATGATTCACAAATAACTCAGATGAAAATGAATTATTTGTTGTTGTTGTTGTTGTTTAAGGAATATAACATACAAAAGCTGGAAAAATGATTCCTTGAATTGAGTCTGTTTAAGGTTTATAAAATAACTCTTGGTGTTATGCAATTATCATGTGCCTTTGTTTATCGTTTTATGGACAAATTTCTGGGAAATGGAAAGGAGATGTGATCTTCTGATGACATAGCAGGGCAAGGTTGCTGCAACGGGTGTAGTGTAAATCCATGAATTAGATGATGATCAAGAATGGGCACCTGGGATGGGCCAGCCATGTGGGGTTTAGGCTGAGCCAACCTTTTTAGGGAAAATGAGGAAAGTGAAGAGATGTGACAAAGACAAGACGCAAGGAATTTAAAATAGGTTTTTTACCAGTATACCCTTTCTTGCAAATTTAATATTTGTATGTTTGCCCTTCTAAATTATTTCTATTATATGTTCCCTAATAAATATTTGAAATTATGTATATCCTCACAAATTTACTACTTCCAAGTATATCTTTATAATTTTTTTTTTTGCACATATACCACCCACACAAATTTACTATTATATATATATATATATATATATATATATATATATATATATATAGAGATAAAGAGAAAGAGAGCTAGATCCGATCACCTTCTCCATCCTTGGATTTACATAGTTCACAGATCGCAAAAATGAAAAAGGTGAAAAAGGATGGGTGGCTTCAGGATTTGTGTAAATATAAGGATGGAAGATGGGATCGGATCTTGAATTTGGCTACATTGCATTCGAATACACACACATATATACATATATATATTAATATTTTTTTGGATGCCTAGTTCTATTAAGGATACACACATACATATACGTATACATATATCTTGTACATGTACATGTATTGTATATACATACATGTGATGCATATGTATATGTACATGTATATAAAATAGCAAACATTTATGAGGTGTACATGCAAAAGAAATATTTTTTAAAGATATGCATGCACATAGTGAATTTGCATGCAATATAAATATTTAGCATGCAATTTCAGATATTTATAAGGATATATATATGCACCAAAAAAATATAAGGGTTTATGTGCAAAAAGTATGTGATTTTAAATGTTTATAAGGTACACATAAAAATCCATTTGGAAAACAAGAAATACACTTTTTGAAGAGGTTTTAAGCATGTTTTGGGCAGCCAATGCCAAGCTCAAATTTGACTTGTGCTTTACAAGTTGAACCAAGCTTGACATGATGTCAGGTTATCTTAGATGAATATAGATATAAGTGCAGTTTGGCTTGTTGAGCCATGGGCTAAGCCAACCCAATGGTCATCCCTATCTTCAAGTCAAGTTTTTCTTAAAAGATTCAACTAGTTCATGGATCATTCATATCTTACTTTAGTTGAATGTTCTTTGAATTTTAAAGTTTAAAGGGAAAACAAACTACTGGTTGCCAACATTTTGGCTAGAAAAATATGATTCTTTTGAGACATTGAGTCTTTGACTAGAAAAACTATGTATGATACTTTTGAGATATTCAATCTTCAAGGATGCTTGAATGCATCTTTTGAAATTTTGGCTTATGCCCAAATTCTTGCAACAATGCTCTGTACTTGCCAATTTCATTCCACCTTGAATTTTTTTTTGACTATTTAATTAGCTGTGTGGCATTTTGATAATGGCTTATAATTGTAGGATCAACAATGCATTCATATCAAGGTTCCCTTTATTGCTGAAATTGTTCTGTCTGAAATTTTAGTCACAATTTGTAGAGTTCTTTACTGCGGTCAAGAATTGGTTGGCAGTTGTCACATTTCTCAAAATTTGTGATATCGTACTTTGAACAATAAGCAATGATGCCAGTACAGTAAATATGTCATATGGTATACTGGTTAATACTATAATCCAAATCATCTTATGGTGGAATCTAGTGCTAATAAATATGTTCTGTTGTAAACTGGGGCTTGCGCCAATGGTCATATACCTCTTTTTAGCAATCAGATGTTCTTGGTTTGATTATTGGATGGTGCACCCCAAAAATCTTAACTTGACTGGTTATGGTGTGGGTGGGTCTCTCTCCTTTTTTTTCTTGGAGGAAAAAAGAAAGTTTTGTTTAAACACTCTAGTCTCACCATAATCCTTTTTTCAATGTTAAATTTTACCCATGTGGATTTTGTTTGAAATCTTTGATGCCCACTCATTTTGGCGTGCATTAGTGGTTTAATAATTTGTTAGCTTAAACTGAGCCAGGTATAAATGTCATGAATTTCATGCCTTCCATTTTTTTTAGGAAAATGGAGATCTAGTGTTGGATTCACTGCCACCTAAAATTCAGGCCCTCCTGATTGGGCATTTTATTCTTGTACCCTGTTTTCAATGGCCATTTTTTAACCTAACCCATTCATAAGTGTGTGTACATAAGAGGGCAAAAAGGCATAACTTTGTATGAGAACAAACCTAACTGTGCACAAGAGACTAAACACAATATGCTAACTATGTAGGACTGATAATAAAATGGCAATCAAAGAAAGGACTGGGTGTTGTGTTGATTTTTTCCCCTACTGGTTATGTGATATTTTCTTGTGATGATGAAGTTCATATGGTTGGTTTATTTGGCAAAATTTGAAGTTTCCTTTTATTTTTTTGTTAATCTACTTTTTGTTCTTTGTGCATCATTTTTTTTTAATCTCAGTGGAGAACAAATACCATGAATGAAGACTAACCTTTCTCGTCTCCTGTATTTCATGTATTATTTCGTGTTATGCATATTTGACTGCAAGCTGAATGCATAGGCTTGTGATCTTTTACATTGTTTAGGTGGGATTCAGGCACTAATGTTGGGGAATTTGATGGCCACTCAAGGAGGGTATTGAGTTGTGCATTTAAGCCAACCAGACCATACCGCATTGTCACTTGTGGAGAGGATTTCTTGGTTAATTTCTATGAAGGACCACCATTTAAATTCAAGCTCTCCCAAAGGTTTGTTGCAATGATTTTTATTTGATCATGAGGTGCTTTTTTTTCTCCTTTGAAATGCAACTTGCTAAATTTATATATATGTTGCCTGAATGCTAAAGTGTATATTGTCACAATGTTCGAAACTGAGAATAATTTGATCTCTCATGAGTTTGAAGCAGATACATCAGGCACATTACTATGGATTAGGGGTGGCAATTGGGTTGGGTTGGGTCATTTTGGGTTCAGATCATTTTTTGGGTTTGGATAATTGAAGCTAAACCCTAACCCTAAATGGTCGGATTAGGGTCAACCCATGGGTCATTTTGGATTGACTTAGTTTTTTTTTTTAAAGAACTCAATATTTACTTTTTTTTTTCTTATTCTTTTTAAGCAAATTGTTAATGATTAGTTCAATCCTTTCTTTTTTTTTCTTTTACCCATTGTTATTCTAAATGCTAGAACAAATAGACAAAATTTAGCATGATTAGATACTAATAGATATAATTGTTGTAAACTCATAAAACCTAAAAATAATTAATTAACATATCTGTGTGATGGGCACAGAGCGAATTATTATTTTGTCTTTTACAATCAAAAAATAATAATTAATTAATAGTCTATAAAAGTATATTTTTAAAATTAAATAAATATCAATGTCAAATTGTTAATGAGATTACAAAACAAAATAAGTAAATGTTAGAAATGTGCTTAATCCTATAAATGAAAAAAAGAGTAGAGTCATGTCAAATTCTATTCTTCCATCTCCTTCTCAAGGGTGTTTGAAGCTGTTGATATCGATCCTTCAATAACACTCAACTTTGAAAAGTGTATTTCTAATTCCATCATTTATTGAGTCATATTAGTTTCAACTATATTATATATCAAAGAGTATAAGATATTAAAACAATAACCATGTAAATATTCTAATTGGTAATTCATAAAACAAATAAAATTGAGTCATCTAGATAAAATTCTAAATTTTAAAACAAATAAAATTGAAAATATATTTTACTCTCGTATCCAAACAGTCAATTATGAATGGTGGTCAAAACTTGTACATTTTCTAGAAAATATCATTTTTGGGTTATTTCGGGTCACCCATGACCCGACCTAACCCAATCCTAAAAGTTTTGGATCATTTCGGTTTTGGGCCAAAAATTGTATAACCCTAACCCTATTTTTTCAGATGGGTTCGGGCCAAGTTTCTGTCACCTCAACTATGGATCCATGATGCAAAGTCAACATATTAATATGTAATAACTTGTGAGCTGCTTCTTCTTGAATTCTCTTTATTAAATCACTTTACCACCATTGCCACTACTACCACCATCACATCCATCATCAACTTGCAAATTTATGCATGCAGCATATTATAACATTACTAAGCATTGGAATCTAAGAGAAAGGAAAAAGGAATAAACAACCACAACAAAATCAAGGCACAAAAGCATGTGTAAGGAAGAAAGACAGTACAAGAGGATGGAACACTTAACTTAGTGCAGTCTTCTGATTGAACCTTGCCCTCTTTCCATCTTCACCTCTGTATTAACATTTTTAATCAAACCCTCACCTTCCTAATATAAACATATGCACACATATGCACATAGAGACATCCTCATCTATGTTTACATTGTATTATCACATCAATGCATACACACATATACACTCACATATTCATGACATATATAGACACACATTCACATAGATATGCATATGTCCTTATAAAAAAAGATGAAATTTCCCTTACAAGGTTATAACACAATAGTAAAGCCTTAATCTCAAATTAGTTAGGGTTGGCTACATTAATCCCCAAATCCAATAGTGAAATTTCCCCTACAAGGTTAAAAAAGAGAAGACAAGATGGTCGTTAAACATCATCAAGGTGACCAGACCATAAAAGCACTGCCAATAACTACTGTTGTGACACTTAAAATTTTCCCAAAGATCATATAAAGACTTAATGGAGCTATGCTGGCAGTATAGAATTGCACATTTCATGACATTTTCATTTTCTTTGAATTGCAGGGAACACTCAAACTTTGTTAATTGTGTACGGTTTTCTCCAGATGGAACTAAGTTCATCAGTGTCAGCTCAGATAAGAAGGGTATAATATATGATGGAAAGACAGGAGAAAAGATGGGGGAGTTGTCCATGGAGGATGGTCACAAAGGAAGCATATATGCTGTTAGCTGGAGCGCTGATAGTAAACAAGTAACTTTTTATTCCTTTCAGTTATTATTTGGCAATTTTGGTTTTCTTTAATGAAAGTAAGAAAAATAAAGTTGATCAATGAGTTGACTGCAAGCATGCCAGAGTAGGTGCAAATATGCAAACTAGACTCTGGGACAACTGTTAAGTAGAAGATTCTGGTTATTAAACTCTCATCACCTTAAGTGATGGATAAGCCTGCTGGAGTCCTTAATTTCTCTATAGTTTATTCTATGTTTTGCTCTATGAGGAAAGGTATGAAAATAACTTGTCTCGGAAAGGTTATGAAGTTTTGAAGCTAGACTGAGTCTGAAGTTAGGAATGGGGGATTATTTGTAGAAGAAAGTCTCGTTTTTCTTGTAATGAGATTCTTTATAAATTCCTATAGAACTTTTCTTCTTTTTTTTTCCTCACATTGGTGATATGCTAAAACTTCTTGGTGGGGTAACTCACCAGTACCATTTAAACTGGAAGCTCAATAAGTGTCTAGTTTCTGCTCATGCTGAGTTGAGTTTCCAGGCAACACCTCTTTGTTACCTGTTTCTTGAATTTTTCAAGTTTATGAACTGAATATTACTTAAAAGAGGAAAGTGTTCAAGAACAGAAGTAACAAAGCTTTGTTTTTATGGTTACTTGTGCCCCTAGAATCCAGGATTTGATTGAAACTATTATGGGTTTGAATCTGATTTCTATACTGGTAATCATGTTATATAAAATTCTTCTTGCTAGAATTTTCACTGGAGAACGAAAGCAGTAGAAATTTGAATCTGATTTTCTTTTGCTTGATGGGGATCCATTTGAAATTATTTAGCATCTAGAATCTTTTTCATGCAGAAGTCCTCCACTTAGAAACTCAACTCTATGCAATATTATTTAACATATTGTCACGCCCCAGACCCAAAAATTTGAGCTAGGGTGATAACCCACCGCATGCCAGGCATGCAACGCGTCCCGAATCATAACTCTTAAATCAATAAAGGCAATAACAATATATAATTCAAGTCCATAACATTAATACAAACCATAACTATAAGATTTAGGTTACAAGCCCTACATACAAACACCACTGGGGTTACATCAACATAATGGTTCTAATTTATTTTAATAGAAGCTCCATCAACCCCATAATTCCTTCTTCAATCCTGTGGCTCTGAAAAATATTTTGAGATTTACATGAGCTCACACTCAATAAATAAGCCTATTATAATATAATATAATCATATATTATTTCAAGATATTATCATATCATTTTAAGATATTATCAAATCACATTTACATGTAAAAAGCTTCATCATTTCAAGATATTATCAAATCATATTTACATGTAAAAAACTTCCATTTTCAAATACATTTATCATGTTATCAGAACATGCATATCATCAGCTCAAATAATTTTGAAAGCTTAATTATACAATAAATACCAAAATACGCAATGTAACAAACCCACTGTATTTATATAATCACTGTTTTCTTATGTGTCCTACGGCCCTACAACACCCAACTGGTGCATCACTCTTAAATATCCCCTAAGTGGAAGGGTCCTGCTACCAGCGTTATGCCATATCATATTCAAACAGAACACATCCTACATATGTGTGTCTTCCACATATCTTCCTCTGTAGAGGTGGGTCCCGTATCATAGTCAATCAGAACACACCCTACAGATGTGTGTCCTCCACATATCTTTCCCTGTGGAGGTGGGTCACGTATCACTTGACATTTCACATCATATGAGAGCCGCGGCGACACATAAGTATAATTCAATATCATTATCATATTTGCATGTCACACATCATGCATCATCATAAACATAAGTTTCTCACATCACATATACAGTGGTTTGTACATTCATAGCATAAAAATACATCAATAGTACCAATATATTTTGCAAAGCCAAAAATAACCACATCCTTCATTTTTTGCATATTTATAATCCACTACTTTGCAAAATATTAGCAATCACATATAATTCTCTTAATAGGACCAACATATTTTGCAAGGTCAAAGTAATCGTATTCTTCATATTTGCATATATATATATATATATATATACCATTTCTTGTAAAATATTATCAGCTGTAATAATCATAGCAAATACTTATTTGTAAACTCATGGTACTATTTACTAATTCAAAATAGTCAATATAAATGAAACTCCATTTTTCTCATTTCATATATGCATACAGTCATAAATCCAAAGATTTATAAATTAAATAATTTATAAAATTATAATAATTGACTTACCTCAGTACGCAAATCCCAAACTGTAAACCAGATATTTGGACATCTAGGTACCTACAGCATCATTTTACACAATTAAGTCTCTAAAATTTGAATAATAATGTGACCCTTAAATTTTACCCAAACTAATCCTGGGCCTAACTTTGGGCTTGAATATCTCTCAATATATATGCCCAAATGGGAAAATAAAATTATCCCAAGAAACTAGAATTAACACAGAATCGGACCATATTTTTATTTTGCCATTCCCGGCCCAAAATACAGCTCCAAAGTGACTCGTGAGCCGGCCCAACAGGGCCCAAAAACCAACAGCCCACACGGCCCATTGGCTTCATCTTCTTCATAGTTCCCCTGTTTCATCCGAAACAGGGGAAGATTGTGCCGGCGGCCAGGGCCGTCGCCGACCACAATCCAGGGTGGCCCGGCTGGTGTTGACCGGCCTGGAGCCGGCTGCCACAGCGGCCGAACTCCCCCATCCCTCTCTCTCTCCCTCTTTCTTTCTTTCTCTCATTTTCATCACTGCGGCACGCTACTGTGCCGGCGGCACGCCGGCCACCATGGCCAGTCTGACCTCCACCAGACGCACGCTCGGCGCCGATGAGGTCGCCGACCACCGCCTAAGCCCGGCGAGGCGGCGAGCACGCCGTCGGGCCTGAACTGACAGTGGGAGCCGGTTCGGCTCTCGCCCAGGAGGAGAGCCAATTGGCTCTCTCTCACCTCCGGTACCCCATCGGACGCCGCCTCTGGTGCCGGTGGGGCTGCCGGCCAAGGCTCAGGCCTGGCGAGACGACGGGCACACCGCCGGGCCCGAACCGAGATCGAGACGACCGCCATGGCCATAGTCCGATCGCGGGCGTCCTCTGACTCTCTCTCTCTCTCTCTATCTCGCTCGATTACCTCTTTAACTCTCTCTCTCTCTGGTATTAGAAGGAAGCTTACCGGTTGGGGGAACGCGTGCCAAGCTGAAGATGGGAGGTCACCAGCATCACCTTAAAGCCCCCAGAGAAGATTCACGATGCCTTGGTTGAAGGAAATCGGGAACTCAATCGTTTCACCGAGAGCGTAAGCGCCAGCAGAAAAATCCCACTGCCAAGACCCCGGGTTCACACGAACCGGGTATTACACATATATTTAGGAAACTTACTGGAAAGCTGTTGAATTCTTGTGATTTTGATGAGTTATTTTTTCTTATATTTCTTTCTAGGAGTTAAAATAACATATATTTAGGAAACTTACTGGAAAGCTGTTGAATTCTTGTGATTTTGATGAGTAATAATGTTGAAGTGTTTTGCTTTTACTTTAGGCTCAATTATGAAGTCTTGGAGATTTTAGGAATTTGCTTTGATGTTCTTAAAAGGTCTTTCTCTATGAGACTATGGAAATCTATACTTTGATCACTTCATGAGTTCGCATGTGAGGTTACTATAACTTCTTTAGGTATGGATGATTTTGGTATTGACTGCTGGACAAGGAATTCTGTTGGTTCATAATTATAGAGTCATATTTCATTTCGAGTCAGTTTACATGTAGAGGTATAGTAATGTTTCTGGTTTCTTCTCTGCTTTGTTAATAAAGCGTTAGCAGAAATATTGAACATTCAGTGATGTGATTGCTTTCTTTGATCAGCCAACTCACAATATTGCCGTTTCTGACCTAGTGTAAGGTAAGATTTTTTGAGTTTCTCAATTTAATTCAAAAAGGAGAAGATTACTTGAGAGCAGAGCAGACCCTCTTTTTTTGTGTCTATTCTTCATTGGCCTCTTTGCTTGATGAATAGAGTTTAATTGGTCTGTCGCTTGGAGTGACTGCTCCACAATTGGGCCTACTATGCTGGAAATCAAATTCAGCTTTCTGAAATTACCATTTTTGTTTGGAGAGAAAAATCTCAAGAAATCTGAAAGTGATTGCTTGTTCTTAATTAGTCTCAGATTTATTTCTCTGTAGAAAAGAAGTATCTGATTTGATATCATCTTGCTTTGCAATGCATATTTCTAAGTTAACACTGATGTTAAGAAGCTGGTACATTCTAATCATTAGCACTATATTCAGCTCTTGAAATGTGTTACTGTCGAAGCCAGATATGAAACCAAACAAAAGAATTAGAATCAAGTTGGACTTGACAAACTTAAAAATAAGTGTAGGGCTAGAACTAAGCAGGTTATTATAGATTTTTATCATAATAAATTTAAATTATGAGTTTCAACACCCATGATGACCTGATAGGGTCCTTCTAGTTCAGCAATGGTGTGCTTAGTTCCACTGTTGGCTCCAATCACGCTCGGTCTCTCAAACCATCCTTTGCTGTCCTCAAATGATTAACCATATTTGGGAAAGCTGATCAGATTGGTAAGCTATGTAATTCTCAATGCTTTTGTTATATATTCTCTTTTGAGCAGTGCCAGCATGTAGTATTTCTATTAACCTTAGGATTCTGACTTCCAGTGAACAGCTCCTGGTCCACACTGGGTTATGTCAAAGCTTTCTCTCCCCTCGTATTCTTGTATCTTTTTCCAGTTTTGTCAAACATGTTCATTCTGATGATTAATTTCTTTTTGTGTTTGGCATGTCTGTGTATACATAATCTATTAATTTAGTTCCTTCTTAATATCTGTTGCGAGGAATTTCCTAACATTTATATATATATCAAATGTAGGTGCTGACAGTTTCTGCTGACAAAACTGCCAAAGTATGGGAGATCATGGAGGATGGAAATGGGAAAGTGAAAAGAACATTGGCTTGTCCTGGCTCAGGAGGATTGGATGATATGCTTGTTGGTTGCCTGTGGCAGAATGACCATCTTGTCACAGCTTCTCTTGGTGGTATGATAAACATATATTCAGCAAGCGATCTGGATAAAATGCCAATATCATTTTCTGGACATATGAAGAGCATCACGGCTTTGGCTTGTGCTGTTGGAAGTGGTGAGAAAGTGATCTTGTCCAGCAGCTATGATGGTGTTATTATACGATGGATTCAGGGCATTGGATATGGTGGTAGGTTGGCAAGAAAGGATAATACTCAAATTAAATGTTTTGCTGCAGTTGAAGAAGAACTTGTTACATCAGGGTTTGACAATAAGGTGAGCAATAACATGTGTATTTCCTTGTACATTCTTTGCAAATTCCGGGATGAGTATTAGCATTATTGATATTTCTGGTAGACTTTCTTCACTTAATATATACATTTATAATTGGCATCCTATAAAATTTTGATTTTTAAATTTCCTAGACAAAATCTTGAAAAAAAAATCTTTAAAGCATTTCAATTTCACTGCCTACCTTTGTTGATTAATTCCTAGGAACAAGATTTATTACAGTTTGGAGGGAAAGCATTACCGACAAACAATTCCAGCCATGCTCTTGCCTTTTTTTCACATTCTATCTTCTTGTCGTTTGGTCAGATGAAGAGAGAGGATGGAGCTATTAAAGCATACATGAAAAATAGCTCCAGCCCTCCTTTTATAATTGAGAAAAGCAATGTTGCAACTATGTACTCATCATAGGGCTTTGGTCCCTCCCCCCCCCTCTTTTACCTCTCTTCTTCTTCTTCTTCTTCCAATTAGCTATGGGCCATTTACTTGCATTCTACACTGAATATTGTCTTTTTTTCCCCTTTTCTCCACTTATATTTCTTCCTCAATAACAGGTTTGGAGGATCCCTCTAAACGGAGACCAATGTGGCAATGCTGAATCAGTTGACGTTGGTTCTCAGCCGAAGGATTTAAACCTTGCAGTTCAGACCCCTGAACTTGCTTTGGTTTCAACTGATTCAGGAGTTATCATGCTGCGAGGTTTACAGGTAGTTTCAACCATTAAACTTGGGTATACTGCAACAGCATCAACAATTTCCCCTGATGGAAGCGAGGTCATTGTTGGGGGTCAAGATGGAAAACTGCATATTTATAGCATCGATGGAGACACTCTTAAAGAAGAAGCAGTCCTTGAGAAGCACCGAGGTGCTATTACTGTAATACGCTACTCTCCAGATGCTTCCATGTTTGCTTCAGCAGATGCTAACCGAGAAGCTGTGGTATGGGAGCGTGCATCTCGAGAGGTAGCTCTAATGCTTTCTTTTAAACATCGTAGTTTGCTCCTTGCATGGTACCTTTAGTTTTGTAGGTGGTTGTTATTTATAGCATGCATCCATCACAATTAGTTTAAATAATTTCCGTCATTACAATTTATGTAGGTCCATGATCATTCGGTGTTGCACTTAAGATACGGTGAATTTTCTCTTGGAAATCGATTGATTCTGGGGTTATACAAAGCAAAAGGCTCCCATAGGGCAGCAAAACCCCCATATGGCCTGAGACAATAGATGCCAAAAATGAACTTGCTTGAAGAAAGCAAGGCACTAATTTATGAGAATCTCCAGAACTGCATCAGGAATAAATACAATTTGTATCTGAAAACAATATAAACATCATAGGATTAATTATTCAAGCTTCAACATCTTAAATCATCACCATCATAAATGTTAGATATCATTTTGATATCTTTCGGAGCACCACATCAAAACACTTCTCATTACATACTTTCGAACAAGAGGTCAGTGAAAATAAACCATTTGATATCCTAAATTAGCTTCAATGTTCAAATATGATAGCAAAATACTACTTCTCAAAACTTTTCACTTTTTTAAACAAAACATAACTCAAAAGAGAAAATTACAGAACATCCTAGAGCAGCCTTTTATTTATGAAGGCTCCAATAAACTAAAATCTACATTAAGATAAAACTAACAGAGCTCTGGAAGAATGAGTGAAGCATGATAGGAATAATACTGCTAGATATTGGGGAGGCACTTGCCTAGCGTCCATTGCTTTGTCTCAGGCACTTGCCCAACGTCCGTTGCTTTGTCTCAGGCATTTGCCTAAGTGTTGCCTTAGTAAACTTGCCTCACTTGGGGATTGTTGAGGCTCTTTGGAGTTTACTCACGTCACCTCACTTGAGTACCTAGGCGAGGGCCTGGATCACTTTTGACCATACAAATGGGTTCCTTATGTGATCCTTTGTGCAATTTGCAGTAATGCTTGTTGTCACTGGTTACACCATGTGACCTACAATTTCCTAAATATGTTTATACCTATTCTAGAACCTGCCAACTAATTGGTTTTCAAGATCTTTTCACTTTTGTTTTGGCACTTTCATATTTGGATCGTTGAGAACTGAGTGAAGCAACAATTAACTTCTGTAGCTTTTAGAAAATTAAAAATCTTCACAGATCACAGTATACCTCCCACAATATTTGACACTAACTCCCATAGGGATACCATAGTCATTAAGAATTGAGGCCCTAATCATATCAAGGAATTAAATTTTTGCAGTCCTAGAAAAAGCTCATACCGACCCTATTTTTGTTTTTATAAATAGAAACGCAAAAATCAAGACAAAAATTGTTTGGTACTATTGTTTCTATCTTCTGTTTTTGGAAACTATTTTCTTATTACTTCTAGAAAAGAGAATGATTTCTTCCCTTTTTTTAAAGCACAAGAAACTCAAGTTACCCCCCCCCCCCCCCCCCCCCCGGGCGGCCGCGCGAAACACACATGCACAAAAACCAAAAAAAAGAGAAAAAAAAACCAATTTCTTGATACCCTTCACACCACTATCACCTCCTTTGTCACTGCTGCCTACCTATGCCAAAAGTTGCAAGAGGGAACCTTTTTGCATGTGTTCGCACAAATAAAAATAATTGGCCACATTTGACATGTTTATATTCTTGAAATAAAATAAAATATAATCAAGAGCTTTGTTTTCTATTTTTAAATAAGAAAAGTGAAAGTAATGACCAATGAACATAAACTTTTTATTCATTATTGGTTTTCTTGGTTTCATGTTTATCCATGAAAGTAGCTTATTCATTAGATGTCATGCTTGTGCTTGATTAGCATGACGTGACATTTATTCCAATGAGCCAACTCGGTGATATCCAAGAGTCTGGGAAAGTGCAGGACTTACTTAGAAGATAAACATTTGACACATGAATATATTTTCTAAATCTTTTTTGTTTTAAAATTCTTGGGCCCTTCCATGGTGTCAATGAGTTGGCCAAGCCCAAGCTTGATGTCAGCATTTATTGAAACCTTAGGCCTAAGCACATCCCATCCTGATGTTGATCCATAGATACTGGATCTGAAGCGCTCTCTCTCTCTCTCTCTTTCTCAATTTATGGGTTTGGCTAGGCCATATTCATCTTTGACTATATTCTAGGCCTAGGCCGCTGCCATTGTTATTTATTTATTAAGTAAGCTAGGCCTTTAAACCAAGGTTTTAAATCTCATGGAATAGGGGTGGTCTGGCTTTTCCATGGAATGAGATGTCCGACATCCCATTCCATCTTAATCCCCAACTCAATCAATCATTGTAGTATTTGCTTGGGATGCTTTTTTCTTAAAAAAATATTATTTGTAAAGCTTCGGTGTTTTATTTGATTTTTAAACATATTTAAACTTAAAAGTTATATTTTTATGATAAACTAGATATATTTAAAATTGATACTATAATGTATTATGGTCAAGATAGGACAGAATAGATTGGTTAAGATCAGTTCTAGAATCTTTTTGGGACAAGATATCTTAGTCATATCGGTCCTCATTTCATTGAGACTTGAATCTCTATTTTAAACTACTGGAGTTGCTCTAGCCCTTTGTCACCCTTAGACACTATTAACTACTTTTATTAATGCTGATTATAAATAAGCTGACCTTTTGCATGCACTGCATTATCTAACAAAGTCCAATGCTCCATCATTAACCACCTTTCCATAAAAATAGGTGAAGCAGAACAAAGGAAAATCTTAAATTTTGTAATATAGCATATAGGAAATGCATGTGTATTCATTTATAAAATAAAACATAAGCTGAGAACGGTGCAAGCAAATATAAAGGAAATTCCAACTAGGTTCATCAACATCTTCATCTGTTTCTTGATTAACATAGGTGATAGGTAGTGTGATAGGCCATATATTACCAGAGCCATTCATGGTATTGTGTCATATATATTCCAGAGCACCACCATGTTATTCAAAAGGCACCTAAGCCATATGTATATATCTGTTTCATAATGTGTGCAAGTCAATAATAAAAACATAAAAATACTACTCAAAACATGATACCTCTTGCTTCTTGTTTTTTGACAACTAGTTAGCATTATAGACATTTGTTTCAGACACATGCCATGCATGTGAGTTCTTGTCCACAACTCCTCGTGATTCTGGCCATATCTTTCCATCGCTTTATCTAGCCATATCTTTCCTTTATCTGTTTCTTCCCATGCATGATTCCCTTCTCATGTGATTGCATGTGAAATGGTGGAACATCCAAGAACTCTGGGTGATGGCTAGTTGCCCACTCTCTTTATATATGGTAGAAGATGCAAACATATACCGAGTAGTGCATTGATACTTTCAATCATTGTGCTCTTTGCTTTCTGGTGCTCTTGTATGACATACAACTGACATGTGCAAAGTAGTATGATTTGAATGTCTAGAGTTCTTAAACCTGACTGCATCATTTATTTCCAATACCCACCATCTTATAATTGACCCCACTAAGGGTATTGTAAAATTTATATTTTGGCTAGCACAAGGTGATTTTTAGATTCTGGCAAGCATGAAGCACGTTTACTATTTGGAGTGCATGAAAATTATTCTTCATGGACCTTGCAGGATTTCTTTCTTTAAACTAGAGTGCTTGGATTATCTATGTTTATTTTAAAATTGTCAAATTTAGGATGGCTTGACACTGTTGCTATAATTTACTGTAAGAAGTTCTGCTATTCTATGTGCAAACATGGCATGTTGGAGAACATGGTAAGTGATTTTGATAAATTGGAAACAGGTGAAGCTAAAGAACATGTTGTACCACACTGCCCGCATAAACTGCCTGGCATGGTCTCCTGATAGCCGTTTGATTGGTACTGGCTCATTGGACACTTGTGTGATCATTTATGAAATAGATAGGCCTGCATCTAGCCGGACCACAATCAAAGGAGCTCACCTAGGAGGGGTGTATGGATTAGCTTTCAGCGATGAACACAGTGTGGTGAGTGCAGGGGAGGATGCATGTGTCCGTGTGTGGAACCTAGTTCAGCAATGACACATTTTAGCGTGAGACTGGTTTGGTTTATCAATGAATAAACAGTTTGCATGTGCGGTTTCTTGTCATTGGTTTTGCTTGTCGCAATGTCTGATCCCTTGTATTAATGGAGGGGGTAGAAAGAGGTGCCTACCGTTTTAGCCTGGATGTAAATGTGTCACAGGGCTACATCTCATGATAATGTTCATTGATGGTTAGATGGAGCCCGGTTTCTTTCTTGCCTGGATTACTAGTGCTAGCAGGGTTTTCATTTACGAAAGGCTGGCTTGTGTCGTGTTTATGTAAGGCCCTTTTGTTCTGTCAAAACCAGTATGAGTTTGAACATCTAAGGCAGAGTGCTTTGAAACGTATTTTGAGGACCCAGTTTGACATTCTTGATGGCTTGTAAAATTTGTTCATGCTATTGCTCTCTTTTTTGTTTCTTTATCTCTGCGATCTGTTGTTTTAACCGTTAGTTTTTCGCGTCTTACTTTTTGTTATCTGTTCTCTCTCTCTCTCTCTCTCTCTCTCTCTAGACTTGCACGTGTAGAGTTTTTTTTATTTTATAAAAGGGACCAGTTTCGAAGTCATAAAGTCCTGCCAAGTCCCATGCCTTTATGGCTTTGAAAGCTGCCCGTTTTTGTAACTTTAAGGGGGCGAGGACGCTTGCTGCAGGGGAGCGGCTAGCCGCGTTTTTCTACCGAGGAGCCCCTCAATTTTTTTTTAATTATTTGTAGCCTTTCTATTTTTATAAAAATTTTAAATTATCCCTTCTTTCAGCAGTTCCCCTTAAAATTACTATTTGGTCTTCCTTCTTCGCATTCGATTCGTATTGTTGCTCACCTCTTTCGCTCACGGCTCTCCGGCGGCAGCTTTCTCGGCAAGTAAGGTAAATATTCCTCCTTCCTCTTCCCTTCCTTCCTCTTCCTTCCTCCATCAGTCTTAAGATTTTTTTTTTTTTTTTGCCAAGATCCGAAGATCCCTTCCTTTCCGGCGTCTAAATGTGTTCGACGGCTTCTTTTTTTTTTTTTACTCCGTAGCCTCAAGATTCTCCCTCGCTAAGCCTTCCAGCTCTGTTCGGCCAACCATGGCCGAACAGAGGGAAATCCATTCGAAATCTATTTGTCCAGATGGGTCGAACGGAATCAAATAAATTTTCTAGACAATTAAAATTATTATAATATTATATTAATAGTATATTATAATATAATATAATTATATAGTATATTATATTAGAATATACTATACTATAATTATTATAATTATAATTATAATCAAGTATATTATAAAGTATAATTAACATAATCATATATTTTATTATTAATATATTTTTAATAAAATATTATTTTAACATAATTTTAAAATATAATTTTAATAAAGTATATTATAATATATTATAATAATCAAGTATATTATAAAGTATATTAAATTTATAATATATTAGTATATATTATAATATTTTTATATATATTTTTTGATATATTTTTATTTTACTAATGAATATTGCAATGTTTCAGATATGGATGCTGGCTCCTCACGAGTTAGACCCACAGCGTCTGCCAGGAGACGTAGAACCCAGGCGATGTTCCTGAGGTTCCTAATGATCTTGTTGCACCATTGCCCCCAGATGAGACAGCAGGCGAGGACATCCCAGCTATGGATATTGATGATGATGAGGCGGATGGTCCTTGTCCAGGTGGTCCTGAGGATGAGTCCGTCCTTAGGAGTTTCAGGACACATATTGCAGCCTCCATCTAGAGGCAACAGGTATTTATTCGTTGTTCTACCGTATTTTATTTAATGTATTATTTCGATGCTGTTATGTGTTATTCATGTTATCCATTTATATTTCACAGGAACAGACTCCACTGAAGTGCATGAGCCATGCTGCCAAAGTCGGTGAGTAGCAGTGGTGGGCATCAGGGGAATCGAATAGGAGATTTAGGGATATAGTTCAGCAGTCGGGTCTTCTAGAGCTAGTGCATTGCTCTTATCGGTTAGCCGATAAGATTCTTGTCTTGGGCTTTGTAGAGAGTTGGCAGCCCGAGATGAACACTTTCCATCTTCCCTTTGGCGAGATGACAATCACGTTAGATGATGTTGCCGCCATATTAGGGATTAGTGTCATGGGTGCCTCAGTGTCCTTGTCTACAGATAGGATGAGTGATCAGGATGCTGAGGACCTACTAGTGCAGCTACTGGATGTATCACGGGATGACGCGCGTCAGGAGGTTATATCTGTCTGCGGTCAGTCTGTGAGGTTAGAGTGGCTGAAGAGTCATTTCCATAATGTATCAGATAGAGATAGCCGCCGTAGGATAGAGTGTGCGGTATGGGCGTATTTGCTTTTTTTTGTTGGGGTGTACACTTTTTGTCGATAAAAGCGGGACGAGGGTGCCTATAGCTTATCTTGCTCTGCTATGTCATTTGGATAGAGTGAGCACATATGCCTGGAGTGCGAGTGCTTGGCTCATTTATATCGGCAGTTGGGGATTGCGTCTAGGGCATCCGTTAGACAGATCAGTGGATATATGATGCTTCTCCATGCATGGATTTATGAGCATTTTTCCTTTCTCACTCCTCATCCAGCCCTAGACTATACTGATGCTAGGCCTCGCGTACACCGATGGACTCCCGGCACTCCACCCCATTCTACGATGGATCATTTGGTGATTCTACGCGAGTCATTGGACGTACTGAGGGCAGATGAGGTATGTACCCTACGACATCCATTCACTTGCATGACCATGCACTTGTGTATTTATATAATTTGTCATACATTATCAAACTTATTACGATTTAATATATTTTAGGTAGTTTGGGATCCCCATCGTCTTATTCGGGATGATCGTCCATTCCTTGATATTGCATTCTTTAGTGGATGCCTGAAGTGCATGGATGTCGTAGAACCCTATCATCCTGAAAGGGTTTTACGACAGTTCGGCAGGATACAGACGATTCCCCGTGCGCCATTGGCCCCTGAGCGAGCTAGCAGAGGATCGACAGCAGCTTCGTACCGCATCCGGTACGTTTTCTATGAGCAGTTATGGGAGAGGTGGGAGGATCACCTGCTGAGCCCAGCGAGCAGGAGCCATCCGGTGACCCGACCCTCAGATTGCGTACCGAGATTTTTGGAGTGGTATTCTCGGATCACGCATCTGGCTGTTCACCCTCCGGAGAGCCGATCCAGTATCTACTCCCGATCACGTCTCGATGATGCTGATGCTGACGTGCTAGGCTGGCGTATTGCAGATGCGCTTGGCCTTTGCACTGGCATACTTGATATGGATCGGGAGGAGGCTGCTGCGTCACAGGGGATGCACATGTACGATGTCATATCGCAGATGGAACATGGTTGCAGGGTCAGCATATCTCTACGGTGCAGTCTGTTCAGCCTGATATTCCTGGCCCTAGTCATGCATCGCCACAGCAGTCCAGGCGTCGACGACGGCGTGGTGGGGATCCTTGATGTACCTTATGTATTTTGTATCTTTTAGCACATTATGCATCTTTTTGTAAAAGACATTAAAATTGGAATGAAAATTTTCTTCCTTTCAGTTCAATTTGAATGAAAATCTTTTTAATTAATATAATATGTCATACATTATATAAAATTGATTGTTGCAATCAAAAGGACATCTACAACTCAATAGTCTCACTAATAATGACATCCGATAAGATCGTTTGTCTGAACAGGTGAATCCTAGATTCATATGAAGAAGCCCATCCGGAAGCACAGGGTAAATGATGTTTCTACCAATTGCTTGCTATTGGGGGAACAGGATGATCCAGTAACAGAAATACCTGCAAAATATATAAATTAGTAAACATAATGAATTATTAGTCACTTAAGCATGATTAAGAGTTGTTCAATTAATACCTCAATAAAATGATTGCCGTTAATAAATGCCACTGCAATATCTTTGCAGGATAAAGGAGGAAGAGGCATCGTAGAGGTAGGAATGTAAGACATTGTTGCAAGGAGAGGTGGTATAGGACAACGTTATAGCGGGACGCTATAACGTGCCCCATATCCGGCATAGTCATCCACCGGTCAAAAGGTGGATCATTATCAAAAATGATAATGCATGCTCAATCTCCTCAAACCTCCCTTCGATAGCAAATAAAGCATGATAGTGCTCTGAATGACATTGCAACTCATTCAAAAATCCTTCCTAATACGGAGCCAATCCTCCTCTCCAAATCCCATCAAGTCAGCGATTGCTCTAAATCCGCAGTTGCCGTCAGCTTTAACATCCTTGATATGTTGGATGAACGGCTTCAACCCATCTGGAATTTGATCAATATAGATTTTTGGCTTATTATATAACTGGGTTCGCTGACGAGAAACCTGCAAACCAATAACGAATGAATTAGACGGTAACATAAACATTCTCTTTGTAATAACAAATGGAACGGGTCTGAAAGTTTCCGGCATATGCCAGCATGTACCGGCACGCGTCCGGCACGGGGTCGGAAGTTGCCGGCACGCGTCCGACACATACCGGCACGGGGTCTGAAAGTTGCCGGCATGTGCCGGCACCAACCGGCACGCGTTCGGCATGGGGTTCGAAAGATGCCAGCATGTGCTGGCACGTACCGGCACGGGTCCGGCACATACCAGCATGGGGTCCGGAAGTTGCCGGCATGTGCCGGCATGAACCGGCACGCGACCAGCACGGGTTCCGGAAGTTACCGACATGTGCTGGCACGTACCGGCATGCGTGCAGCACATATCGGCAGGGTCCCCTTACTTAGTGAAAGAAATGCTTCTTACCTTCTTCCTTGGCTGCCTCTTTGGCAATTGCGTCGCTGGTGGAGTGCCCGTACTAGGAGAATAACTATCTTGTACTGAAAGAATCAACTCAAAGGCAGAAGGATCACGGCGGGTAGATGTATCAACCTTCAATGAAGCACGACCGCGACCAACTGAATGAGTGATCCTTTTGGTAGGTTCTTCAAGAGAAGTACTTTCTGGGCTAGCAATCTCTCTCAATTTTCTTAACATCTGCAATTGCGAAGACCCATCTAACTGTTTGAATTTCCGAGCAATTATATCTAACTCTGGTTCACAGCTCAGCTGAATACTTTGCACATTTGAAGCCAGCATCATATCAAGTTTTCTCCAATGAGGATCTATGCAATCCAAGGGAATTGGCCAACCTTCCATCCTGAACCGTGCAATCTCGTGGCCGCATGGTAAACCATGTGTGCGCCGAATAGCACACCCACAAACTGAATCATCAATACCAACTGAATTGGCTCGGTTCGCTTGAGTGAGGATCTGATTTAATGCACTTATAGAAATGAAACCTCGCAATTCTTTGAATTCAGCAGGCTTGAAGTCGTGTTGCACGACCGTCAAACTCTTCTTAAATGAGGCTTTAATGTCACTATGCTATAACTCAATTAAACTATGTATTTTTGTCCAAGATGATTCGAAATTCCCTTGGCTTGATCCAAGCTGTCTTTTCAGTCTTGCATGTGCACTTTCAGCCCTGGAAAAGTAACTAAAATTTAATAAAAAGAAGATAACAATTGCGTAATTAAATTATAAATTTCTAAAATTTACCAATTCCTTGTGATACCTATTAGTTGTCAAATTCCCGTAGTGCCTACATGTGTCCGTCCATGCTGCAACAAATCTTTCCTTGTACTTGCTTAGCCAAGTTTCTGACACATACCATAAAGCATCTGAGTAGGTACTAAACTCTCTCTGGAGTTTTGTCCAGTGATCATTAAACTCATCTTCTGTGATGGACAACACAAGTAAATTCCAAGTCATTATAAACTTATCCCATTTCTCCTTTGTTTCAAATAACCTTTTGCATTAGGCCAAAACATTCCTACTAATATGCCATCTACATAGCAAATGTGTTGCCGTAGGAAATACCCTCTGAATTGCATTCAATAGAGCCAAGTCTCTATCTGTGACTATCACCTCAGGCAGAGCATCATCGCCCATGACACTGCACAATCTCTCTAATGCCCATGTATAGTTATCTTCTCGCTCAAAGTCCATATACACAAAAGCAATAGAAAATGTCAGGTCGGTTGATGTCACCCCGATAATCTCTAAGAGAGGAAGACGATATCTATTCGTCTTGTAAGTGCAATCCATTATCAACACACGAGGAAATGCACGTAACAAGTCTATACTGCCAGGGTGTGCCCAAAACAAGTCACGCACAGCATCAAACTTGATACAAGTCCTATGCCACTCAATGTAATTACACTCAAATAATTTACCAAGAAGATGTTGCATCTGAGATCTCCCAACAATCTCTACAGCCTTGCACTTCTGCCTTGCATTATAAATTGTCTTAATTGTCGTAACATTGAGGGCATCCCTTTGCTTCAAAGTAGATAAAATGTCCTTAGGCCGAACCAAACTCTTGGACATCTCCACAAGCATTGTAGTCTCCTGTTTAGATAATCGTCCCGCATATGAGTGCCCCTCGAGATGCTTTGCAGCTGGATGATTGTGCACACCGCAAATGACCGTTAACATCCAATCATCTGCAGTGTTCAATTTCTTCCCTCCTAAGGCAAAATGACATCCACACTTCTTAGTGCCACTGGCCCTGGTCTTTGATCCCTTTTTCTTGATGTGTTTACTTTTGAAAGTACCGCTCCTCTCGCAAGAAAAAATAACTCTTGGTTTCTTAACATTGCTGCCCGAATCAGATTTTTTGATAATAATAACAAATTCATTCCTCTTTCCGACTTCCCGACACCAATTACACATTTCTTCTCTACTTTTGAATATCTATAAAATAAATAGTTTTATGTTGGTAGACAATTTTAAACATTGCACAGTCAAATAATACGAAAATAAATGCAATTAAATTTTACCTCGTAAGTTGTAAATTCATTTATGTAATCCATCACACAATCGGAGCTAATCACGTTACATTCGGACAAGCATCGTCCTGCATGATTAAATAATAATTTTAAACCCTAATCATAATTAATAAAAAATAAAGAATAAACATTCTGTTCAGCCACATAGGGCTGAACAGAAGTAATATGTTCGGCCCACCAGGGCTGAACAGAAGTAATATGTTTGGCCTACCAGGGCCGAGCATATTAAAGTTGTTCGGCCCTGTGTGGCTGAACAGAGCTAACCTGTTCGGTCACACAGGGCCGAACAACGCATGAACCGTGAAAAAAAAAAAATTTGACGGCGGATTGTATGCACTAACCTTTACGACCGTAGCACCTTCATAAATTATTAATTGCTTGTCCATTGCTTGATTTCAACCTTATATCGTTTCAATCGATGATCCAATGAAGATCCGGAGCGAGGGAGGTGGGACGAAGGTAGCAGGAGCTTTTGGGGGCTGTTTGGGGGGCTCCTGAGGGGGGGGGGGGGGGCTATTTAGTAGATAGGGTTATTTTGGTCAAAATATTTTAGGGGTAAAATGGCTATTTTTTGGCTTTGGCATGGGGGGCTCCTCAGTATATTAGCGATCCAAATAGAAGCTCCCTTGCTGTAGGGGAGCTTCTATTTGGCCCGCGAATATTGCTGAGGGCCCCCCATGCCAAAGTAAGAAAATGATCTTTTTACTTCTAATTTTTTTGGACCAAAATATCCCTACCTACTAACAGCCCCTCCCTCCCTCAAGAGCCCCCAAACAGCTCCCAGAGCCCCTGCTACCTTCCTCCCGCCTGCCTCACTCTGGATCTTCATTAGATCGTCGATTGAAGCGATTTAAGGTTGAAATCAAGCAATGGACAAGTAATTAATAATTTATGAAGGTGCTATGGTCGCAAAGGTTAGTGCGTGCGATCCGTTGTCATTTTTTTTTCACGGTTCGTGCATTGTTCGGCTCTGTGTGACCAAACAGGTGAGCTCTGTTCGGCCACACAGGGCCGAACAACGTAAATATGTTTGGCCCACCAGGGCCGAGCAGAAGAAGTCTTTCTTCTGTTCAGAAGAAAGATTGCTTCTGTTCGACCCTGTGTGGTCGAACAGAATGTTTATTCTCTATTTTTTGATTAATTATGATTAGGGTTTAAAATTATTATTTGATCGTGCAGGACGATGCTTCAACCGAATGCAGCGTGATTGGCTCCGATTGTATAATGGATTACACAAATGAATTTACAACTTACGATGTAAAATTTAATTGCATTTATTTTCGTATTATTTGACTAAGCAATGTTTAAAATTGTCTACCAACATAAAACTATTTATTTTATAGATATTTAAAAGTAGAGAAGAAATGTGTAATTGGTGTCGGGAAGTCAGAAAGAGGAATGGATTTGTCGTTAGTATTAAAAATTTCGATTCGGGCAGCAATGTTAAGAAACCAAGAATTGTTTTTTTTTGCAAGAGGAGCGGTACTTGCAAAAGTAAACACATCAAGGAAAAGGGATCAAAGACCAGGGCCAGTGGCACTAAGAAGTATGGATGTCTTTTGCCTTAAGAGGGAAGAAATTGGACACTGCAGATGATTGGATGTTAACGGTCATTTGCAGTGTGCACAATCATCCAGCTGCAAAGCATCTCGAGGGGCACTCATATGCGGGACGATTATCTAAGCAGGAGACTACAATACCCGGTTTCTGTTACCGGGTCATCATGTTCCCCCAATAGCAAGCAATTGGCACAAACATCATTTACCCTGTGCTTCCGGATGGGCTTCTTCATATGAATCTAGGATTCACCAGTTCAGACGAACAATCTCATCGGATGTCATTATTAGCGAGACTATTGAGTTGTAGATGTCATTTTGCTTGCAACAATCAATTTTGTATACTGTATGACATATTTATATTAATTCAAAAGATCTTCATTCAAATTAAGCCGAAAGGAAGTGAATTTTCATTCAAATTTCAATGTCTTTTACAAAAAGATGCACTATGTGATAAAAGATACAAAATGCATGAGGTACATCAGGGATCCCCACCACACCGTCGTCGACGCATGTACTACTGTGGTGATGCATGACTAGGGCCAGGAACATCAGGCTGAACAAGCTGCACCGTAGAGATATGCTGACCTTGCAACACATGTGCCATCTGCGATATGACATCGTACATATATGTCCTCTGTGACGCAGTAACCTCCTTCCGATCCATATCAAGTATGCCAGTGCAAAGGCCAAGCACATCTGCAATACGCCGGCCTAGCACGTCAGCATCAGCATCATCGGGACGTGATCGGGAGTAGATACTGGATCGACTCTCTGGAGGGTAAACAGCCAGATGCGTGATCCAAGAAAACCACTCCAAAAATCCAGGTACACAATCTGAGGGTCGGGTCACCAGATGGCTTCTGCTTGCTGTGCTCAGCAGGTGATCCTCCCACCTCTCCCATAACTGCTCATAGAAGACGTACCGGATGCGGTATGAAGCTGCTGTCGATCCTCTGCTGGCTCGCTCAGGGGCTAGTGGCGCACGGGGGATCATCTGTATCCTACCGAACTGTCGTAAAACCCTTTTAGGATGATAAGGTTCTATGACATCCATGCACTTCAGGCATCCACTAAAGAATGCAATATCAAGGAACGAACGATCATCCCGGATAAGACGATGGGGATCCCAAACTACCTGCATTATATTAAATTGAAATCAGTTTCATAATGTATGATAAATTATATAAATATACAAGTGCATGGTCCTATGGTACATACCTCATCTACCCTCAGTACGTCTAATGACTTGCACAGAATCACCAAATGGTCCATCGTTGTCCGAGGTGGAGTGCCGGGAGTCCATCGGTGTACGCGGGGCCTAGCATCAGTATAGTTTAGGGCTGGGTAAGGAGTGAGAAAGGGAAAATGCTCATAAATCCATGCCTGAAGAAGCGTCATATATCCACTGATCTGTCTAATGGATGCCCTTGACGCAATCCCCAACTGCCGATATAAATGAGCCAAGGCACCTGCACCCCAGGCATATGTCCTCACTCTATCCAAATGTCGAAGCAGAGCAAGATAAGCTAGGCACCCTCATTCCGCTCTTATCGACAAAAAGTGTACACCCTAACAAAAAAAGCAAATACGCTCGTACCGCACACTCTATCCTACGGCAGCTATATCTATCTGATACATTTTGAAAATGACTCTTCAGCCACTCTAACCTCACAGACTGACCGCGGACTGATAGAACCTCCTGACGTGCGTCATCCTGCGATACATCCAATAGCTGCACTAGGAGGTCCTCAGCATCCCAATCACTCATCCTTTCAATCAACAAGGACACTGAGGCACCCATGACACTAATCCCTAATATGGCGGCAACATCATCCAACGTGATTGTCATCTCGCCAAAGGAAAGATGGAAGGTGTTCCTCTCGGGCTGCCATCTCTCTACAAAGCCCGAGACAAGAATCTTATCGGCGAACCGATAAGAGCAATGCACTAGCTCTAGAAGACCAGACTGCTGAACTATATCCCTGAATCTCCTATTCGATTACCTTGATGCCCACCATTGTCACTCACCTACTTTGGCAGCATAGTTCATGCACTTCAGTGGAGTCCGTTCCTGCAAAATATAAATGGATAACATGAATAACACATAACAGCATTGAAATAATATAATAAATAACATATAGTAGAACAACGAACAAATACCTGTTGCCTCCAGATGGAGGCTGCAATATGTGTCCTGAAACTCCTAAGGACAGAGTCATCCTCAGGACTGCCTGGACAAGGACCATCCGCCTCATCATCATCAACATTCATAGCTAGGATGTCCTCGTCTGCTGTCTCATTTGGAGGTGATGGTGCAACAACAACCTCAGGAACCTTAGAAATCTCAATAACCTGAGGCGCTGGATTCAACGTCTTCTAGCAGACGCAGTGGGTCTAACTCATGAGGGGCCAGCATCCATATATGAAACATTACAATATTCATCATTAAAATAAAAATATGTCAAAATAATATATTTTATTAAAATATATTAATAATATAAACTCATTTAAAATTATAAACTTTATAATATACTTGATTATAATTAAATATACTTTTTAATTATAATATACTTTATAATATACTTTATAATATATTATAAATTATACTTTATAATATACTTTATAATATACTTGATTATTATAATTATTATTATAATATACTTATTATAATTATATTTAATAATTTAATTACTCTGTTCGGTCGAGCTGGACCAAACAGAGATTGGGAGTCTTTGGGATGGAGGGGGAGAGGTGGCGGAGGGGTGGAGCTGTGGGAGAGATGGACACCGGGGAGGGAGGGGAGGTTGGCTTAAAAAAAAGCTCTATGGACGAGAGCGGATCGAGGAAGGGAGGGAGGGGAGAAGAACTTACCTGCCGAGAAGCCGCCACCGGGGAAGACGCTGCTGGGGAAGCACCGTGAGTGAGAGCGAGAGCGAGTGAGCGGTCGGAGGGGGGGGGAGGGGGGGACACTCAGCAATTTGGAAGGGGGAGATTGAGAAAGAGGCGGCACGGGGGGGGGGTTGAAGGGAGAAGGGGTAGTTTAGGTATTTTATCATTTTAGGGGGGATAGTAAGTAATTTCTGGGGGGTATTGAGTAAAAAAAACCCAAAATAAGGGGGCTCCTCAACAAATATAGCGGTCCAAATAGCCTCTCCCTTGCTGTAGAGATGGGGGTTCTAATACCATTGCACGGTGCAATCTTTAAACTATCCCTTGGGTCTAATTGTCCATGTCAATTTTTTATTTTCTTAATTAATTATTCAATACAAGATTTAACTTTATATGTGAAGCTCCACAATATGTATGATATAGGTTATGTTTATCTATTCTTCTTTATTACACTATTAATGATAGAGAGTGTTGCTGCCAAATTACTGCTGAAGAGCGTCGAGCATAATAAGGGCTTTGTGGGTCTTCAGAAGGTTGACAAGACCGCCTCCTTTAGCCAAAAATATGCAAGAAAAGTTTCGGACCGGTGGCTCTGGCAGGAACCCTCCGATGCTCAAGTTAGCAATCTGAAGAATAGGGATTAAGATGAGATAGTAGAGGTTGAGTTTACTCCTCGTTGTGAGTCAGGGTCCTTATATACCTGTTCAGGAGTCCCTCTTACCCTTTGTAGATAAACTGTCGAATCCCATCTTCCGTTAGGATCGGCTTCGTAAGCGACAGGTGGGTGCACAGTTGCTAAGCGCGCACTGTAGATATCGGTAACTGCATAGTATATCGGTAATCGTTCGTGATTTTGACAAAAAGTAGGTGAGCGAGCTATGCTGCAGTCGTTGGTGTTTTAAATCACTGGGTCCAATATTCGAAGTTGGTTCCACGATTATGGGTTGAGAGCATGCGAGGCAAGATTTGAGGCCAAGGCCGAGGCGGGGCTCGAGGCCAAGGCTGAAGTGGGGCTCTAGGTCGAGGTCAAGGCGAGGCTCGAGGCAAATGTAGAAGCTGATATAGTTCGCGATCGAGGCCAAGGCCGAAGCCGAGGCTGAAGTCGAGGCCAAAATCGAGGCCAAGGCCAAAACCAAGGCCGATGCTAGGACTAATTGTCAAATTATTACTTGACTCCGAGAACTATGCGGATTGTTATACTACCGCCTGGAAAAGTGATTAGCTAAATAGAGAACATTAAAAATAATGTGTTTTGGTAATCTATAATCTATGAATAATTAAATGAATATGAGACTAAGTTTTATTATGATTAAAGCATTGGAATTGGAATAATTATGCTAGGAGTATATGAACTTATTTTGCTTTTCAATTAAATTTTTATATTTTTAATTAAATATGTTAATTCATGTAAATTTTTTAATGAAGTATAAATTTTTACATCTATTAACGTTTATTTGATAAATCATTTTGATCGTCAAAATGACTTAAGTATATTTTATTTTTTTAACTAAGCATACAAATTTATAAAAGTTTTTTAATTTGGTACATTTCATAAAAGTTTTTTGAAACAAGTGCAAAGAATGTAAGTTTTTTTGAAACAAGTGCAAAGAATGTAGACAGAAGACTTACATGGTTTATCCATTGGCATTCTTTTAAAATTTAGCTCTATGTAACAGAAGCAAATAGCCTTTGCAAAGTCATGCGATCCTTCGAGGCGAAGTTACACGATATTTGAAAGAGGATAATTAAAAAGTATTGTGCTTTGAGAATCATGCTTTCGACTCTCTGGTTATGTTGTTGGACGATGCTTTAAGATTCATTCTCTGAGCTTTTCTTCCTTGATCTTCCAGAGATCCTTGATACCTCTGCTTCCCCTGTTCTTTGGTTTCTCCCCCCGCTTTTTCCTCTTCTCTGATGGCGTCTGATTCGGCTGCTGATGGTCGGATTCCTGGGAAGAGGGCCACGGATGCTGGGTATCAATGGGTTTCGTCCTTACCTCCGCCGGCTGTGGTGGTGAGGCTGGAAAAGTCTTTCCCGGAGGTCGTTAGCTTGCCGGTGGAGGAGCTCGAAGCAGAGGTGGCGGCATGGCAGAAGAGGACCGTCATTGCCCGCTCTTTACACAAATGGGTCCCAGCGGACGCTTTGATTAGAGAATTCAGGCGTGCCGGAGTTCCTGAAGAAATTGTTTCGGTTAATCTGGCATTCCGATGCCATATCTTTTGTTTTGATTCTCCAGAAGCCAGCAACCTGGTGCTGCAGCGGCCTTGGGTTGTTAATGGCCAGGTGATAGGGACCGAGGCGTAGAGGCCGAAGTTCATTCCAGCGGAGGACTCAATCCCGTCAGCTCTGGTGTGGGTGAGGTGCCGAACTTACCATTGGAGTTCTGGAAGGAGAGTTTCCTCAGAGCTATTATGGAGTCTGTGGGCGGTTTTGTCTCTGTTGATGCTGCTACTTTGGCAAAAAATAGAGGGGGATTTGCAAGGGCATGTATCAGGGTCGATCTCAGTCGCCCTCTCCGGCCAGGCGTCCGTGTACAAGGGTTGAATCAACCTTTTTGGCAGCAATTTGTGTATGAGAGTCTAGAGGGCATTTGTTTGACTTGCGGTACTCTGCATCTGGGAGGCCCGTGTTCGACGCCGGAGAAGACTGAGGGGGCTGGCTCAGTGTCCAACCATGCTTTTGGACCTTGGCTTATTGCTGTTCGACAAAGGAAAGTCGCCTCTGGTTCTTAGGTGTCTGACAAGGGGGTGGCGCAGTCGAAGGCCTCTACGACAACTTCTGTTCCTTGTGCTGCTGCCCTAAAAAAGAATCCTGGGCTTTGTTCGGGTAATGGAGTTTAGGCTGATGGTTCGGAGTCTCCGGTGAAGCTGGCTCGCCAGAGGTCTTCATTGACCATAAAGGTGGTGATTGATCCGGCTGCAGAGTTGAGCCACTTTGGGGGTGATTTGGAGCTAAGTTCAAAAGGGAAGGAGGGCGTGCCGGTTCTGCAGGGGCGTGCCGATTCTGCAGGGGCATGCCGGTTCTGAGGCTCAGTCGCCCTCTCCGGCTAGGCGTCAGTGTACAAGGGTTGAATCAACCTTTTTGGCAGCAATTTGTGTATGAGAGTCTGGAGGGCATTTGTATGACTTGCAGTACTCTGCATCTGGGAAGCCCGTGTTCGACGCCGGAGAAGACTGAGGGGGCTGGCTCAATGTCCAACCATGCTTTTGGACCTTGGCTTGTTGCTGTTCGACAAAGGAAAGTCGCCTCTGGTTCTCAGGTGGCTGACAAGGGGGTGGCGCAGTCGAATGCCTCTACGACAACTTCTGTTCCTTGTGCTGCTGCCCTAAAAAAGAAGCCTGGGCTTTGTTCGGGTAATGGAGTTTAGGCTGATGGTTCGGAGTCTCCGGTGAAGCTGGCTCGCCAGAGGTCTTCATTGACCATAAAGGTGGTGATTGATCCGGCTGCAGAGTTGAGCCACTTTGGTGGTGATTTGGAGCTAAGTTCAAAAGGGAAGGAGGGCGTGCTGGTTCTGCAGGGGCGTGCCGGTTCTGCAGGGGCATGCCGGTTCTGAGGCTCAGTCGCCCTCTCCGGCTAGGCGTCAGTGTACAAGGGTTGAATCAACCTTTTTGGCAGCAATTTGTGTATGAGAGTCTGGAGGGCATTTGTATGACTTGCGGTACTCTGCATCTGGGAAGCCCGTGTTCGACGCCGGAGAAGACTGAGGGGGCTGGCTCAGTGTCCAACCATGCTTTTGGACCTTGGCTTGTTGCTGTTCGACAAAGGAAAGTCACCTCTGGTTCTCAGGTGGCTGACAAGGGGGTGGCGCAGTCGAATGCCTCTACGACAACTTCTGTTCCTTGTGCTGCTGCCCTAAAAAAGAAGCATGGGCTTTGTTCGGGTAATGGAGTTCAGGCTGATGGTTGGGAGTCTCCGTTGAAGCTGGCTCGCCGGAGGTCTTCATTGACCATAAAGGTGGTGATTGATCCGGCTGCAGAGTTGAGCCACTTTGGGGGTGATTTGGAGCTAAGTTCAAAAGGGAAGGAGGGCGTGCCGGTTCTGCAGGGGCATGCCGGTTCTGAGGCTCAGGTTCCCAATTTGTTGAGTTCTGAGAAGGGAGGCTCCTAGGGGAATTGTCTGAATCAGCATGTTGTGACCAAGAATCCCTTTGCCTCTCTTGTATTGGAGGTGGGTGTGGAAGGTCACCTAGACAGTAGGGATGCTTGTCTAGGTCCTTTAAAGCGAGCCAGACCGGAAGTTTCTCAGGCTCCAAGGTCTATTTCCAAAATGGATAAGCGGAAGGGTAAAGGGAAGGTTCCTTCTTGCAAATTTGGTGGGGTGTCTAGCTTCTCTCCTTCCCAGTTGGTTCTGGCCCCATGTTGCCAGGAAGGTGCCCAGGAGTTGGGGGGGACCCAATCAGCTAGGAGTGTCGGATTTTCTTCGGAGAATGCTATTGGAGTTATTGAGGGCCTGAGTCCATGGTCCTTATCTTCGGTGCAGCCTTCCCGTTCAGTTGAGGCAGGCTATGCTTCGGAAGGTCAGCAGGCTTGTCCATTAATGATGTCTGATGCATGTTCCTTGTTGAAAGGGGGACTTGCCGATAGTATTATGATGGAGGACTAGGGTGGGTCCCAGCCTCCTCCAGTCTGTAAATGAAGATCTTACTTTGGAACGTCAGAGGGGCTCAAAAGCCTTCATTTTGATCCTCTTTTACTAGATTATTGCAGTTATATAATTTTGATATATGTATCCTCTTGGAAACTAGGCTGTCGGGTGATAGTCTAGCCTAGTTTCGTAGACAGATTTCCCGTTCTTGGTCCTCCTATGCGGTGGAGGCTGACGGGTTGTCGGGAGGAATGTTGGCTATCTGGCGTGCCTCTACTGCTATGATTGATGCTTTCCATCAGTGTAACCAGCAGATTGGCCTTAGGATCTCTGAGGGGACTTCAGACCCATGGCTTCTATCGACTGTTTACGCCAGTACGGATTATCGGGAGAGAAGGGTTCTTTGGTCTGAACTACTTGCCCTCCTTGCTCAAGGTATTCCATCTATCATAGTTGGGGATTTTAACTGTATTACTGAGGCTAGTGAAAAATGTGGGGGAAGACGGGTTACTGGCTCAGCTGATATCACTGAATTTAGAACCTTCATCGGTTCTTCTGGGCTGTTGGATTTGGGGTTTTCTGGTCTCTAATTCACTTGGTGTAACAACTGTCAGGGGTTAGCTCGTGTCTGGGAGAGACTTGACAGAGCTTTGGCTACACCTCAGTGGCTTCAGAGCTACCCTGCGGTTACAGTCACTCACCTCCCTAGGATTGCATCTGATCACTGCCCCATTATGATTTCCACAGAGGTTAATTAGCAGCTTCGAAAACAGTTTAGATTTAAGAAGTTTTGGACTGGCCATTCTGTTGCTCGTTCTATCATTTCTCAGATCTGGCATACTCCAGTCAGGGGTAATGCTATTTATCGGTTATCGCATCATCTTAAGATGGTGAGACACATGCTGTCTAGATGGAATCGGCTGGAGGTGGGTAATCTGGTCAGACAAGTTGAAAAGGTCGAAGATGATATTAGTATCTTGCAGGCTAAGGAGGATCAGGAGGGTTTTCTGTTGGAGTCGGATCTCTCCTCTCTTAGGGAGTTGCTTGCTCGTCATCACTCCCTTCTTCGGCAGCAGGAGGTTTACTGGTGGCAGAGGTCCAGGTCTCAGTGGATTTGTGATGGGGACCGTAATACTAGATTCTTTCATCAGGCTACTCTAAAGCGGCGTGCGGCTAATAGGATTCGAAGGTTAGTTGATGATGATGGTCACATTCAGGAGGACATCCATTCTATCAGGGATCTTCTTCTCCACTTTTTTCAGTCCAGATGGGCTGAGTCTACTGGTGACGGGGGCTCGGTTGTTCAGGTTCCGGATTCCAGGAAGGTTTCTCCTTCGGAAAATGATTTGCTTGTCAGGTTGATTTCAGCTGATGAGATTAGGTTGGCCCTTTGGGAGCTTGGTCCGGACAAGGCCCCTGGCCCTGATGGATTTCCACCTTTCTTTTATCATCACTACTGGGATATTGTTGGGTAGGAGGTGGTTCAGGCCATTCAGGATGTATTCCAAGCTACACACATTCCTTCGGACTGGAATCAGACCTTTATTACTTTGGTGCCCAAGCGTATGGATGCTTCTCTTCCGTAGTACTTTCGGCCTATCAATCTTTGCACTACCTTGTATAAGGTATGTGCTCGTCTTTTAGCCCGCCGCCTTTGTCTGGTGATTCCTCGTCTCATATCAGCTGAACAGGGCGCTTTTATTAGAGGGCGTTCCATTTCGGATAATGTCCTCATAGCTCAGGAGTTTATGCATGATCTCTAGAGAGCCCCGGCCAGTCGATGTCTTATGGCTGTGAAGCTCGATATAGAGCGAGCTTATGATAGAATGAGTTGGGCCTTTTTGCAGCGCTCTCTTCTAGAGTTTGGGTTTGATGGGCGATTCATATAGTGGATTATGGCTTGCATTCAAAGGCCTTCCTTTTCTTTGATTGTCAATGGGATCACGACCGAGTTCTTTCACTCTTTTGTGGGTCTCCGATAGGGATGTCCTTTATCTCCTTTGCTGTTTATCCTGGCTGCGGATGATCTTTCTCGAGCTTTATGGCAGGCCCAGTCAGATAGGCGGATTGTCCCTTTTATGGCTGGCTCTGGGGGTCCCTCCGTCTCTCATCTCCTCTTTGCTGATGATTGTATCATTTTGGGCCAGGCTTCTATTGATAATGTGGCTTCTTTTCATTCTATTATACAACGTTATTGTCAGGCTTTAGGGCAAAAGGTTAATCTTCTAAAGTTTTCCATATGTTTTAGCCCGAAGGTTTTTAGAAGAATCAGGGAAGCCATTATTAATCCGTTGGATATTACTTCTCAAACTGACAGGCTCATGTATTTGGGGATCCCTATAACGGGGAGACGCCCCTGTTGTTCTGATTACTATGAGATTGAGAGGCGGGTTCGCCAGCGCATTGAAGGATGGCAGGTCAGTGACCTTTCAATGATGGCGAGGGTTATCATTATTCGTTCGGTTCTTTCATCCCTTCTCCTCTACCTCCTATCTAATGCTGCTATTCCGATTACTTGTTTGAGGAGGATCGAGCGATGCTTTCGAGATTTTTTATGGGCTTCTATGCAAGAAGATCATGGTATTCATCTCCTATCCTGAGACATGGTCTGTATGCCTATCCTTGAAGGTGGTCTCAGGATCCAGTCTCTGATTGTTATACGTGATGCCCTTCTTGCCAGACATGCCTCGAGATTCCTTCTGGAGCCGCATTGCTTGTGGAGCTCGCTGATGCATGCGAGGTATGGTGACTGGTCATCCGTCTCGCACATTTCTCCGCCTTGGGGATGCTCTTCCTTTTGGAGGGAGGTTTGTCATTATGGTTAGGCTATCTCGGAGAATATCTCGTGGATGATTGGAGATGGTTCATCGATTATGTTATTCAGGATACCTGGCTTTTTGAGCTTCCTCTCTCTCGGTGGCCCTCCTTTATTAGTATTGATGCCCCTGCCTGTTTAAAGGTTAAGGATTTGATTTCCTCTGATCCCCCTATCTGGCATGTCCCCTCGGTGATGAGTTTCTTTGGTGTCGAACTATCTCGGCAGATTCTCTCGATGCCTCTTACTCCTGGCCGTTTATCTGATTCCAGGCTCTAGCAAAGATCCTGTCTCTCTAGGGCCCCCTCTAGGGATCTGATGAAGTTGTTCAGGCCTCAGCCCCAGCGGTCGGAGGATGCTGCTTGGATTTGGAAGCTTCCTATTTTTCCAGGGTTCAGCAATTTATCTGGAAGCTTCTGTGGGACTGCCTTCCAACCTGCGTTCTTCTCTCGCAGAGAGGTTTACCTATTCAGCCGATCTGTCCTTCATGTAGTCTGGAGGAGGAATCGTCTGATCATGTTATTTTCACTTGCCCCAGAACTAGATGGGTCTGGCATATGATTGGCTATTCTATCAGACATGATGGCTCGGGCTCCTTGCGCTCCTCTTTCCTTCTTGATCTCCGAAGGGGATCCCAGCAAAAGAAAGCTCTTTGGGCTGCCACGACATATCAGATCTGGCTGTCCAGGAACTAGCTCATTTTCTCTGATGATGCTATTTCTCCTCACAAGATTATAAGGAAGATTAGATTGTTGGTGGCGGACTATGCCCGTGTTGGTTCTGACAACTCTGGCCTCTGGGGTTCCCCTGCTGCTTTAGCAGCGAACCGGTATACGGTTTTCATCTCCTAGGAACCCTCCCTCCAGGGTTTGTCAAAATCAACTTTGATGGGAGTGTTCATGATAGAGCTGCTGGTTCTGCTTTTATTATCCGTGGCTTATTGGCTGCGGGAGGTTTTGGTTCTCTCGACTCCTTAGTCCCATGACCAAGCTTTATGCGGCTTGGGCTGGTATTTCTTATGCCACTCAGACTCTTCATGCTCAGAGGCTCTTTATTGAGGGTGACTCCATGTCGGTCATTTCTTGGCTGAAGAAGGAGAATAGCCCTCCTGGTTTTACTAATCTGATTCTCTGGGATAGTTGGACTATGCTACGGGAGGTGGATTGTGCCCAGATTCGTCATATTTATCGTGAAGCCAACTCGGCGGCAGACTGAGTGGCTATTTCTGTGGCCCAGCATGCTGGATCATGGATTTGGAGGCTGGGCGACCCCTGCCCTTCTCTTTTGCAGTAAATTTTGTACTCCGATCTATCTGGGCTGATTCGCGCTAGACTAGTGTGATCGCCCATTTGTACCAAAAAAAAGGATAATTTTTAGTTGAGAAATATGTTAGTAGCGCATCAAAAAGTTCACTATGTATATAAAAAAGTATGTACTTAAAGTATAATTTTTTTTATTATTTATCGAATAACTACAATGTAATTATTATGTAGCTTAACTTTTTATGCATATTATTCTTTTATATGCAAATGGATAATAATATATATACTTTAAGCTTTTGGTTATTATGCATAGAATTTTAGATATACAACTTTTTGGTTGATTGATTTATCATGTATTTATGAAAAATGCTAGCTAAACTTAAATAAATTATATAATTAAAAATTTTTACGAGTTGGCATAAGTAATTAAAAAACTTTTACAAGTTGATATACTTAATTAAGAAAAAAATGTATATAACTTGATGGCCATTATGTTGAAAAACTTATATGAGTTGGTATACTTATATATATATATATATATATATATATATATATATATATATATAGACACACACACACACACCACAAGGACATAATTGAAAATTTCAAATAAATTAATATACTCGTAGTGTAAATTTCTCTACTTAAATTCATTGTTTTTGAACTTATGGATATTTTAATTTGATCAATAAGTCAATAAGTTAAATTCTTAATTTAAATATTCTATACTTAAAAGTTATTCATTTTTAGATACTACCAAGTACCAAGATACATTTTAGTTATATTACTAAGCACTTTAAAATTTAGAAAACTTTGAGAATAATATAGCCATATACGCTTTATTACGGGGTGAGCATGGGCTGAAGCGAGGAAAAAAAAAAAGTAGCTCAAGGTATCCAGCTTGACTTAAAATCGGGTTAGCTTTTATTAGCTTGGGCCGGTCTAATAAAATTTTTTAAATCTTAAACCAGCTAGACCCACCCTCTTATGTATATTATAATTTATAATATATATAATGTATGGAAAGATATGATTACCATTGAAATGTTTGTGGGCTAGTTAGTACTTTTGCACCTTGCTGAAGGGCCTCTGGTTTGAGTCCCTTCAAAGGCCTTTTGCAAAAATATATATTTATAAAATATATGTATATTCAAGTTGGATTCTATATGTATGTGTCTATACATACATATGTAAAATATACAAATAATTATATCTATTTATATATACAATTAACAAATATTTATTTATATAACTATATGTTTGGATTAGATTGGATCAGATCTATTTTTTTAAAGTGATTCTATTTGAAAATTTGAACGAATTTAGAAATTTAGTTTTGGCTTAGATCGTATGAGCTAAAATTTATAACTTGAGCTCTTAGATATTTTAGACCGAGCTTAGGGCGGTCCATGCCACCCCTAATTGCGCCGCGTCAGTCTGAAAATCTTTTCTCAAGCCCGCTCGGTCGGGCTTGACCGAACCCATTCGTCGAAACTCCGCCCGAAATACTTGCGGGCCTACACTGCAAGTAACGGCGCATGTCCCTTGCCGACTGCCTTCCGTGGGGAGTGGGGATGGCGTCGTTAACGCTCTCATCGATGAGGTTCGTGCGAACTTTCACCAAGAATGCGAGAACGGGACGGTGCTTGGTCCAGCTCTGCTTCTCGGAGCTTCCCTCCTTGGTCCTTTCCCTTTTACTTAATTTTATATTTCGCTTATCGATAGAGCGAGGAAAGGCGACGTAGAGCAAGAGCGACGGCCGCCATGGCTACGGGTCTTCAGATGGATAGAGAAACCGCCCTGGACCTCGTGAAGAAGGGCGGCACTCTTCTCCTCCTCGACGTTCCCCCGTTCACTCTATTCGGTATCGACACCCAGGTCCTCTTCCTGGTCGCTTTCAAATCTTGGAAATCCTAAGAACCTTTTCCCCTTTCTTTCCAAGCTAAGTAGTCCAGTCCAGTTGGATGGTTTCTTTACTGTTCTTGATTTGTAATCGAAATTCCACTTGGTCTAGAGGACAAAGACGCTCCTGATAAAATCCGGATTCTTGAAATTACAAGGAATTATAATGGCTCTTAAATTTTGATTGATTAGGGCTCTTTCTTGGAGATTTTGGATGAAGAATAATTCTTTTATAATAGTAAAATTAATATCTTTGAATATTGACAGCACTGAGTTTTGCTGTGGTAATATGGTAGAGTGGTTTGAAAGAAAGGAGGTGGATAGGTCGTGTTATGCTCCATTAAACTGGATAGTGATCTCAGGCGTCTTCGAAATGCTATCATGTAGCGGTGAGAAAAGTGCACGATCATCTAGCAATATTATCTAAAATTTTAAATGGCACAAGATCCTGAAAGCTCATTATTAATTTCATTGTGAGGGGATTTGTCTAAGAGTTGTTTGATTTTCAAGATTGTTAATCAATGAATCTGATACGTATCCAAAGTTTTTGACATGAGTTCAGCTTGCAAACCTGTGAATATATATGCTTCAAGCTGGATCACAAGTCTAGATTATGGTGTCCCCAATGTGGCAAAATGCAGCAGGCTGATCTTTGAAGCAAGTGATCTTGTTGTTATTTCGTTCACTTGTTAACTTGCAACTGAAGCATATGAATTTCACAGTAAATGTAGACAGGGCCTATCAGTTTTGGCTACTAATCCTAAGCTTGCAGCGATAAGACCTACTTTGGAGAGTATAATGAATTATAATTGTAAGATCTATTATGATTTCTTACAATTCTGTTTTTATTCAGAGCAGATAGCGGTCAATGAAGAATTAACAACTGAATAAGTATACGAACGTTTTGGATAAACATATTGAGCCTGTTACTTTATGAGAAAACAATCAGTAGTACTTACAGCTTGTATCTAATTTTGATTATATGGTCAATGGTGTTAGTTTAAATTTGACAACATATTGAATACTATGGTAGCTCTCCTTTTCTACACAGCTGCCTTTTGGGACCTGAATATTGCAAAGCACTAGCCTAGGAAATCTGAATGTGTCTGAATATGTTTTCTAGATTATTTTGATAGATTTAATTGATTATTTACATTCTACATATGACTTGCTCATATTATTTCAAAGGTTAGCAGTATTAAAGGCACTGAGTTTTGTTGATATTATTCGTTTCAAGCTCATGTATCAGTTAGTTTTCTTCCTCTTTTTTCAGATGTTCTCTGTGGGGCCTAACTTCAAGGGTATAAAAATGATCCAACCTGGTCCCCATTTCATTTACTATAGCCCCTCAAACAAGTAAGCATAACTTCCTAAGAGCTGAAATATTTTTGATTTGGTCTCATTTAATGGCATATCTAAACAGTAAGTTGAGTTGGCAGTTTCCATGTATCAACATATGTTGACCTTTTATTGTTCTTGATTTTTTTTTTCTATTTCATGGTCTATATTAAATAAATAGTTTTGCTGAATTTTTGCAGTACTGCTCTTGAGGAAAAAGTAAGCTAAATATAGTAACAAGAATTTGTGTACACTTTTGAGTTTTATGTCATCATCAATGGCTGATATATGTCTTTAGGTTGTAATGGTTGGAAATAATGCTTTAAGATTAATTTTGAAGTGGTATTGTAAATAAATATTGCAAAATAAGTAGAAAATATTTTGAACTCTTTTGTTACAAAAATGCAGGATAAGTTTGGAACAAGATAAAAAAACATCGAAGTAAGAGAAAACCTAGCCTAGACCCTGACTAATCATCCTTGAATGCTGCCCAGGTGCAATTAGGACACTCATCATGCTTATCGAATTGCTGCTTATCTGCCATCTTCACTTACCTGTTGTTCTTACCATGTGTTGTTGCTGCCACTGGGGGTTCTCTAATATCCAGCCTCCTCTTTCTATTTTCTATAAACAAGACTTGTTGAGAGGGTTGAAACCCCCTTAAAACCCTCCCTCTTGTTGCTGCTTTCTTTTTCATCTTTTAGGTGAAGATGTGTCACTGTTGTCATGGTTGCACATTATATGGTTATTTTTTTTGAGCCAAATCCTAATGGCAGTTATCAACAAGATTTATTTCTTTTTCTTCTCCCCCCTCTCTCTCACCCTCCCTTTTCTCCCCTGTGCAAGTTGACAGGGCCTTACTGAAATTCGGTTCAGGCTTGGAGAGAAGGAATCAATCCAGTTTAGGCCTAAGCCCCAGATTGAAAATTCTAAGAGGCCCTGACTACTGATTAGATATGATCACTATATAACTAAGTTATCCCAACCCAAGCCCGATCCCTTTCTGCCTATAATGAGGGTTAAATTTACCATTAACCTGATTTGATTACCAAATGGAAGGGACATTTTGGCTTGAAACACATCCAAGAGCAATATTACTTTTAAAACGTATTTTGGGAATTTGAATAATGTCATTTGAAACAGACTCGTGCCACTGAAGTCAGAAATATTGTCGTATTTGTTTTCTGAAGGTGGCAATTGTTTGTTCTTGCATGCATTTAATATTAATCTAATGATGAATCATTTATATCGTGATGTCCTTAAAACATCAAGTGACTATCTGCTTTTCCTGTTATCTATATAGGGACGGAAATGAATTTTCACCAACAGTTGGCTTCTTCCTTTATATTCAACCTGCTGAGGTACTAATTATTCAGCATTCTTCCTGTTATCTATTTGTGTTTTTCGAATCTAACTTAGATGCAGTATATGACTACTGGATGAACTGCCTTTTTTCTTTCTTAGATTTACGTAACTATTGATGCTAGTATGTCTTGGATAAGTAACTTAAGCAACATGGTTTATGCTTGTTTTCTGCATGTAGGGATGGCAACGGCCCGGGGATGGCTCGGGACGGCCTTACTGGTCCCCATCCCCGTTAGGAAAAATCTCTCCGTTTCCTGTCCCGTTAAGTCGTTATAGTTAACAGGGTGGGGACGGAGATACCCGGCCGGGCAAACGGATACCTAATGGCCGTTTACATAAAAAAATAAAATTATTTTATTAAATCTATAGTTTATTGAAAGCTTAAAAAAAATGACAGAGAGATTCAAACGTGTTTTACTAGGGTTTTTAGTATATATTTTTTATTTATTTTAAATTTTAAAATTTTAATATATTATATATATATATATTTAAAATTTAAATATATTATATTAAAGCTAATGGGAATGGGGACGGTAAACAGGGACGAGGTGGAGGATACCATCCCCGGACCATTTACCCGTTTAGCCTTTAAATGGATAATTTTCGTACCCGTTAAACCATTTAGACCGGAGATTTTCTGACCCATTATAAATGGTACCGGTCGGGTAAATGGCCAAACAAAAAAAATTGCCATCCCTATCTACATGTTTGTTTATGCATACACACATGAGGACATACATATGTTCACGTGTATGGTGGTCCCATACCATTAGATGTAAATAATGCTAAGCTCAGCTAAACTATATAGGCTATCATCTTAAATGAACTCTGCCTAATACATATTAGTCTATATATATATATATATATATATATATATAGATAGAGACTTGGCTACATTCGATTGGATCTAAGCTTGGCTACATTTGAATGTAGTCAAACTTAGATCTAGTCACTTTCCTCACTTTTAGATCTACATAATTCATGGATCTCAAAGGTGAAAAACTAAAAAAAAGATAGGGTCGCTCTGGATCTGCGTGGATTCAAGGGTAGGAAAGATGATTGGATCTTAAATTTGGCTACATTTGAATGTAGCCAAGTCTATTTCTCTCTCTCTCTCTCTCTCTCTCTTTCTTTCTCTCTCTCTATGTGTATATATATATATATATATATATATATATATATATATAGCAAATACTTCCATTACTCTAGAATTTTAAAGTTTTTCTTATGTAGCATTTGGTTTGTAGTGGGATTTATTGATCTATTGATTGTACAGGTAGTTGTTCGTAAGTGGCATCAGCAAGAGGAGCGGTTGGCCAAACTTTCAGAAGATGAGGTTGCTATTTATCTTAAGTGGCTTTTACATGGTGCATGATCAAAATCTCTAAATACTATATTTACATCTACATCATGTAGCATTCTTGATGATATTGATGATTTAAGGTGCATGAATGATTATTGAAGTGAGCTGCATCTAAGTGCCTGCTGTCATATCTTCCATTATGTTGGGTAAATCATGAATATCATGCCAATAGAAACTGTTGTTTATCTTAAGTTTATTCTAGTGAGTAGTGAAATTATATGAATACGTATACAAGAATCTCATGGATAGATCAATCATTGTTTGTGTTGCAAGTAGTGTCATGTTTACTAATAATTAAAATTGTAGACGGGATCCAATTATGGCTTAATGCAACCATTTTAATATCTTTAAAGAAGCAATATTTTTCTCTCATGTTAAATCATATGACATTATTACTAATGGAACTGTTGAACTTTGAAAAGTATTTTCTTTTTAATCCACATGATGTGGACCAAGGATTGAATGGGTACAGAAGCAATCATTATCTTGAACTGATTTGGTTTTGATGGCCTGATTTGGTCTGCCAAAGAATGAACCATTGAGATTGGTCCTGATCCTAGGTCTCACAACCCACTTAAAAATGAAATGAATGGTTATATTGATCCAAATGAGATATACCTTGTTTAGTGGACTCTGCTAACTTTTGTATGTTCAAAAATTAGAATCAAATCACATTTCTCTGATGGTACAAATAGAACTTGTTTATTCAATATCGCAAACTTAAACTAGGATTCAAATCGATAATGGATATTTGCTAGCAGTTGGCATCAATTTATTCTATGAATGACCTGTTGACATTAAATTCAACTATGTTTGGTGCCTAGCTACAAGGAACAACTTTGCATATTTGATGATCGGACCCACCACTGACTGATCAGTGCTGGTAACTGAACTCAATTTTGTTTGTTAACAGTCTGACAGATTAAAATCAAGTTAGCTTTTCATGCTAAAATCCAAATTAATAGAGTGGCCTGATTTAATTGCTAGTTACTAGCTTTGGTGATAGAACAATCAGATATCAAGAGCCCAGTGCTACCCTTGTGTCTAAAAGTGACTCTTTGCACTTCGATGTTGTGAATTGGTGGACTTTTGATCTCTTATGCCAAAGAAAAGAAAAGGCTTTTATTCATCAATACATTGTGGTGAGCCATAAAAATCAAACATATAATATCAATTTGGATCGTTGATAGAGTATCTGATTTCATTTAGAATAGTATTTATTTGTTCAATGGTTCAAAATCCCATAGATAATCCAGCTCTCAAAGACCAAGTTTATCCAGCTGGCTCCATTAACTGATTGTGCATCATCTCTTGAATGACACAACAGCTGGAACAAGAGATCACAATAGTCCAAGTTGTTCTTATGGGCTTGAATCATGGATTGTCTTCTCATGTCACAAGACATGTAGAAGACTCTTCTCTAACTAAATTATTGAAACCCAACTAATAATCGTCATCCATTCGGTGATCCACATCTTGGTAATCGTGTGACCTAGTGTTTTAAAAGTGGCTGCAGTATGCGCGTAGTTAAGGCACAACAAAGTGGAATACGTGGTATGTGGGCTTCATGTGAGGGTGCACATGTGGTTACTATTTTTTAACTATTTAAAATAAAATAAGTATAATAAAAAAACAAGTTTTTATAGATGGATAATAACAATATTAATAACATAGCAACCAACAACTAGTGCTTATTGCGTAATATCTAGTACCATATTGCATTAATCATAACATAATCAAAATTTAGTCCTATGAGTACATGTTTCAAGCCTACTTGAAATAAAGTTTCATTATATTGAGATTTGGTACCATTTCAATATCGGACTATATGTTTTAGTACAAGGCGTACTGTACCGAACCAATGGTATACTAGTCAATCACACCAAGAGGCCTTAACTCATGAACTATCCTTTATCGAGCCAAACTCGGTTGTACGGGATGGTTTGGTATGCTTTGGGATTGGTATGAGGTTGGTTTGGGCAGTACAAGGTTGGTTGGAGGTGGTACAAGGTAATTTGATGGTTCGGCCTTTGTACTGAATCAAACCACCAAACTGTACTGGTTCCAAGATAGTTTGGTACAGGTTGTCCCAAACTGTCTGGTTTGGTACGGTTCAGCCATCCTTACTTGAAATTCTTATCAAACCTAACTATCAACTTGAACCTACTTCACCCATGTAGGCCCACATAAGAATGGGTTGTATATACAGCTCCAGAATGCTAAATGGGCTCACACATCACTATGCGTTATGAAGCAAACTACATATATGGCCACGCAAGGCTAAGTGGACCATCGTTTTGGTCCATATGTAATATGATCATATATAGTATATGCAGCTTTGTACTGCAGTCAAAGGACCCCATATGCATATGCAGGTGTATATGCAGCATCATGCACCACATTTAAAAACACTGGAATGACAAGTAGAATGCAAGTCCCCCCACAAGTTCATCTCACCTGAAGTAGGTCTGCTGGTTGTATATACCTTCAGGCCTCAGCTAATGAGAAACAGAGGTGAACAGGACAAGAAGAGTAAGAAAGCGAGTCTTAAGTTGTCAAGATCATGTATAATATCAACACTACCAGTAATTCAAGTGATTTTTCAAAAATATATTTCATGAAATGGTAGTTACCATAAATGAATGTATGCACTTAGTCTGCTGTTATAACATGTTCTGGAATTTGGATATCTGGAATGCCATACTGTATTTGGAAATGCATTTATCCCTAGGGTATGTGAGTCATCAAGGTCTTTGGGTGAAAATTCTTTTCTTGATAAAAGCTATGTAAGGATTATGGTCATTTTCATGATGTTGTTTGCTAAACAAGAATCATCACACTCAAGTGGTCTCCACTTTGAATAAGCCAAAAGGGCTTGCTTTGCGTTGATTCGAATTTTATTGGTGTTCTGGTTCAAAAGATATGGTACAAGTTCAATTGCTGGACATCATGAATATTGCAAAATTGTTTCACAGAATGGAATATTATGTTGGATTTTCAAAAAGATTTAGTACCAATATATGTTGTTGGAAGAAATCTGTGTCATAATTTTATTGATTACATACAACAAATTATTTTCTAACGTGGGATGCAATAACTAAATTATATTATCTGCAAAATAATCTTATTTGCATCACTAAAAGTCAAAACTTCCTGTAGGAACACAGATATTCAGAGGCAGTGAAGCGTTTTGAATTTGATCAACAACTTGGGCCTTATGCTTTAGACCACCATGAAGAGTGGAAGCAGCTTTCTAGTTACATCACAAAGATTGTCATTGAACGAATTGGTTTGTCTCATTTACTTATGTATCTCTTGTCCTTAGCTACTTTGATGTAATGATGACATCATTATAGTCACTAGAAGTTGTTTTATATATTTCTTTAGTCTTATAAGACATGTTATGATACTTTATCAATTATTGGTGGTCAAAGTTTAGTATAGCTCTCAGGTAAAATATAACTTGTATCCAGGTTTTCTTTTCCATTCATTATCCAAATTCTGAATGCAAACACACATAACATGTATAGCAAAGAAGATATGAATACTCTGTTGTTCACTTCCATCAAAACTTAAAACTCCAATTTTGTTGGCATGCAAGAAAAAAAAGTTCCTTAGTTATTCATTAATGTGGGTCCAGTTGACCTTATAATTGTTATAAGAACATGAGAGAAGTCCTCCAACATTTAAGAACGTGTCAGAGATAGATTCTCCTACATTGTCCTATATTTCATGGGGTTTGCTACAGTACTCCATTATTTTTAAAATCATTAAAATAGGATTATTTGTGATATTTTGACAAATGAACCATTTGCCAACATCATCCAGTTGTATTTTCTTTCCCAATAAACTTCCTTTGCTTTGTATGCATCCTTTCTTCTAACTTCTTTTGAGCCAAGCCCTTTTCTCTTCCTTTGCACTCGACCGGTGGATCTCTCATTGTGCTACTGCTTCAGCTGGTGGATCTCTCTCCTCTCTTCTATCACACTCCTGATTCAATCAACGGATCCACCCTCACAAAAGCTCGGTCGACGGTGAGGCGGATCCAACCCCACAAAAACTCCATCGATGATGAGGTGGCGCTGCTCTTGGAGGAAGCAGAGCAGCATCCACGATAGTATGCAGCCAAGATAATGACCAGTGCCATGTTTCCTCCCCTGTGTCCTTGCAGTCATGTGCTTTAGCAAAAGTCCCTTCACTTTCGCTTAATTACGCACACTAGCCACGCATGTCATTAGTCCAACCGATTTCCTATTCACTAAATTTGATCTGTTAAAAATAAATTAAATGGTCAAAAATATAACAGAAAAAAGGATAAAAAGTTTATGGAGTAGCATAGCAAAAATCATATTTTACTTGAAAGCAACCGTATACATATTCTGAAAAAACAGTGGAGAATAATGACCGATAAGAGTTCGCTAGACACAATCACTTCTTGCACCTTATTTTGTGACGTCTTCATTGTGGAGCACATCAAATTATAGAACATTGTTACTATCAAAATGTACAAGTTTCCTTAATTTAGATGTTCTCTTTGGAGAACCCCCGGATGAATTAGATCTTTCACTGTGAATGATGTCAATGTGTTTTAATTTTTCACTTGACTTGCAGAACCTATTGGAGGAGATATTACAATAGCATATGAGTCTGAAATATTTGACAAAGCTCCTAAAACAGCCATGGAGAGGCACTTGATGGAGCAGTTAAGAAATAGTAAGTTTTCAAAGAATGCTGCAAAAGAATCTCATAAGCAAGGAAGCTACTATACAACTATTCCCCATACTGTTAAGAGTAGGGACATCTTTGGGGAAGAACTCACAGCATTGAATCTCGACAAAGTAATGTTCTGTGTATTCCCTCAAATTCATTTTAGTATAATGTTTAGGATGTTACATATTGCATTTGGTTGATCCTATTGTCCACCTGAAGAAGAGAAAACATGTACATTGACAAATATCAGTCTCATCTATTTTTCATTTTAAGGATTTGGTGTCTTAAGAATCCAAATGTCAACTTGATGCTTGCTGGTTTATATTTTGTATCCTTTCAAATCATCTCTGAAAATACTTTGCACCATGTGCTTTCACTAGTTGATTTCAGGGTTATGTTATTTAAGGTTATGGAACTTAATTCTAGCATATTCTTGGATGTATGCCTTTCTTGTTGAATTTATGTCTGTCATGACTTGTGCTACTTTCTTGTTTTCAATCAACTAATCCAAAAGACCTTAACCAACCCTGGCCAGATCATGATTTTTAGGATCTAAGCCACAATTTAGCATAATGGAAGAGGGTTTTTTTCCCTTCTGTACTAGTTACAAACCTGCAACGGAGAAATCAAACACTACTTAAAATGCACAGTAGCATGCACATACAAAAATTAATTCTCTTTGCTCATGCTAATAAGTGCATTGCCTGTTTGGACTTAATAATGTTCTTTACTTTTAGCCAAAACTAAATTGAAATTAAATCTTCTTTTTATGCAGTATCCAATAATTAATATATCAGCTAGGAAATAGGATTTGTACATCTATTCTTTTCATTGCTTCTTCCTAGCATAATGGAAATAAAAGCACACTAATCTTTCATATCCATCCAAAAATCAACCTTTAACCCTTGCATACTGAACTCTCAACTGAAACAAACTCTTAAAATATTTATAAAGATAAACAGTATTATATAACTTTGACCCAATGAATCAAAATGCCACCTGACACCCATTGGGATCAAGTTCAAGAGCATATTCAAGTGTCGGAACTGCTAAGCTTGTCTCCTATAATATTTACGAAGGAGGAGGTGCTATGTCTATGTATGTAATATAATATAAAGTTTGAAAGATTTATGTAAGTGGTGGTTCTTTATTTATCCATTAGTGAAGTTAGTAGTTTATCTAAACAAGACATGCTACTTTAATTTAAGAAGTTAATCAAAGAAGTCTGTCTGAAAAATGTTTAGCAGTGTTACAAAATCGATTCATTGTGGGATGGGATTCTAGGGACAATGCAATAGCCCAAGAAGATTTTATCTATGAAGGAGGGTGTATCCTAGGATTAAAAATCCATTGCTTATTCACCTAGAAGATCAAACATCCAATAAATCTGATTATCATCTTAGAAGGTTCTATATCTTAATTACCTAAAGACATTCTAAATGGATGACACTTGTCAGTTGACAATGCAAAACGGCCCCTTATTTAATGAGATAAAATTATCCTTGCTTTATTATTTAAATTTGTGGCTTATTGCAACAATTTGGAAATATTATGGCATTGACGTTTCTTGATTTCTTTCTTCAAAGTGACCTTGCAGCCTAAATTGACCACTGCTTCCCAATCCTCTCTGCTGAACCCCTGAGAATGAGAATATCTTCCTCAAATTGCAACTTAGAGAGATGCCTGAGATGTTATCCTGATATTAAAATCTTTTCTAACCAATGGGACCTATATTAAACAACATTCGTAACTAGTCAAGAAAACTCATAATTAAACTAAGGCCTACGCACGGCATGTGCCTTCCCACTTGGAATTCTTTAGGGTTTTGAGAGCCTTTGCGGAAAGAGAGGAACACTTTATTCCCATTTGCAGCCTGATTACTTCCTGTTAGGCACCCATTGTTAAGAGGAGGTGCATTACAAACTTTGTCATCCTTCTTCAATTAATTTGATACTTATACTCAATTGAGTGTTGAAGGGTGTACCCTTTCCCTAATGCCGATTCTAATCCTGTTAGATGGAAATACATCCTAACAACACTGCTAGCCAACATAGTGCCTAAAATGGTGTTGAGTTGTATAATTAAAGTAGCTGTTTAAGAATCATAACATGGATATTTTGAGGGTTAAGCTTGAGATTGCTAAAGGGCATGTGCTGATACAGTGAATTTGTGAACAAAATTTAAATGACCGTACAGTTCAATGAAGCATTCTAGCTGTTTGGCAGCCCTTTATTTATTTATTTATTTTATTGCATTGGATTGTTGGGCAGATTGATGCTTGCTTCAAAATGTAACACTGCCCTAACATGTTTGTCTGAATTCCTTGAGGCCTAGTTGAAATGCAGGATAGTACTCCAGAGAGGCCACTTATCCTGGCCTACCCTGGGGATAGCTGGGAAATGATCCTAAGTTCAGGGTCAGACTGCTAAAACCCAAAAGGTCAGTCAAAGTATGAGTTACTGTGGATCAGCTGTTTCTTATATCCCCAGAACCAGGCATTCTAGCCATTTGGACCCGCCTGATTAGGGAAAATGTCCCAAAATACCTTTCATTAGCAAAAAGTAATAAAGGGGGCATATTTGTTTTTAATCCAAACTTTAAGCACAATTATTAGATGAGGATAAGAATGCTTTATCCAAATGCAAACTAAGACTTATCCTGCCTGATATTAGAATTAACTGTATCCCAAAGATAAAAAATAAAAAAGTTATGTCAGAATTTTTATTCTGTTTCCAAACCATGCCTTTGTGTTTTATGACAATTAGGCAGCAACTGGTAAGTAAATTTGATGACATCCAGAATGTTCTAAAGCAAACAGTCCCTATGTAGGGGCTTCAATGTGATTAGTTTTACCTAGAGGTTACATTGGTGATTATAATTCAACTCTGTATACCCTAGCTGTATGGGACCATGTATCAGGGCAGTATATTTCATGTTGTCCTAAGAAAGTTGGGCTTCTGATATCTGATAACTTTCAAATTCCTCTTTTTTTTTTTTTTATGTGTCATTTCGATGACTTGTTGTGTGATCTGTATAAATATTCCTATTGCAAAAAATTTCTCAAACACAGTAACCATAATTGAAGTTCATATATTGACTGCTTAGAATAGTCAACTTCCTAAAACAATGTGATATTTTGACTAATAATTGATGAAGCAAATATTATTCTCTCAGACAAATTTACTAGAAAGCATACTGATGAAAGACTACGGAGGTGCAGAAGATCTACTGCTGGGGGAATTGCAATTTGCTTTCATTGCGTTTATGGTAATTTTCAGCTGGTGCATCTTTCCTGGTTTGTTTATGTTACATCTTGATGACATTTTAAGCATACAGATGGGGCAATCACTTGAAGCATTTCTACAATGGAAAGCATTAGTTAGCCTTCTTTTCAGTTGTACAAAGGCTGTAAGTATTGAAATATCTTCTTTGGAGATGAAAAATCATGAAATACCTCTTACCAACCTCTTAAATTATTGTGCACTCTAACACCCTATGGCTTTCCATCTTATTTTTTTAATATATATTTTTATTTTAGGTATGTTTGTTTTGATGAGTTTTTGAGTTCAATAGCAATTACTCTGTCAAGGCCATTGTGTCATTAAATAAGAAGCATATCTATATTTTAGTGCACATAGTTCTGTCAAGGTCATTGTGTTTGTGGAACACGGTTTACAGTGTAATGACATTTGATGACTGGGTGAAAACTTCTTATGTGAACATTTACTGAGTATATTGTACATATCTTCCAAGGGGAACCCTAGAAAAACCTAGATGGAAATTTTGAGCTCATCGTGCTACTACTCCAGCACAAAAAATTGGATCTTATGGCCCCACACAAATTGGTGGAGCAATGCTTCCTAATTATGACTAACACTGGCAATTTGGCTTTTCTCCTCATAATAAGGGAAAGATATTGAAGAATATATGATAAAGATGTTCACACTAAATTGAGAAAGCAATTTACAGTTTTGTGAATGCTTCAGTCATACTTACATTATGGAATGTCACAATTTTGCTTAGATTAGAAGCAAAATACACGGATAAACATGAGATTCTTGGCCTTTGCAGAACATTATCTATGATGGGAAAAGGGCATGTGATCTTGGTTGAGTATTTGTAGGTCATGAATCATGCCATGTCAATTGTGCTATATCTTTCACACACTTTTATTGACATATTTTTTATTTATGAGGACTGGACTATTGTTTAGTATATGGATTTTGACCACTGGATGATTTCTGCAAATACTGCATAATTTCTGTTTTTGTTGATATCAATCTTAAAATCTTCTACATTATTGGCCAATTAACAAAATCAACTCTAGATCAAGCCAAAACCATATTTGCTTTGGCGTGATAGATAGAGCATAGTTGTGTCTATTCAATGCTAGAATCCAGTTATTCATCAACTTTTCAACCATCCACATAGATAGAATTGTTTGTCAGAAGTCTCTTGTTGTCAAAGGTTCTTAAGCTTGGAAACATAACCTGCCTGATAGGACTGATTTAACACATATCTGTTTCAAGTAATCCAAGGTGCAGCTACTTGAGCATTTGGAAACAAGAAATATGCTCATTGCTTCTCATTTTTTATTTCAGCCCATCCAATCTAACTCTAGTTGAATTCCTCCTGTTTAGAAAACCACTTCTTGTTCCGTTCACATTTCTTTTTTCTCGATGAATCTTTCTGTTCTTTTCCATCTCATTTTGTTCATCTGATGATATTCTTGGCCATTTGATGACTCAAACCATAATTTTCTGCCTCCAGTTCATTCAGTTTGTACAGTCAAAAAAAAGTTCATTCAGTTTGATTTGACTTCCATTTTGCCTCCTTCCTCACCTTTTTTTGATCTCTGCAATCTTACTTTATCCACCCATGTTGAATGATTGATACTTGCATCTGTCCTAATAGTGATTCTTTTAGATATACACCTCCAACACAATTAGCAAAATATCTAGTAATAACTTCTCATTCTTTCACTAAAAGCATATTAACTGATACTGCAACTTTATTATTAGATGTCGGATTGTATATTGATCGCTGTTGTTGACGGTCAAAAATAAAACCTACTCACTACTATAGTTGTGAATCGGGATCGTATCATCGGGGACCAAGGGAAATTATTCCATGAAAAAGAAAAAAAAGAAAATTATCTATAGAGGATTAATTTAAGAGTAGTGATTATTAAAAGATAACAGCAAATTAATTAATAAAATCAGGATAGCAGGAGAAGCAACCCAGGAATCCGAATCCACCATACAAATAGGTTTTATCTTCTTTTCTTTATGTTGCAATAGTAATAATTTTATAAATTTAAGGTTAGAATAATTTATCTTTTGTTAGGCATGAGCCGTATCAGGAGATCACGACATATCCACTTAGAGTATAAATTATATAATTATTTGCAAAGTTAGAGGTCTAAACTACCATACTACGATCTAACTCTTTTAGGCACGTACCGTATCATGAGATCACGGTATGTCGATAGAGGGTATAGGCCGTGTATGCTAGATAAAACTTCGATCAAAAAAATAACTCAAAAGATATATGAAAGAAGTACATGATTTTTATTGCATAGAAATCAAGAACAAAAAGAAAGATAGAACCTGGTTACAAGATTCATCATCATCAAGTAGAAGGAATCTAGCCACGCATTGTTGCTGCCAGCATCCCCTCCATAATTTTTTTTCTCCAGGCCTAAATACACTGATCTAAATAAAAGAAAAATAAAAAGAACTTTGAAGAAAACTCCTCCTGAACTACTACATGAGGTCCTCCTTTTATAGAGCTTGTCTAGGGCTTTTTCCTAATCAAAGTTGGAGTCAATCAAGCTCAAGATCGTTCAGATATGGTAAGAAAACTCTTCAACCGTCCGTTCCACATCACCTGCCTTAGTTTGCACCGAGAATCATGCAAAATCATCTTTTTCTTTCTTTTTGGGCAAATAGAGTCTCGATTTGAGTGTCGCCTGCATCGTTGGACTTTAAAAATCGAGCTTTTTTCATCTATAGGCTCCTTCTCTGCAAACATCCATAAAATATTAATTCTTAATAAATTAAAAGTAATTAATATTTATTTTAATGATTAAATTAGGATAATAAGTAGACTTATCACACCCCCTAACTTAATCATTGCTAGTTCCATAGCAATGTAATTAAAATAAAATCATGTGTCACTAAGATTCTCTATTGCAAAATTAAATCTAAGCTTAAGGTTAAAAGAAGCTAGCCAGTATCACTAAGTATTGAGTTTCTGAAGTAAATTTGCAGTCAGAACTATTAGAAACTTTCTTAGAGTCCATCCATAATTGTACAGCACTTGTGTTTGTGATGGCTAACTTAGCATTTCGGTACTAGCTTGGAAGGAACAATGGTATCTTCGCTTATCACTTACTTTGGTCAATTTTCTATACACTCTCGAATTAAGTACATAAGCTAAGTTAGCTTTCATACTGCCTGATATATATATATATATATATATTTATTTTTTTATTTTTTTTTTTTTTTGCGATATCTTCATACTACTCATTTTTTGATGCGAGCAACAACGCTTACTTAGGCGAAGGTGCTCGGTTACTCGGTAGGAAACCAATGTTTAGACTTGACTTTTTTATTTTTTATTTTTTATTTTTTATCAGGCAGGTAGATCTTTTTTTTAAATTCAAGTTTCTCTCGTTAGGGTATATATTAATTACTAATTTTTAGTAATAATTTAATCTTCAATTGACCTTATAACTAATACCTAGTTTACCTCATCGGTGTGCATGTACAATGGAAGTGCTAATAGCCTTTAGATGACCTAAGTAGGCCGCTAAAAGTCTGGCCAGCTAGTCGACTCCTTGGCTCGCTACAATAATTTGCCAATACTTTCTAACTCTATTACCTTTTCCTAATCGATTTTGCTCAAGAATTTCTTTTACGACACGATTTATAAAATTTTTTGAAATTTTTAAAAATTACTAAGGTGTTTTCAAAATATTTTTCAAAAAGGTTTTTCTTATCCCTCAACTTAATTCCGCATTGTCCTCAATGGAGTAAGGAAGAATAAAACCAATGTTTTGAAAACTGGATCGGACAACGAACTGGCTTAACGTTTGGGTCATAGGTCAACCGGTTCGATCGGATAAATCAGTTTGGTCGGACCGAATAATATTATAAAAATTTTTAATTTAATAATAATATAATAATAAAAATATAAATATCAATTCAAATAAAAAATTAAAAAATCTAAAAATCGGGTTGGATCGGTTTGAAACCCGACCGGTTCAATGGATTTTTTCGGTTTTTACTGGGTCGTATAAAAGTCAACTTTAATAATAAACCAAACTGGACTGATGATTGGTTCCTAGTTGGACCGGTTCGATCGACCGGTTCGGTCCGGCTTTCAAAACACTGAATAAAAAAAGAAGAAATACCATCTTGACAAGATATGCCTTGTGTAATGTTAGGAGTAACAGTGCGGAGCAGTCTCTTATTTTTAAAATAAGAATCACTAAAATAAAGGTCAGAAAATAAAAATTTAGGTTATCTTCCAAAAAGAGCTAAGTCTAACATTTTCAGCCAGACGTCATGTCTTACTTTGATTACCGTTATCAAGGAGTTTGATTAATATCTTTCCTTACTACCTTCATAGCTGGGTTAAGTCTCCTTTGGGGGTCTTTTGTAGGCTTGGCTTCCTCTCCTAAGTGAATCCTATATTGAACAATCGAGAGGCTAATCCCCTTTATGTCAGCCATGGTCGATCCTAACGCTTTTTTATTTTCTCTTAGGACATTCAGTAGTTTCACTTCTTGTGAGGAGTCTAGGTCGGCTGAAATAATAAGAGGCAAGATTTCTAACGGACCTAAGTATGCATATTTGAGGTGCTTGGGAAGTAGTTTCAGTACTAATTTGGGTGCTTCTTCTATTGATGATTTGGGTAATGGTTCGGGTACTTTCTCTAGTGGTTCAGTTGGAGGTTCCCATCTTGATTTTTCATCAATTGTAGCAACCTCATTAATTTGCTCCCCATCTTGGTTCATGCAAATGTCTAGGTCAAGCTTTTCGTCACTAGGGCCAATTGGATCATAAACAATATCCTAAACATAATTTGAGTCACTCGTTTGATGTGTATTAGTAAGATTGAAAATATTAATATCAATTGACATATTTTCAAAGGAAAGTTTCATTAATCCATTTCGGCAATTAATTAGGGCATTAGCTGTAGCCAAAAATGGTCTACCTAATATCACTGGGATGTGGCTCTTTGGGTTTGTCACCGGTTCAGTTTTTAAAATTACAAAGTCCATCGGGCTATTTCCTTGGGTACTTTTAAAGAGTGATTTATAATTGCAGGGTCATTCCCGTAGGCTTTAGTTCTCCTAATCCTAGTTGCTCATATACAGAGTATGGCAATATATTAACACTCACCCCTAAGTCTAATAGAGCCCTGTTTATGAGGGTGTTCCCTATAATTCATGAAATAATGGGTGACCCTGGATCTTTGTATTTCACTAGCCTATGGTTTGACAGGTAAGAGCTCACCCTGGCTGCTAGAAAGGCTCTCTTGGGCACATTGGTGGCCTTCTTTTTGGTATATAGATCCTTAAGAAATTAGCATAGGCTAGGACCTGTTAGATCATGTCTAGTAAGGGATGTTCACTTTAACTTAAAGACCTCCAAAATCTTATTGAATTGGACTGAATTTTGATTGGGCTTAAGTCTATTTAGGAATGGTGCTACAATCCTGATTTTTGATTCATCTCCTTCTGGCATGGGTTCAGCTGGTGGGTTGGGCATCACATCAGACTCTGATGCCTCAGGTGTTTCATGCTGATCCAGCTTAATAAGTTGTTCAAGTGGTAGAACTTCTAATTCTTCTTTCATATGTACCCATCTGGTTATCTATTTGTTTTTCAGATCTTAATGTATGAATAACACTTAGTTGGTTAATCTGGGCTCCTTGTTTTGATCCTTGGATGTTTAGGTTCCTAGGGTTAGCTTCGGGTTAACTCGGTAGCTTACCCGTTCTCTTTCATTTATGGTTGTGGCTAACTGGCCTACCTGCATAACGAGTTATGGCCTGGGTATTAGTGGATAGCTGTTGTCTTGTGTTTTGCATAAAGTTATTCAGGGTGGCATCGGTGCTATTTATCATGGCATAAGTGTTAGCTTGGGATTTAACTAGGATTTCTAGGGCTTTCTCCAGGGAACTATGCCTCTTTTCATTCTCATTGACTAGTGGGTTGTTTTTTGTAGAATTGGGCTTTGGGTTAGGTTGGTTAAAGTTGGGACCACCTGCATTAGGACTTTGTGACTAAGTAAAGTTTGGATAGTTCCTTCACCCTGGGTTGTAGGTTGGTGCATAGGGATTGTTGGTTCTTTGATAGGTTGCATTCACCTATGCACAGTTGTTTTCAATTTGGGTCATGAAGTAGGGGACACTCTTCTACTATATGTTCTGGCTCATTGCATCCAGTGTAGACAGGTGCGAATACTTGGTTTACATGATTTATCGAGGTCTGTCCCTTGAGTTCTAAGGCTTCTATCCTACGAATCAAAGATGCCATCTTAGCTTTTTCATCTATAGATGGAGAGAATTGGTGCACACCATCTCTTGATGGAATGGGTTCAAATTCCTTAGTTCCCTTCCATTGTAGGCTCTTTTCTACTAAATCCTCTAGAAACTGTCAGACTTCATTGGGTGGTTTCTACATAAAGTCACCCTGACACATCGACTCAAGCATGGTTTTGGAGTTTAGGGTTAGACCTTCATAGAAGGTTTGGCATAACCTCTAAGTCTCTATCTCATGGTATGGACATTGAATTAATAGGTTCTTAAATTGGTCTAGACACTTCCAGAAGGGCTCTCCCCCTAATTGATGAAATTGAGTAATTTTGTTTCTCAACTTGGCTGTTTTATGATGTGGAAAGAATTTTCTTAAGAATGCTTTAATAAAATCCTCCCAGGTTGAGATTGATTGAGTAGGTAAACTATACAACCACTTTTTGGCATTTTCCTTAAGGGATAAGTTAATTAGCCTAAGTTTTACAATATCTTATGAGAGTTCATGATCTTCATAGTATTACATACTTCCTCAAATTCTTTAATAAAAATGTAAGCATCCTCAATTCCTGTGAATTTAGGGAGCATGTTGATAATCTGAGGCTTAATCTCAAAACTAGCAGCATTTGTTTGGGGTAGTTGAATGCATAATGGTTGGGCAAATCCAATTGGGTAGCAGTATTCTCTTAGGCTAAGGGAATGCCATAATTCCTTCATAGTTAATTTTTCTTGGTTAAGGGTAAGGTTCAGATCTATCCTTATTAATAAACCAAACTCTCTTTTTCAAGTTGCAATTTTGAGTTTTTTTTTTAATATTATGTAGAGAGAAGAGAAGAAGGAAGAAAGAGAGAGAAGAAGTTTAAAGATAAGAATCTAAGGAATCCTAAATCTAGAGACGATAGAAGAGTGTCTTAATTAGGTTAAAGTTTCTGTTAAAAAAAATAAGTTGTCAAGCACTAGACTCTCTACCATAGGTTTACCTTATATTTAGACAGTTCCTAATTGCCAAGGTTGCCTTTGAATCTTCGAAGTCAGATACCAACTAACAACTGGCCAGGTAAGGGTAAGGTTAGTGTGGGTCCCCCGTTGTTTTCCTTAGACACCAAATTAATTGGCTAGGTCAGACAACGGAACCAATTAAAAAACCACTTTCCTTCAGGGCTGCATCATCCTTAAACCCCTTTCCTAGACACCAGTGAACTGGTTAATACTGAGCTAGTCCAACTCTCAGGGTCTCTTGTCCTAAGTGAGCTCGAAAGTCCTTAGGGGCTACCGTCTAATTAATTTTAAATTAATGGCTTAGAGTTATGCAATATGTAGGGTGATGGTTTGTGGGCCAAAGAAGGGTGATGAAATCCCCACCTTATGTTATTTAGGAGTTGTGCCCCTAAAGTAATTTATGGAAATGCAATGCAAGTCAAACAAATGTCTAAACAAGTTAGGAAGTTTTTAAAGTTTATTATTTATTTTCTTAATTAATTATATTTTATGGGAAGTGTCTTAGGGTTTTCTTTTAGGTTATTTAAGGTAAGTTAATTAAAAGGAAAAGTTTATTAGGTTAAAAGTGGATTTGTGATAAGAAGGAAAATAATTTTTTTATGTTAAAAAGAAAGTAAGAAAATCTAATAATTAAGGTAATTCAAAAAAAAAATAAGAAGCTAAAGAGAACAAAACTATTCAACAATAAAGGAATTTTTTTTTACTCTTTTTTTTAATAGAAGTACAAATAATAATGAAACAATAAAAAAAGATAAAAATAAGAATAAAAATAAGAAAAAATTCATGGTAATTATATTTATTTTTATTTTTTTTCTCGTGAACTAATTATGCCTGGATCTTCGACAACGGTGCCAAAATTTAATCGCTGTCGTTGGCGGTCAAAAATAAAACCTACTCACTACTATAGTTAGTGATGAATCGGGATTGTATCCTCGCGGATCAAGGGCAATTATTTCATGAAAAAAAAAAAAATTATCTGTAGAGGATTAATTTAAGAGTAATGGTTATTAAAAGATAACAACTAATTAATTAATGAAATCAGGACAGCAGGAGAAGCAACTTAGGAATCCGAATCCACCATGCAAACATATTTTATCTTCTTTTCTTTATGTTGCAATAGCAATAATTTTTGCAAATTCAATGTCAGAATAATTTTTCTTGTCAGGTACGGGCCGTATCAGGAGATCACGACATGTCCACTTAGAGTATAAACTATCTAATTATTTGCAAAGTTAGAGGTCTAAACTACCACACTACGATCTATCTTTCTTAGGCACGTACCGTATCCTGAAATCATGGCACGTCAATAGAGGGTATAGGCCGTGTATGCTAGATTAAATCCTTGATCAGAAAAAGAACTCAAAAGATATATGAAAGAAGAGCATGATTTTTATTGCATAGAAATCAAGAACAAAAAGAAAGATAGAATTTGGTTACAGGCTTCATTATTATCCCAAGTTGAAGGAATCTAGCCATGCATTGCTGCTGCCAGTATTCCCTCCATAATTTTTCTCTTCCAAGCCTAAATACACTGATTTAAATAAAAAAAAATAAAAAGAACTTTGGAGAAAACTCCTCCTGAACTACTGCTTGAGGTCCTCCTTTTACAGAGCTTGTCTAGGTTTTCCTTTTAGTCAAAGTTTGAGTCAATCGGGCTCAAGATCGTTCAGATATCATGAGAAAACTCTTAAGCCGTCCGTTCCACATCACGTGCCTTAGTTTGCACTGAGAATCATGCAAAATCATCATTTTCTTCCTTTTCGAGCAAACAAAGTCTCGATTTGAGTTGCATTTGCATCGTTAGACTTCAAATATTGAACTCTTTCCATCTATAGGCTCCTTTTCTGCAAACATCCATAAAAAATATAAATTCTTAATAAATTAAAAGTAATTAATATTTATTTTAATAATTAAATTAGGATAATAAGTAAGATTTATCATATATGTTCCAAATAAACATCAAGTTCTCTTTTTCCTCTGTATCACTCTGATCTTCTCTTGTTTTTTGCAGCCCCTTCAGACAAGGACTCAGCTATTCTTGAAGGTAGCATTTTACAATGCATTCAGCTAATGTGTTTACTTTGTTTGAAAGTTGGTATCCCTCTTTACTGTTATGAATAGGACGTGGTTTTGTAGTGTGATGTAGTCTCATAAAACGTTGAGGGCTACATGTTGATTAAATGACTAAGGGTTCAATTCAGATCTGATTAGATCTTAATCAATATACAGAAGAGAAACTCTCACTCCAATTAAATTTTGGTAACACTTCAAAACTGTTACGTAGACTCAATATGTTTATAGCAGTAGCAAAACCCTAATACATCTCTAAACCTCCAGACTGCCCTAAGAAACATCCATTTGCTATTCACATTGACTGTAGCATGAATAGTACCATGAACAGCTTAACTACAGTAATGTGACTTATTTAACTATCTGTTAAGACTTCAGATCAAAATATCTCAGCCATAGATTAGCATAAACCCTCTAAAGATTAAAAATAAACAAATAACAGCAGACAAATTAGAAATTAAATATATTTGTTCTTGATTTTGATGATCCGCAACCCTTAGATGTATATTAATGTGTCGCAACAGCAGTAGGTTTGAGTAAGCTTTATTTGAGAGAAATGTAGCAAAACTTAAAAGAATCTTGGCTTCAAATCACATACTGTTTCCATACTGCTAGCTTCTTTTGCTTCTGTGCCAAAAAAATTAGAAAATTTATTAGTATCTCTAACTTTTAGAGTCTCGAAGTCTACATACTATTATTAACTTTTACCCAAATAATTAGCCTTAAGATTCTATCTGACTCTCAGATGTAGGAAATCTGTAGGTCTGAAATACATTACATTGTCAGGGAGATGATAGACATATAGAAGGCAAGAAAGGAAAAAAAACACGTGAATATCAGTAAAAAGAAGGTAATGAGGGAGAAACAGAAAAAAAGAAAAAAGAAAAAAGAAAATAAGTGAAAGAAGAGGTCTACAGTCAAAATACCAAGGAGTATATTGACTTCTGCCTATATCTAATTTGGGCTTCCTTTAAGGCTGCCCAAAGACCAAAGTTCCCTTAGGGAGAAGCTGATTATAATCCAAGGATTGAAATACTCTATACGTGCCCTTGGCATGCGCCAACAATAAACTAAGGATTGAAGTACTTTATACATGCCCTTGGCATGCGCCAACAATAAACCAAGGATTGAAGTACTTTATACATGCCCTTGGCATGTGCCAACACAAGACATATAGAAGTCCAGAAAACAGTCCAGAACTAGCATGTTAAGATGTACTACTTTAACTATCCTTTCTAATAGAATAACACTTGCAACTTTGCACAAGCACATAGACATGTTTTAAACAAATAAACATATATTTTTACTGATCTGTAGAACAAGATGTTTTAAATCTTCATAAGTATCTATGTGGATTGTTCTTTAACATGTTTCTTGTATAATATCAACTAGTTGGTCATAAAAACTAAGCTTAGATATTCAGTAAACTTCAAGCTCATCATACACTTAGTCATTGCTATGGAAAGTTCATATTTTTGGTAGTACTATGAGAAACTTATATATGAGGACTTTAATCTCTAACATTTGGTCAATGCAAATTGAGGATTTTTATCATTGCAATGTTTAAGTTGTGAACTAGGCCTTGAAATCTACAAAAGAGCCCAAAAGATAAAAGAACAGGGTAAAGGTGCAAACTATCTATGCTAGATATATGCAGGTTCATTTGGCATGGTTTAACATGGGAAAGGAGAGAATCTGTATCACTTTGTTTCAGTTCATGACATCATGCACTGTTTTGATACATTTGATACAAGACAGTGCCCAGATGATGCAGGTTTTACAAAGGCTCTTGCCTCTAGAGCATGGTGATAACTTGCAGGTACAAAGGTACCGAAATACATAGCCCACAATGGAGTAAATCTTACAGATCAGAACTATTTTCATTTATTTTGGACACAACTCTTACCATGCAAAGTTTAAGCTCCTTGGTTAGCTTAATAACTGTGTTCAAAACTTATATATCTTGAAAATTCTTGTCATACTTACCGGATAGAGATGGACTATCCTAGATTGAAATGGCTAATTGTTGTTAAAGAGTATGTCTTGGATGCATAATAACGTCTTCTGATCTTTTCTCCATTGGTTTGTCCTCGTGATAACAATTTACAATCCCAAGTAGAAAGTAGAGATGAGAAGAAAAGCTCAAAAGTCAAAATTGCTGTTATTGAGAGCATGCTATGAGAAATAGTGAGGAATAAAAGGACCAGTTGATTTTTGCCATCAGTATCTCTTTATGCTTAATTTCATGTAGCAAGAGGAAAACTGAATTTAATCTACTAATAAAGGAGGGCTAAATAAAAGCAGCCTATGCCTTATATTATATTAATTATATTATATTTTTAAGTAAAAAGTCCATTCATATTAAATTATTTTTTATTAAGATTTATATCGAAGACTTGTACTAGTCATGTGGATGCCTATTTATAATTTCTCCCTCTTTTTTCCCCCCTTCACCAAACAATGATAATTTTGATTTTTCAAGATATTTAAGTGTTTAATATTTATGGTATGTAGTGCACATATTCATTCTAAATGCATGCTATTTCCTAAGCTACATTCTAGTAGTTAATATATGAGAATCAAAAGATAAAATACATTATCATTATTGAAATAAAAGATGAAATGACACTAATTCCTATGAAGCACTAATCATAAGAATGACATAGTTAGAACTTAGAATGGTAGTTTGGATCATGCCATCATGATAGAAATTCAACATCAATATCCTTCATTGAATCTATATGTATAGAAGTTGGGGGTCTAAATATCAATGATTTATCCTGGAAATTAAATATGAAAGCCTTCCTATGTTTGCTTATTCTTATTATATGCTCACACATCGTGCATCTGGATAAGAATGGTTGCATTTTTGAAATTGTAGGTTCATTAGGTAGATGGAGCCATCTTTAATATCCGTCTTCAATCTCTATGGATTTTGACTCTATGGACCAACAATTTTTAGAGAATAATCTATTTTCATTGGTGGCAAATATTGTGATCTTCCCTACCTTGTATTATGTTCTGTAGTTTTTGCTATATGTTTCCTTTGAAGGAAAATCTAAATAGACTGTATCTTTTAAATTTGTATGTATCATTATTAAGGCCTTCAGCTAATCTGGAGAGGGCCCTATTAACCAGGATAAATGTTGGATTCAGATGAAAGCAATCCATGACTTAAATTAGCTTTAGGCTAACGAATATATATATCTGTCTGTCTGTCTCTCTGTCACTTTATTGATATGGTGTATTGATAGTCTTACATAATGAGAGGCTTACAGTTTGATGTCCCATTGACGTTTCTCCGGCATGATTTTTTTGTATTTTCTTTTGGGGAAATGGCAGTTTTATTATATATCTGATTGAAGTCCTCCATGCAGTTTCTCAGAGTGATCTACTTCCAGCTGAAGCATGGATTTCACAAAAATAAAAAGGATGGGAATTCTGTGGACAATGGAATCTCTGTATTCTTAGATGATGCATGGTTCTCTAGAGACATATTTTTGTATCATCTTTGCAAGGTAATTCATTAGACATGATTCTATTATGACACAAGATGGAGAAGGTTATATTTGACATTTTAAGAGCCTTACTTAAAATATCATTTAATAAACTTAAGATCATGACATGCTTGAATGTTGATCAAGAAACTTGTTCGCCATCTGCATGCCATGATTTGTCTTAACTTTTGGATACCTTTTTAATTTTTCAGGATTTTTTTCCCGTGGTTCTAGAATCCTCAGTTGTTGATGGAGATCTTCTGTCATGGGTTTGAATACTAAAACCTTCTCTTAGAAGTTTGATATGATATTTGTATAATCTTTATAATTGCGATCACCAAGATCCTCAAATTCTTCTATCTAAAAACGTCCTTTGCTCTTTTTTTATTAAAAAAATACTTTTTGTGGAAAGCATGTTTATAGGGTTGACTTGATATATTTAGAGGGAAAAAGAGGTAGAGGTAGATCGAAAATCACATGGGAGGAATTGATAAAAAAAGATAATTTTTTTGCATCTTATAAAAAATATGATTCAGAACAAAGCTAATAAAAAAAAAAAGATTCATGTAGCTGACCCCAACTAGTTTGAAATTAAGGTTTTTGTTGTTGTGTAAAGCATCTTCAGCAAGATACATCCTCGGGCATTTGTAGAGAAAAAAAAGTTACAAGATATATCCACCGCGACCCATGTGCTATCACGTGCTATCACGGTACTTAGTGTACAATTAAGCAAAAGGCAGAAAAGCAAAGGAACTACAGATCTTATTTCAATTGACTCCAAATGCACAAGCAGAGCCAAAACCCACACAGAGAAAATTTAATGAAACAAAAGGCCCCACACTGGCATGCTATCCTAAAGACCAAAAAATTAGTTGCCAATTACCAGAGCATTGCATAGCAAAATGAGGCATCTAGAAATAATCTTTAGTAGCTCAAAAGACTTTAATTTACCACCTACTGAGCTGAGTAGACATTTATCAACAGCTGGTTAATAGAGAAATGAATCCTATAATATCTCTTGCATTTACTAGTGCAAGTTCTTTTTTTCCTTTCTAACCATGTCTTCCAACAAAGCCAGACTATGACAAAAGCCCAACCTTTTTCTTTTGTATGCCCATGCTTTTCTCCTGCCACATAGTCCTCAAAGGAACTAAAGAAGCTCCTTTCCTCTAAGGCTAAAGTATAACTGATACTGAAAAGCTATGGCAAAAGAAAGATATAAAAGAAGAAGAGTCGTAGGATCCGCAGCTGACCCACAAAAACACAAAACGATCCTCCAGTGCACTTTTCTTCTTTAAAATTCCTAAACTGAGCTATCTATTTATAAATATAAGCAAAATGGAAATCTTAGCTGTCAGCATCATTGGCAAATTCTAAATGTGCCTTATGAAAGGACTGGTTACACCACCATGGTTCAAGAACTTGTAGAAGACACCTGACAATGAATGAAGATGCCGAACCAAACCGATGAGCTTTCAGAACAGAGCCAATCTGACCTAATCAGATTAAGTTGGTATCGGTTTTCGGGTTACCTTAACCTGTTGTTCACCCCTAATTATGCTGCTACAAAATCTTGTTAATTAACAAGAATTGCAATTTATGTATGCGAGGTCCTGAACTAAAATCAGCTGAACCAACAAATATGAGCAATTAATGAGATCTGGATAAACAAACTGCATGATTCCTTCGGTGAAACCTGGTGGATATGTACTCGGATGGGGGATCTTTGTCATCCCCTTAAATGGTCAGGGTTTGTTTAGCATAATGTTATACCTGCTGTTGAAATAGTATTTGTCGGAAGGAAAAGCATGGATGATAACATAATCCTCTGGAATTCGAATGACAACCCAAAGTGCAACTGCAATAACCAGTAGCCAGATAATATTCTGTCATATAGTTTAGTGCTTTAATTTCATATAACATTTCAAAATCTTCCAGTGGCAACTTCCTATCCATGTTTTTAATTGCTTTGCATCTAATGTACCGAGCCCAATCTTTTGTCTTTATCTATTCTGCATATGACAACTTGATATTTAAATTTCAGACGAGAAAACTGAAGAGCCTGCTTGAGACTGCACTAGGGTGGGATTTTGAGGATAATGCAATGCATCTTCTCTCTGAAGAAGATGACGAGGTTTCTGTTGCATCATTTCTATTTAACTATAGCTTTCTGTTTTGTTATTTGTGAGTTTAATTGTTTTTGGTCTTTCTCTTTTTAATTGCAGTTTTCTCCTGTCATCGTACCTTCGAATGAAGTCAGTCCAGATGATGGCCCTGCAACCTAATTTTTATTAAGGGGATTTTGATGCACAGAAAAGTTATGCAATGGTATTTTTTCTTTCACATCATCAGCTTTTAATAGAGAATCTCTTGTGCGTGCAGTATACTCATTGTCTTGCAACTAAAGCAGTTAACACCGGAAGCAGTAAATCCACACTGGTATTCTCATATATTTAGCTCCTGTGTTTCTTATTTCTTTTTTAATGATTACAAGCCTAACTTATCTAAGGAGAAAACACATCCTTCCACTTGTTTATCGGGAAGATTAAGTTGTACTATGACCTCGATTTTGACATCTCGGAGGGAGTTGTTGTCATGTGAACGGATGGTGCTGCATCATGTGAGAATGCCACATAACAAAGAGCACGATAGTAATCTCTACAGTAGAAACGGCTGCTTTTTTGCTACCTTCTGATAACGAAAATGATGATATAGGTGCATGTACTGAGCTTGTTATTACGTTAGGTACATTGACCAACTTTAGTAGCAAGCAGCAACAATCGTGGCCCAAGGGTGCACGCAACTTGGTGAGATATGTTACAGTGGTAAGAGTCGACTGATTCCAGAAGCCCTTGTCAGACCCAACCCTCATATTCACTGAGGTTCCTAGACCCATCTACCAATCTATGACATCCCAGATTCGATTCAGCCCCACCTTGCCATGTTTACAACACCTCCACCCTCCCGGCCCCAACTCGGTTGGCATATCCTGTGCTTGAGTAGCTATCTGAATAAAACTGATCATTGTTGCCTGGTTCTGGCAATATGTTTCTAAGAGCATATCAGTGACAGTGACATTATGAAATATTGATAGCATATGCAATGTTGTTGAGGTAAGGTAGCTGTCCTCAGAAAAGGTGCTAATTGTTTCCAGTGGTATCTGTTCTGTGGTATAGGGAGGCAACATAATACTCTATTCATCCTGAATCAAAGTCACTAGCGAATGACCCTGTTTGATGCACATCAGAAAGATGCAATTGCTATACCATTACGACATGCAATCGATTAGCATGATTTAAATGATGCATGTCGTTCGACCACTTCAATCTTTGACAGGATCTTTTTGGAATGACAAATGAAATTTGTAATGGTCGTTATAAGCCAGTAAAATATCAATATTGTTCAATAAAATCATTGGTCACATGGTAGAGCATTGTTGTGTGTATTATAAGTTTGTTATATAAACATTTTATAAGAAAATGATGTAATAGATCATATACAATGAGGTCAAATAATTATTGTTATCCCCTATGAATGCAAAGCGATCTTAAATTGGGTTCATGTATCTCCACGTTTTACTTTTTCATCTTCATTGATGCTTATTGGTGTGCGTTGATGTGATTTTGTCCTTTTTATGAGCCTATTGTGAGTGTAAATGTGTCTCTGTTGTCTTAAGGATCATGTTCGCTATTCAAAAGCTTCTTCTCTTAATACAAATCACATGAATTATGGGTGCATGTAGTTTTGTATCATGATTATTGGGCTCCCATTATAAATGCATGCAACTTCTCTCTCAATTTGTAAGCATTACGTCAACTATTATTTTATCATGAGCGTCGAAAATCACAGCTGCACCATCCACCATAATCGTGGAGGTTAACAGCCACATGTTGCATCCTAAAAAAAAAAAAAAAAACCACAGAGAGAGGGAGAGGTGATGTTTTGCAGGAAGATCGAATTAGGGAACTAAGCCATGGAGATGTGATTAGAGGTAGTGGATTTATTTTTACACAATGCATACTAAAAGAATTTATACATCAACAAAAATCAAAAGGGGTGGTCTGATCTTAGCTGGTCTCCTCATGTTAACATATGATGGGATGGGATTAAAAGATGGCATGATATAGCTGATCAAATTGCTACACGTCTTCTTAAAGAGGAAAGTTTCAGGAGACTTCCATCAAAGCCATTAATCCATTCAGGATAAGTTCCGTCAAAGGCGCTAACTAATTAGAGTAGGAGTCCATCATCTTATTTGGGAACGAGTATGTAGCCCTACTTAAGAAGGACTTTATTTGAAGATCCAAATTTATACAAATAATCCACCAATAAGGAGACCAATTAAAAAAAGAGCTTCTCAAAACACCTGTAAAATATATCCTTAACCTTTTGGATAAAGAAGATTTAACCCTAAGCATTAAAGCCTTAGAGAGCTAATCAAAAGATCTCTAGATTTTTTTTCTTCTACTTTTGGAGCTAATTTGAGCGTTAGATGGTATTTCGGAGAAGATCTTTAAATCTCTTCTACTCTTCCTCTATCTTGCAAAAGTGTATGGACAAATTGGTCAAAGAGTGTTCTACCATCCAAGTTATAACCTTCCTCATCAATTGTTAGGTGGAAATCAATTTCAAACATTAATAGATTGGTGATGTTTATGAGAAATAAGTAAAAGCATCTAATCATGCCACCTAAGAGAAGAGATTAAGGAGTGGGCAACACTTAAGCAGATATGAGCCATGCTCAAATTAGCTCTCAAAATTCTATAGGAGATTTGATCGTCCAAGATCCTCCGATAATGACAACAATTACTAAGGATCAATGCAATGCCCTTTTATAATGCATTGACGCATTAATCAACCTAGTCTAGAATTCGATTCCCTAATAATCCAGTTTTAAAGGGCAATTAGAAGCTGACCAAAGTCTCATCAAGTTGTCGGTAGCAACTAACCTCAACAAAACTTGATGAGGACTCTTAAGACCCTTAGAATTGATAAATTAGGGGCAAATACTAAAATGGCCAATTTAAGGATGAGCTTCAAGATTGACTGTCATGATCAGCTAAGCATACCGACCTAAAAGCCTCTATGATTTAATAACATCAGATAGATTGGTAATTAGAGAAGATGAGCTAGGGAATCGGAGTTGTCATAGAGTATGTCTAAGGTAGGAAGTAGATCTATCCAATGAGCTCAGCTTACCCAAGGAAAGATAGTTCACCAAAAAAATAATGGTTGAACCTCTTCACCTTAAATTTAAGATGCTTCAGTTGAAGTTACATGATAAGACCATAAATCCTGTCGATCATCTGAAAAGCTTTAAAGATCATCTGAAAAGCTTTAAAGCTTTCATATTGTAGCTTGACACTCCAAGCACTAACTAGAGTAGATCCTGCCCATTGCTTATAAACTCAACTAGAGCATATTAAGCTGGTTGCCTATAAGGTCAATCAGAGCAAAATTGGTCGAACTAAATTTAAGGCTACTAATTAAAAATTAGTCAAACTGAAGTCAAGGCTAATTATCCAAAATCAATCAAGCTGAAGAGTTAAGTTGGTCATTTGAAATCAATCAATTTGAAGAGCCAAGGTTGATGATCCAAAATCGGTTGAGTTAGAATCAGGGCCACTGATCAATAATCATCTTCCAAAGATTGGTACGAGCAAAACTAGTTTTGAGTTATTAAAAAGAGAAAGAAAAAGGCTGAAAAGAAGATGATCGCTCAGAGCTAACCTATTCAAAATCTAGCATGGCCTAGGGTCGATGGAGAAGTTCTAGTACCTAACCTAATCACTCAACCAAATAATTACTAATAACTCTATTGAAATAACTCAAAATTTTGAGTCTCACTAACGCTCCTTAGCTTGATCATTTGAAGAATAAGTTGGTTGAAAGCTACAAAAAGTATTTTGAAGGCCAAGTCGATTGAAATTTCTTTAGAATTGGTTAAGAGGTACCCTTAAAGCACACAAGCCTTAGGCTCTGACTAAGAGACTTGCTTCTATAATCAATCTTTGATGGCTCCTAAGGTTAACTTCGATCGACAAATCTCCAGGGTTGCGTTTGGTAGTCGGTAATCTATCCATATTATCGATAATTTAAATTGAATCTACTAGATAACTATTTTGATACATATTTTAAATGACAATCTATCTTGTAGTGGTAATCTGGATTCTCTCAAATTACTTCAGGAATAGATAGTTATCCACATTACCAAATATATGGTAATTTGATAAAGTTTTTTTTGACAAAGTTGCCTCTGCGTCCTTGAACACTCTCTACTCTCCTCCTCTTTTACCGACCTTACTGGAACCTCTGTGTTAAAGGTTCCGAGCCACACTCTCTTCCGCCTAGTTGGGTCGTGGATCTTCGCTGCCCAGCGGCCCTACGGCCGTCTTCGTGAAACTTCTTTCGATCGGTGGCCTCCGACATTCTCATCAACTACTTCAAATATCATTTATAAATATAATTTTTTTAAATCAAATATATAATATATAAATTTTTAATAAATTTAAATTAGAAGTATTTTGAGAATTTGATGTTATATGACTGGTAATATGTTTGTCATACCAAACATGATAGTCAATATTACTGTAACATTACCTGTGTATACCGAACATAGTAATCAACATTATTAGTAATCTATCAAAATCTTAGAACTCATCAATGCCCATAAAAGTCATTAAGCTCGGTTTAAGCCAAGCTGCATGTAATGGAGACAAATCATTATAATAGAGCAAAAGAAGTTCAAAACAAGCCGACTACAATCCAATCGAGCTAGTTGCATGACTTGAACATAAGCTCAACCCCAAAAGTAGCGTTAGCCCCCTAATGATGGCATGTGGTAGGACTAGAATGTGGTATAAAGTGTCGACCAGATTGCTACATGTATCTTTTCAAAGAGAGAAGTCCCAAGTAAGAAAGACTTCCATCAAAACCACCAATGAGTTCATTACGATAAGTTCCAACAAAGGTATTGACTTATTTAAGTAGAAGTCACTGTCTTATTTGCCAAGGATTTTATAGTCTTATTTGAAAAGGATTTCACCAACCCTATCTAGAAATCTAAATGGAAATCTAAGCTTATACAAGCATTCAATAATAAATGGACCAATTTAAGAAAAACTTTTGCAAGAGACATATAAAAGAATTTCCAAGATTCAATGTTAAGCGCTAAAGCCGAGCCAGCCAAAATTTTTCTAGACCTTTTTTTTTATTTTTTAGGTTAATTTAAGTGTTGGAGGATCTTTTCAAAAAAATCTTTAGATCTCTTCTACTCTTCGTCTCTCTCTTGCAAAAGTATGCACATTGGTTGAAAAATGCTGTACCATTTAAGTTGCAATTTTTCCTATCAATTGACATATAAAAACTAGTTTCGAATGCTTACACAAGGTAAGTCAACAAAATTTATGCATCCCTGAGATTCAAACTGCAATCCAGTTTTATCTTAACTTGGTTCTAACGCCAACGCATAATTTGATCTAAATTGAAACACACCAACTCATGGTAGAAGATCACAAGATATTATACTTTTCCATACGACTTATTGGACGACGAACTCGAATCTGTTTTTGTTTTATTGAACAGGGTTGAGTTTTGTTGATCCATGAAGTTGCTGGATGGATTATATTTTGGTTCGCTTGGTTCAACGTTTAATTTTGATGACGCTCAATCACCTCTCCTGGACGTCAGGGACGGAGTGCTTCCCGATTCCTTGCTTCGCCGGGTTGCCTGCAAAGAAGTCCTAGGACCGAAAGGGGTTCTCCGGTGGGACCCTCCGACGCCCAAGTTAGTGACTGAGGTCACAACAGAGAAGGAGCTCAAGAGAGCTCTTGAGAAAGGAGAGATCTCAGAAGGATCGGAGTGTTCCTCTGAGAATTAGGGCATCAAGTGTGTTAACTTGCGTTACCTGGTTCTCGACGTGATTTACCCTTTTATAGGGGTTGATGCTGGCACGATCACTTGGGATCACGTGAGTCGGAAGATCCGCTAAGCCCTTGCGTGAATCTGGGCTGGTTAGGGGGCTGCGTCCCATCAGCCGGTGGGGCTGTTGGATTGTCGGATCTGGCGCTGTCGGGCGGCGCACGTTTGGCGCTGTCGGGCGGCGCGCATCAGAGAGGCGGTTTCCTGAACCGCTGGGGCTGATCTGGCAGGAACTGGGAAATCCTGTCTTATCAGGGCCGAGCCGGGTCGACCCGAGATGGCTGGGGCCAATCCCGCTGGCAAGGCAGTGCCGGGGCGGGGCCGAATCGACGGACTTGGAGGCGCCGGGGCCGAGTCGGGCCGGCCGGGGATGGCCTTGGCCGACTCGGCGGAACTGGAGACGCCGGGGCAGAGTCGGGCCAGCCGGGGATGGCCTTGGCCGACTCGACGGAACTGGGAGGTGCCGGGGCCGACTTTCTTGGAGATGCAGGGGGCCGGCTAGGAAGATGTCGGGGCCGACTCGCTTGGAGACGTAAGGGGCCAGCTAGGAAGATGCTGGGGCCGCCTGGGAAGTGTCGGGCCGCCTAGCTTGGACACGTTGGGGCCGGCTGGGAAGATGCCGACACCGAGGTCGGGATGGGCCCTTGCCGACACGGGTGTCGAGATGGGCCATGGCCGACGCCGAGGTCGGGATGGTCCCTGGCCGACACGGATGTCGAGATGGGCCATGGCCGACGCTAAGGTCGGGATGGGCCCTAGCCGACACGGATGTCGAGATGGGCCATGGCCGACGCCGAGGTCGGGATGGGCCCTGATCACACGGATGTCGAGATGGGCCGCAATCGACACGGGAGTCGGGGTAAGCCATGTCAAGCCCAATTGCCAAGGAATTGGCTCGCGTGTTCTTCGACCCGATGGAGCTGTCGGCCTTTGGGGCCGTCGGTCTTGGGGCCGTCGGCCTTTGGGGCCGTCGGTCTTGGAGGAGCCGGCCTTGGAGGCGCCGGTCTTGGAGCCGTCGGCCTTTGGGGCCGTCGGTCTTGGAGGAGCCGGCCTTGGACGCGCCGGTCTTGGAGCCGTCGGCCATTGGGGCCATCGGTCTTGGGTGTCGGCCTTTGGGGCCATCGGTCTTTGGAGCCGTCGGCCTTTGCGGCCGTCGGTCTTGGAGGTGTCGGCCTTTGGGGCCGTCGGTCTTGGAGCCGTCGGCCTTTGGAGGTGCCAGTCTTGGAGCCGTCGGCCTTTGGGGCCGTCGGTCTTTGGGGCCATCGGTCTTGGAGGTGCCAGCCTTTGGGGCCGTCGATCTTGGAGCCGTCGGCCTTTGGAGGTGCCGGTCTTGGAGCCGTTGGCCTTTGGGGCCGTCGGTCTTGGAGTGTCGGCCTTTGGGGCTGTCGGTCTTGGAGTCGTCGGCCTTTGGGGCCGTCGGTCTTGGAGGTGTCGGCCTTTGGGGCCGTCGGTCGTCGGGTGTCGGCCTTTGGGGCCATCGGTCTTGGAGCCGTCGGCCTTTGGGGCCGTCCAAAAATTTTTATTCTCCATGGGGTCAACTGGCTCCATCAAATGCCCCCCATACTCCTTGAGCTTGCATGCTCTGCATCAGCTAAGAAAAAGGAGTGTAAAACTTTTACCTTGGCATCCGTTCTTTCATGTTAACTTCAACCATGATTCCCTCTGGGTGGGGAAACCTCTTTCCTCTTGCGCTGCCTTGGATGGACGTCTGCGTGCCTTCTTTGGCTAGCTGAGGGCGGCTAGTAATCTTCTCCTGACACGGAGTCTGGAAGCACCTTGAACCCCGGAGGGTGACCTGAGAGCTGAGAGTCATCAGGTTCCTTTTGAACTGCCTCGGGGGTGTGGGAACCGCTGCGAGGGGCAACTCAGCTGGGTACGGAGCCTTTAGGGTCTTAACCTACTCGGGGGCACTGTCGTGCCAGGGCCGAGTGGTGTCCCGTGGGCCGCGATGCCAGTGAGCTCCTTTTGAACCATCTTGGGGGTTTGTGTGCCGCCCAAGTGGCGACTCAGCCGGGTACGGAGCCTTTAGGGTCTTAACCTACTCGGGGGCACCGCCGTTCCGGGGCCGAGTGGTGTCCCGTGGGCCGCGATGCCGGTGAGCTCCTTTTGAACTATCCTGGAGGTTTATGTGCCGCCCAAGTAGCGACTCAGCCGGGTACGGAGCCTTTAGGTCTTAACCTACTCGGGGGCACCGCCGTGCCGGGGCCGAGTGGTGTCCCATGGGCCGCGATGCCAGTGAGCTCCTTTTGAATCAACCTGGGGGTTTGTATGCCGCCCAAGTGGCGACTCAGCCGGGTACGGAGCCTTTAGGGTCTTAATCGACTCGGGGGCACCGCCGTGCCGGGGCCGAGTGGTGTCCCGTGGGCCGCGATGCCGGTGAGCTCCTTTTGAACCAACCTGGGGGTTTGTGTTCCGCCCAAGTGGCGACTCAGCCGGGTACGGAGCCTTTAGGGTCTTAACCTACTCGGGGGCACCGCCGTGCCGGGGCTGAGTGGTGTCCCGTGGGCTACGATGCTAGTGAGCTCCTTTTGAACCATCTTGGGGGTTTGTGTTCCGCCCAAGTGGCGACTCAGCCGGGTACAGAGCCTTTAGGGTCTTAACCTACTCGGAGGCACTGCCGTGCCGGGGCCGAGTGGTGTCCCGTGGGCCGCGATGCCAGTGAACTCCTTTTGAACCATCTTGGGGGTTTGTGTGCCGCCCAAGTGGCGACTCAGCCGGGTACGGAGCCTTTAGGGTTTTAACCTACTCGGGGGCACCATCATGCCGGGTGGTGTCCCGTGGGCCGCAATGCCGGTGAGCTCCTTTTGAACTATCCTGGGGGTTTATGTGCCGCCCAAGTGGTGACTCAGCCGGGTATGGAGCCTTTAGGGTCTTAACCTACTCGGGGGCACCGCCGTGCCGGGGCCGAGTGGTGTCCCGTGGGCCGTGATGCCGGTGAGCTCCTTTTGAGAGACTTGGCGCAAGGGAGAACAAGCTGTGGCGTCAGAAGGGGTCTTCTTTATTACTCATGCTTCTGGGAGTACATCATTGGTAATACTGGCAGAGGTTGTCCGCATTCAAGGTACGTGGAACGGGTTTCCCATCGAGTTCCTCTAGTTTGCATGCCCCCCGGTGAAGTGTTTCGGTGGGGCGGTAGGGACCCTCCCAGGAAGTACATTACCCGGCAACTCCTCCCCCTCGGCCGCTTAGGTGCAGAAGCTGATCCCCATGACACCATCCCGATCGTCCGCTCCATGGGAGTGTTGTCGACGGTGGCTTGAGCTGGTGGAGGCCCCATGACGGCCGGCAGCGACTGTTGCATCTTCTGGACATACTTGCCGAGGTAGCTCCGCTGGATGAGCTCTTCGATGGCCCGCTTCAAGCTGTAGCAATTGTCGGTGTCGTGGCCGTAATCTCGGTGGAAACGGCAGTAGCGACTCACGTCGCGGGGTGCACCTTTCTTCATGGGGGGAGGACGTTGGAGGTAAGGCTCGCCCTCGATCTCCATCAGGATGTGGGATCGAGGGGCAAGGAGAGGAGTGAGCTTACTCTCGTCGGGGACGGGGCTCCAACGCCTGTTCTCGGAATGACGAGGCGGGTCAGCTCGGCGATGTCGGGGAGGTCCGCTCGGCTCAGGGCGAGCGGATTTGTGGCTGAAGCTCTTCGAAGACTCCCGGCGGGTGAGGTCGGCTTCATCCGCCCGGATGTACTTCTGGGCCCAGAGGAGAAGGTCGGAGTAAGAGCTCGGGGTCTTCTTATCCAGGGAGAAGGTGAAGCGGAACGAGAGGAGTCCCCGCTTCAACGCCAGTGCTGCCACCGCGTCGTCGAGATGATAGATCTCGAGGGCGGCGGCCTTGAACCGGGACACAAAGTCCTGCAGAGACTCTCCCTCCTTCTGACGGACGGAGAAGAGACTGTCGGCTACCCTTGGGATTCGCCGGCAGGCATCGAAGTGTGCCAGAAAGGCTTTCTCCAGCTCCGGAAGGAGTCGATGCTATGAGGGGGCAGGCGTGAGTGCCATGCACGGGCGGCCTTCCGCAGGGTGGCGGGGAAGGCTTTGCAGAGAATGGCGTCTGAAGCGCCCTGGATTTACATCATTGCTTTATAACTCTCGAGATGATCGAGAGGATCCGTCGTACCGTCGTACGGGTCTACCTGGGGAAGCGGAACCTAGAGGGAACCGGTTCCTCTAGTATGCGGCGAGTGTAAGAAGGACGATGGTCGAACTCTTCCTTCGGCTGATGATTTATTTTCCTGGCGAGCTCATCTAGCCGCCGGTTGTACTCCTCCAGGCGTTCCTCCGTTTGGCGGCTGATCGTCGGGGCCCTCCGAGATGGCTTAGAGGAAGAAGAAGAAGAAGAGGCAGAAGGAGATGGAGACGGACGTCGGGACTTCCGCCTGGGTTCCTCGTGATGATGTGGCTTGGGAGAAGATTTGTTGGGGCCGCGGTCAGAGGACCGTGGCCGCTTGGAGGGTTCTCGTCGAGGCTTCCTAGGGGAAACCTGACGTCGGCCGGTCTCTCGCCGACCGGCTTCCCGCCGAGGAGAACCTCCCCTCGCCGACTGCTGGCTGGCGGGGGGAGCGGTCTGGTGCTGGGTGGCCACGGACTGATGCTGCTGGAGCCCGTGGACCATGGCAGTGAGATTCTGAACTTGCTGGGAGAGGGTTGCCAGCCGCTCCGCTGTTTGGTCAGCGGCGTCCGGTGGTGGGCAGGTGATCGGAGGGTCAGCTGCATGAGGATTGGCCTCCTGCTGCCTAACCGGCTGGGGAAGCCCCGCCGGGCAGCTGACGGAGGCGTCCTGGGCTCGAGTCACCACCATGGCTTCTTGAAGAAGAGAGGGGACGAAAGATGTAGCTCAGGGAGAACGTTCGCTACTTTTTCTTATGCCCCCTACCTGGCGCGCCAATTGATGACGCTCGATCACCTCTCCTGAACGTCAGGGACGGAGTGCTTCTCGATTCCTCGCTTCGCCGGGTTGCCTGCAAAGAAGTCCCAGGATCGAGGAGGTTTTCCGGTGGGACCCTCCGACGCTCAAGTTAGTGACTAAGGTCACAGCAGAGAAGGAGCTCGAGAGAGCTCTTGAGAAGGAAGAGATCTCAGAAGGATCAGAGTGTTCCTTTGAGAATTAGGGCATCAAGTGTGTAAACTTGCGTTACCTAGTTCTTGATGTTATTTACCCTTTTATAGGGGTTGATGCTGGCACGATCACGTGGGATCGCGTGAGTCGGAAGATCCGCTGAGCCCTTGCGTGAATCTGGGCTGGTTAGGGGGCTGCATCCCATCAGCCGGCGGGGCTGTTGGATTGTCGGATCTGGTGCTGTCGGGCGGCGCGCGTCGGTGCTGTCGGGCGGTGCACGTCAGAGAGGCGGTTTCCTGAACTGCTGGGGCTGATCTGGCGGGAACTAGGAAATCCCGTCTTATCAGGGCCGAGCCGGGTCGACCCGAGATGGCTGGGGCCAATCCCGATGGCAAGGCAGTGCCGGGGCGGGGCCGAATCGACGGACTTGGAGGCACTGGGGCCGAGTCCAGCCGGCCGGGGATGGCCTTGGCCGACTCGGCGGAACTGGAGACGCCGGGGCAGAGTTGGGCCGGCCGGGGATGGCCTTGGCCGACTCGGCGGAACTGGGAGGTGCCGGGGCCGACTTGCTTGGAGACGCAGGGGGCCGGCTAGGAAGATGCCGGGGCCGCCCGGGAGGTGCCGGGGCCGACTCGCTTGGAGACGTAGGGGGCCGGCTAGGAAGATGACGGGGCCGCTTGGGAAGTGCCGGGCCGCCTAGCTTGGACACGCTGGGGCTGGCTGGGAAGATGCCGATGCCGAGGTCAGGATGGGCCCTGGCTGACACGGGTGTCGAGATGGGCCATGGCCGACGCCGAGGTCGGGATGGGCCCTGGCCGACAGGGGTGTTGAGATGGGCCATGGCTGACGCCGAGGTCGGGATGGGCCCTGGCCGACATGGATGTCGAGATGGGCCATGGCCGACGCCGAGGTCGGGATGGGCCTTGGCCGACACGGATGTCGAGATGGGCCGCAACCGACACGGGAGTTGGGGTAAGCCATGTTAAGCCCAATTGCCAAGGAATTGGCTCGCGTGTTCTTTGACCCGATGGAGCTGTCGACCTTTGGGGCCGCCGGTCTTGGAGCCGTCGGCCTTTGGGGCCGCCGGTCTTGGAGCTGTCGGCCTTTAGGGCCGACGGTCTTGGAGGAGCCGGCCTTGGAGGCGCCGGTCTTGGAGCCGTCGGCCTTTGGGGCCATCGGTCTTGGAGGAGCCGGCCTTGGAGGCGCCGGTCTTGGAGCCGTCGGCCGTTGGGGCCGTCGGTCTTGGGTGTCGGCCTTTGGGGCCGTCGGTCTTTGGAGCCGTCGGCCTTTGCGGCTGTCGGTCTTGGAGGTGCCGGCCTTTGGGGCCGTCGGTCTTGGAGCCGTCGGCCTTTAGAGGTGCCGGTCTTGGAGCCGTCGGCCTTTGGGGCCGTCAATCTTAGAGCCGTCGGCCTTTGGGGCCGTCGGTCTTAAGGTGCCAGCCTTTAGGGCCGTCGGTCTTGGAGCCGTCGGCCTTTGGGGCCGTCGATCTTAGAGGTGCCAGCCTTTGGAGCCGTCGGTCTTGGAGCCGTCGGCCTTTGGAGGTGTCGGTCTTGGAGCCGTCGGCCTTTGCGATCGTCGGTCTTAGAGCCGTCGGCCTTTGGGGCTGTCGGTCTTGGAGCCGTCGGCCTTTGGGGCCATCGGTCTTGAAGCCGTCGGCCTTTGGAGACGTTCAAAAATTTTTATTCTTTATGAGGTCAACTGGCTCCATCAAATTTTATTAGTGTTTAAGTAAATTAGATTTATCATTCTTACTGTAGTTTGTTTTCTGGAGCCAATGGGAATCAGCACGATGTTGGCTTGCTTCCCGCGTCGATCGATACGGTTCAGAAGCTCCAGGGTTATTACCGCCATCAAAACTGCCTCGGTTCCAGATCGGCGCTAATCAAAACCAACCCGAGCTATGTGCTGCCTCTGGTCCACGATTGGGTCACCTCATCGATCCTCTCTCAAACCACCTTCCCTCCCTCGCCCGCCTCTCTCTCTCTCTCTCTCTCTCTCTCTCTCTCCTTCCGTTGCCATCTCTTCCCGCCTGCCCTCTTCCTCTTGACGGTTGCGAGCTCAAGCTAGCGTTTGTCCGTTGAGTCGCCGCCTACCACTGTTTCCTTTGTTTCAGACCGTTGGACACCGTTTTCCTCTCTCCGGCTTCTTAAAGGTGGGACCTTTGCTTCTTTTGCTTTCCTTCGTGCTTCTTTCTTCGCTTGTTTCACGGGCTCATGTTTGGTTCCAAGTCGGGAGTTTTATTAAATTCGGCAATGGGCAACTTGGGAAGAAGAGCTATTGGAGGATATTGGGTTCCCGCCATGCAAGGCCTGGTATATGTTCTCTCTCTAGTGATAAAGATTGAAACTTTATTTGGCGAACAAGAAAATCCCCTCCAAGGGCCTTCATGGGAAGATTTAGCCCTAAGCGGAGAACCAAATTGCATCTGTTGAGAGAGATCAAAGTTTCAAAGCATGATTGACATGAAAATGAATATAGTTCTATGCCCCATCGATCTAATGCGACTCCTTTATCCATTGATTCCTGACATCGGGCAATGGAAAGGCTTGCAATGAATCCTGGAAGACATGTAATTATGGTTACGCGATGATAAGTTGTGAGCCCCTGTTCTTGCGGCGGATCCTCACCATGAGGATTCGCACGTGGTGAGGATCCGTCATTGTTGACATTGTTGACGGAGGAAGGGGGGCGCCGCCCCCTTCCTCCGCCATTGTTGATGGTTGCGGCACGGGGACGCTGCAGCCAATCAAGGAAGGGGGCGCCGACGCGCCCCCTTCACATGGGTACAGGGAAGGGTTATCCCTCCCCTCGCCACTATTTAAGGAGGGGGGAGCACCCCTCCTTCACGAGCTCTCCCCTGGCACCGGCCATAAGTAAGGAAGAGAGAGAGGAATTAGAGAGAGAAACAGGAGGAACCAAGCCGTTCACGGCTTGGTTCGGGCCGGCGGAGTGCCCGATGCCTCGCCGGGCCTGGGCGTCGGCCAGGAGACCTCACCGGCGGTAGGTGACCGTCCGGTGAGGATCCGGCCGGCCGTGCCACCGGCACGAGTCGCGTGCCGTGGATCGTGCGAAAGAGAGGGAGAGAAATTGAGGGAGAAAGAGAGGGAGAGGGAGCCGGCCGCCGCGCGGCCGGCTCTGGCCCGGTCGCCGACGGTCCGGGCCACCCGGAATTTGGCCGGCGATGGCCCTGGCCGCCGGCACGGCCTTCCCCTGTTTCGGGTGAAACAGGGGAGGAGGCGGGGGAGAAGAGAGAGTGGGCCGGCTTGGGCCGTCCCATGTTGGGCCCTATTGGGCCGACTCCGAGCTATTTTGGGACTGCATTTTGGGCCCCGTATTGGGCCGGGAATGGAGAAATAAAAATATGGCCCGATTCGGCGTTGATTCTAGTTTCTCGGGATATTTTTATTTCCCATTCGGGCTTATATATTGAGAGATATTCAAGCCCAAAGTTGGGCCCAGGATTAGACTGGGTAGACCTTAGGGGATGCTGCATTGTTCCAATTTTTGAGATTTAATTATGGAAATTAATGCTGTAGGTAACCAGATGTCCACATAGCTGATTTACAGTTTGGAATTAGCGTACTGAGGTAAGTAAGCCATTTATTATAATTTTTATAATTTATTAGAATATAAAAATTATGGATATATTGCATTATTTGAAAAAATAAGATAAAATGGAATTTTGTTATACAATTGGGTATCTGTTATAATTATATGTGATTACTAATATTTTGCAAAGTAATGGATTATAAATGTGCAAAAATTGAATGATGTGATTATTTTGGCTTTGCAAAATATACTGGTATTATTGATGTATTTTATGCTATGAATGTACAAACCACTGTATATGTGATATGAGGAGCTTATGCTCATGATGATGCATGATGTGCTACATGCAAATATGATGATGATATGTGTCGCCGCGGTTCTCATATGATGTGAAACGATGTGAAATGCCAAGTGATACGGGACCCACTCACAGGGGAGATATGTGGAGGACACACATCTAGAGGATGTGATGTGATTGATATATTGCATAACGCACACACATCTAGAGGATGTGTTGTGATTGATTATGATATATGGCATAACGCTGGTACCAGGACCCTTCCTCTTAGGGGACATTAAAGAGTGATACACCAGATGGGTGTTGTAGGGCCGTGGGACACATAAGGAAATAATAATTATATGAATACAGTGGGTTTGTTTACATTGCATATTTCAGCATTTATTGTATAATTAAGCTTCCAAAATTATTTGAGCTGATGATATACATGTTTTGATAACATGATGAATGTATTTGAAATTGGAAGTTTTATACATGAAAATGTGGTTTGATAATATCTTGACGAAATGATTATATAATAGGCTTACTTATTGAGTGTAAGCTCATATAAATCTTACAATGTTTTTCAGAGCCACAGGACTGAAGAATGGGATCTGGGGTAGTTGGAGCTTCATTCAGAGGAAACTAAGATCCAACATTTTGTTGTAACCCCAGTGACTTATGTATGATGGGCATGTAGCCTAAAACCTATGATTATGATTTGTATTAAGAACCATTTAAATTGGACGATATATAGTTATTACCCCTTCTTATATTAAATGTTATATTTCGGGACGCCTTGCATGCCAGGCATGCGGCGGGTTGCCACCCCTAGATCCATATAGGGTCTGGGGCGTGACAGCTTCTGTGGTATCAGAGCCTAGGTTTGACCTTAGGGACAAACATAAGATGACACTAGGCAAAACAGTAGGATGACACTGGGAGGGTAACAACTCTAAGAAGATATAATTTTTTCTAATAAATATGTTTTGAAAACTTAAGGGTTTGTAAAGATATTGATTGGAACCAAACTTGGCAGGGAATAGTCATGCCTCGTCACACCAGAAGTATGCGACAAGTTGGAGGTTCCCAGGCTGGTGACTCTGGCCAGCAGGGAGGCCAGCAAACTTCTGGAGGCTCTGGTTCCATCAATGTGGCTGGTAATGGCCAGCAACAGCGCCAGACTGAGATACTTCAGGCCCTTGTGGAAATGGTGCAGGCTATGCAGCAGCAGATCCAACAAGTGGTGCCTGCTCAGCCCGGCCCTCCTACTCAGCAAAACCCGCGAGTCGAACCTGAACCACCAGTCCAGCCCGCTCCGCCGCAACCCTGGCAAGGAGGGGTCGGAGCTTTGCTGAGTTTAAGAGCTTAGCCCCTGCTCCCTTCTCTGGATCCACCAACCCCGCTGCTGAGGGATGGATGAGGGAGATGGAGAAGGCCTTCATGGCCCATGGTAGCCAGGAGGAGGAGCGGATTAGATTTGCCACCTACCTCCTTCAAGGGGAGGCATATGATTGGTGGTTGCATATGGAGCAGCGATTGGGTGGACAGGCTATTTCCTGGAGGGAGTTCAAGGAGGCCTTTTTCAACAAATACTTTCCCAGTAGTGTGCAAAGGCAGATGGAGTCTGAGTTTCTGGAGCTGGAACAGAAGAATCTCTCTGTGGCCCAGTACGAAGCCGAGTTCACTAGGCTAGCCCGGTTTGCTCCGAAAATAGTGACCACTGAGAGAGCCAAGATCACCAGGTTCACTGAAGGACTGCGACCCAAACTGAGGCAAGCAGTCAATGCATTTGAACTCTCCACATATTGTGCTGTAGTGAGCAAAGCCCTGGTGATCGAAAGAGACATGAATAGGAACCAGAAGGAGTGGGAGCTAAAGAGGAAGAGGAAGGGGTCTCCTTCGGGCCAGTCTTCGGGGCAGGCTAAGAAGAAAGATACATATCAGCCCCCCACAGGACCGAAGGGTAAGGAGACCCGTTGCCCTCACTGCGGGAACTTCCACCCGGGCAGGCAGTGCCGTGGGCCGAGAGGTGCCTGCTTCATATGTGGGAAAGTGGATCACAAGATGGCCACTTGTCCCCTTCGGAGGGATCAGCTGTCTTCTCCAAATCTTGGGATGAACCAGCCGCAGCAGCCGAGGACCCAGGGAAGGGTCTTCACCCTCACCCAACAGGATGCTGCCGCTTCAAACTCCGTTGTGGCAGGTATACCTGTTACTTAAGTACTCCTTTAAGATTATTTCGTTCGTATGCGATATAATGCATTGATCATGAAGGATAAATAGGATCCGCTATATGACATCTAAGACAACTAAACTTTGTGATCAGGGACAATTAAAGTAGGCAACACTTATGCTCAGACTTTAGTAGATCCGGGTGCCACGCATTCGTTTATATCTGATGCTTATCTTGCCAATAATGCATCGTTGACACCCGTTCCCCTAGAACAAGAGTTGCTCATTGCATTCCCAAATGGAGATGTTATGAGGGTGGAGTCTGTATGCAGATCCTGCCAGATCAACGTGGCGACAAGAGGCTGGAGGCTGATCTAATCGTCCTTCCACTAAAGTCCTTTGATGTTATCCTTGGGATGGACTGGTTGGCCTCCTATCATGCTTCGGTAGACTGTTTCAGGAAAATGGTGATCTTCAAAATCCCTAATCAGCCTGAATTCAGTTTTACTGGAAGCCAGGAACACCTGGCCTCAGTGTTTGTATCAGCACTACAGGCTGCCAAATATTTGAAGAAAGGTGGCCAAGGGTTTCTTGCTGTGGTCAAGGACCTTCAGCAGGAAGAGGTGAAGTTGGAGGATATTCCAGTGGCTATGGAGTTTCCTGACGTCTTCCCGGATGATTTGACCGAATTGCCTCCAGACCGGGAAGTGGAGTTCATTGATTTGGTCCCTGGCACTGGACCTATATCCAAGGCCCCTTATCGTATGGCCCCAGCTGAACTAAAAGAGTTGAAGAGCCAATTGCAGGAGCTCCTAGACCGGGGATTTATCAGACCGAGTGTCTCTCCTTGGGGTGCTCCAGTATTATTTGTCAAAAAGAAGGATGGGAGTCTTCGGCTCTGCATTGATTACCGAGAAATCAATAAGGTAACAGTGCGGAACAAGTATCCCTTGCCAAGGATCGATGATCTATTTGATCAACTCCAAGGAGCTCGGGTATTCTCGAAGATTGATCTTCGGTCAGGATACCATCAACTCAAGGTCCAGGCTGGAGATGTGCCTAAGACAGCATTCAGGACTAGGTATGGCCACTACGAGTTCTTGGTGATGCCGTTCGGGTTAACTAATGCCCCGGCAGCATTCATGGACTTGATGAACAGAATCTTTAAGCCATACTTAGACCAGTTTGTGGTGGTGTTCATTGATGACATCCTGGTGTATTCTAAAAGCCAGGAGGAGCATATGGACCACCTGAAGATTGTTCTGCAAACCCTTCGGGAGAAAAAGCTTTATGCCAAGTTGCAGAAATGTGACTTCTGGTTGAGCCAAGTATCATTCTTGGGTCACGTAATATCTAAAAATGGCATAACTGTGGACCCAAAGAAGATTGAGGCAGTTGTAAATTGGAGTCGACCTTCCAATGTATCTGAAGTCAGAAGCTTCGTGGGGCTGGCTGGATATTATCGCAGATTCGTGGAGGGCTTTTCTCGCATTGCTCTACCCCTGACTCGCTTGACCCAAAAGCAAGCGAAGTTTGACTGGACTGAGGAGTGTGAGAGAAGTTTCCAGGAGCTGAAACAACGCCTAGTGTCAGCCCCCGTCCTTACCCTTCCGTCAGGATCTGGAGGATTCACTCTATACACGGATGCTTCTCGGAAGGGATTGGGATGTGTTCTGATGCAAAATGAGAAGGTGATAGCTTATGCCTCCAGACAGCTAAAGCCATACGAGCAAAATTATCCTACTCATGACCTGGAGTTGGCTGCTGTAATTTTTGCCTTAAAGATCTGGCGGCATTATCTATATGGAGAAGCATGTGATGTGTACACAGACCACAAAAGTCTGAAGTACATCTTCACTCAGAAGGAGTTAAACTTGAGGCAAAGGAGGTGGATGGAGCTACTAAAAGATTATGACCTGAACCTGCACTATCATCCAGGGAAGGCCAATGTGGTAGCTGATGCCTTGAGTAGGAAGTCCTCCTCGGAGTTAGCTTCTATGATCACCTCTCAGCCTCACATCCAGAGGGATCTTGAGAAGCTGGAGGTTGGATTGCGAGTACAACGGTCCGATGGACTTGTAGCAGCACTTGTACTCCAACCAACTCTGTTAGACAGGATCAAGTCCTCCCAGAAAGAAGACTTGGACCTGCAAAAGATTAAAGAAGCCGTGAAGTCAGGGGTTCAGAATGAATTTACTATAATGGAGGATGGATCCCTGAGATTTGATGGTAGGCTCTGTGTGCCAAATGTGGTGGAACTAAGAGCAGAGATTCTGAAGGAGGCCCACTATTCTCCTTACACGGTGCACCCAGGAGGTACCAAGATGTACAAGGACCTAAAAGAAAACTTTTGGTGGAAAGGAATGAAGAGCGAGATTGCTCAGTACGTAGCCAAATGTTTGGTATGTCAGCAAGTGAAGGCTGAGCATCAAAGGCCTGCGGGACCCCTTCAATCTCTGATGATTCCACAATGGAAATGGGAGAAGATCACTATGGACTTCGTGACTGGTCTGCCTAAGACCCCTCGGAACAATGATGCGGTATGGGTCATTGTAGACAGATTGACGAAGTCAGCCCATTTCCTGCCATTCAGAGTTGGGATCTCCAGTGAGAGATTGGCCAACATGTATATTGAGCAAATTGTGAAGCTTCATGGTATTCCCGTATCTATTGTATCAGATAGGGATACTAGGTTTGTGTCCCAATTCTGGAAGAGTCTTCATAGAGCTCTGGGGACCAAATTGAACTTCAGCACAGCCTTCCATCCCAGACAGATGGGCAGTCTGAGAGAACCATACAGACCCTGGAGGACATGTTGCGAGCCTGTGTGATGGACTTGGGTGGTGCTTGGGACAACCACTTATCTTTAGTGGAATTTGCTTACAATAACAGCTACCAGGCCAGTATCCAGATGGCTCCATTTGAGGCCTTGTATGGTAGAAAATGCAGATCTCCCTTATGTTGGGATGATGTGGGGGAGAGAAATTGTTGGGCCCTGAGCTGATTCGTCAGACAGTAGAGAAGGTGCAATTGATCAGGGACGACTCCGCACAGCTCAGAGCCGACAGAAGAGCTATGCTGATGTGAGAAGAAGGGAGCTAGAATTTCAAATTGGAGATCATGTCTTCTTGAAGATATCACCAACCAAAAATGTGATGAGATTTGGGATTAGAGGTAAACTGAGTCCACGATACATTGGGCCATTTGAGATTCTGAGCAAAGTAGGGGAGGTGGCTTATAGCCTGGCATTACCTCCGGCACTCTCTGGGGTACACAATGTATTTCATGTATCTATGTTGAGAAAGTACATTTCTGACCCCAGCCATGTGATACAGTTTGAGCCCATGCAGTTAAGGAAGGATCTAACGTATGAGGAGCATCCTGTGCGTATTGTGGACCGCAAGGATCAAGTTTTAAGACGGCGTAGCATTCCTTATGTCAAGGTTCAGTGGAGTAACCATTCTGAGAGGGAAGCTACTTGGGAGCTTGAGGAGGAAATTAAAAAGAAATATCCTCAATTGTTTGTAACATAGCATATGTAATTGGAAAGAAGATTAATCATATGATAAAGCTTTGGATTCTAAATGTTATATGTGATACACCAATTTCGAGGCCGAAATTTTTATAAGGAGGAAAGAATGTGAGCCCCTGTTCTTGCGGTGGATCCTCACGTGGTGAGGATCCGCCATTGTTGACGGAGGAAGGGGGGCGCCGCCCCCTTCCTTCGCCATTGTTGACGGCTGGCAAGGGGACGCCGCAGCCAGTCAAGGAAGGGGGCGCCGACGCGCCCCCTTCACATGGGTACAGGGGAGGGTTAACCCTCCCCTCGCACTATTTAAGGAGGGGGGGAGCACCCCTCCTCCACGAGCTCTCCTCCGGCGCCGGCCACAGGTAAGGGAGAGAGAGAGGGAATTACAAAGAGATTTAGAGAGAGAAACAGGAAGGAACCAAGCCGGTTCACGGCTTGGTTCGGGCCCGGCGGAGTGCCCGATGCCTCGCCGGGCCTGGGCGGCCAGGAGACCTCACCGCGGCGGCGACCGTCCGGTGAGGATCCGGCCGGCCGTGGTGGCCGGCCGTGCCACCGGCACGAGTCGCGTGCCGTGGATCGTGCAAAAGAGAGAAGATAAATTGAGGGAGAAAGAGAGGGAGAGGGAGCCGACCGCCGCCGCGGCCGGCTCTGGCCCGGTCGCCGACGGCCGGGCCACCCGAAATTTGGCCGGCGGCGGCCTTGGCCGCCGGCACGACCTCCCCTGTTTCGGGTGAAACAGGGGAGGAGGCGGGGGAGAAGATGGGCCGGCTTGGGCGTGGGCCGGCTTGGGCCGTCCCACGTTGGGCCCTATTGGGCCGACTCCGAGCTATTTTGGGCTGCGTTTTGGGCCCGTATTGGGCCAAAATGGAGAAATAAAAATATGGCCCGATTCGGCGTTGATTCTAGTTTCTCGGGATATTTTTATTTCCCCATTCGGGCTTATATATTGAGAGATATTCGAGCCCAAAGTTGGCCCAGGATTAGACTGGGTAGACCTTAGGGGATGCTGCATTGTTCCAATTTTTGAGATTTAATTATGGAAATTAATGCTGTAGGTAACCAGATGTCCACATAGCTGATTTACAGTTTGGAATTAGCGTACTGAGGTAAGTAAGCCATTTATTATAATTTTCATAATTTATTGGAATATAAAAATTATGGATATATTGCATTATTTGAAAAAATAAGAGAAAATGGAATTTTATTATACAATTGGGTATATGTTATAATTATATGTAATTACTAATTTTGCAAAGTAATGGATTATAAATGTGCAAAAATTGAATGATGTGATTATTTTGGCTTTGCAAATATACTGGTATTATTGATGTATTTTATGCTATGAATGTACAAACTACTGTATATGTGATATGAGGAGCTTATGCTCATGATGATGCATGATGTGCTACATGCAAATATGATGATGATATGTGTCGCTGCGGTTCTCATATGATGTGAAACGATGTGAAATGCCAAGTGATACGGGACCCATCTCACAGGGGAGATATGTGGAGGACACATATCTAGAGGATGTGATGTGATTGATATATTGCATAACGCACACACATCTAGAGGATGTGTTGTGATTGATTATGATATATGGCATAATGCTGGTACCAGGACCCTTCTCTTAGGGGACATTAAAGAGTGATACACCAGATGGTGTTGTAGGGCCGTGGGACACATAAGGAAATAATAATTATATGAATACAGTGGGTTTGTTTACATTGCATATTTCAGCATTTATTGTATAATTAAGCTTCCAAAATTATTTGAGCTGATGATATACATGTTTTGATAACATGATGAATGTATTTGAAATTGGAAGTTTTATACATGAAAATGTGGTTTGATAACATCTTGACGAAATGATTATATAATAGGCTTACTTATTGAGTGTAAGCTCATATAAATCTTACAATGTTTTTCAGAGCCACAGGACTGAAGAATGGGATCTGGGGTAGTTGGAGCTTCATTCAGAGGAAACTAAGATCCAACATTTGTTGTAACCCCAGTGACTTATGTATGATGGGCATGTAGCCTAAAACCTATGATTATGATTTGTATTAAGAACCATTTAAATTGGACGATATATAATTATTACCCCTTCTTGTATTAAATGTTATATTTCGGGACGCCTTGCGTGCCAGGCATGCGGCGGGTTGCCACCCCTAGATCCAATATAGGGTCTGGGGCGTGACATAAGTACATGCCATTGTAGTCGCCTGAAATCAAAAAAAAAAAAAGTTAAAAAATAAATGAAAAAAAAGATCTTGATGAAGAGTGTAGAAGGTAATGTTAGACATAGAGAATTGCCCTCATCTTCGAGGAACTGCTTATTTGTGTAGAGGCAAACAACCCAAATGATTGTGGGAGACTGTAGCACTCGAATAATTCATCTATAAGCATGAGTTTAAGAGAGCTTGACTCTTAGGAAAGGTTATGTTTCTTTTGAGTTCAGTTAAGATTACAGTCAAGTTTAGGCACTGGTAGTTTTCTGTTTGAAATTGATTCATGTATCTTACTCAGTCTTTCTGCTTCTTTGTTTGTGAAATCAATGGTTTGAAAATTCTTATGTATCCATGTTTCTTATACTACATTGAAACAATGTTCTAAAAAGTGTGCCTAAGACACAAAGCATAAGGCACTAAGGATGAGATGCTTCTTATATCTTAAGATGCAAGGCATGCTTAAAAAAGGTTAGGTGCTTTTTATACCTTAGGAGAGGTGCCTCTAACTTGATGCACATAAGGTGAAAAAATGCATGTTTTTAATCTGATTTGAAATATAAGAAAGATGCACCTTTCTTTGTGAACTATATTTATAATGTTCTTTAAAATTTATTATATTTATTAGATTATATTGAATTTAGGATGTATCATCCTATGCATAATTATTTTTTATATCCCATAAAATAGCTAAAAATTTAAAAATAAAGAAATAAAACATAAAAAATTATGCTATCATTTAAGAAAGAAGAGAAAAAACATTAAGGACTACAAATTTCAGATGAAGAGGATGCTTTCCATTGAGCTAATAGGCTACATATATTATTATTATAATTTTTTAGAATTTTTTTTTATATATCATAAATTTTACTTATATAAATTACTTTATTTATTTTAAAAATATGCGCCTCACTTTGTTCAAGCTTATGCTTTGCACCTTGTGCTTAGGCTTTAAGAGCCCTTTATATTTAGATGCGCCTAGTGCTTTTAACAACACCGTAATGGAAAAAAAATAAATAGCTTAAGAATTCATTATTCAGTTGAATGAAAGAATAGTGCTCTTCAGAGTTTGATTTGCACTATTTATGTCTTAAAGTTTACATTCTTTTCTCTTTCATTTTTCAATATCTTGATTTGATGCTCATGAACAGGCATATTGTAACTTGTTGGTTGTCGAAGACCTGATGAACAGGAGTTCAGAAAAGCCTGGGTAGAGGAGATGGATGAGGATGACTGCCTGCAGACAGCAAGTGAGGAAGAAGATAATGAAAAGAATAAAAGCAATTTGGAGAAGGAAATAAAGAAAGAGAGAGAGGGGAAGTGCAGACCATATTGGTGCTGATGATAGTGATGAGAAATATGCTCTGTAAGTGATGAGGAGGTGACCTATTGGAGTGGTAGTGATGACAGATGACAATGATGACATCCTTCTGAGGCTTACCCCAATAAGTGCAGTGATCCATGCATAGACAAATTGTTTGTGCTTGACGAAACACCTAAATATCAAACTGTCTCTGAGTTTTTGAAAGCTGAAAAGGAGCCCCCTGAGCTGTCTCCAGGAAAGCAAGCTAGAAAGATTGCTGTAGCAAATGCACTAAAGAAATTGAAGAAAGGGCCAGATGGATAGTATATAAATGTGTTAGAGGTCATGCATGATCCTAATCGGAACTTTTTAAAATGTTGTTGCAGGACCAAAGAATTCACAGCTGCAAGAGGGAGGGCCTAAAAGGCTAAACTTTCAACTTTTTAAGGATGTACAGGCACGTATGAGTTATCCAAATTTTGAATTTTCTCCTGAGTTAATGCTAAAACAAGAAAGTAAATTAGTTCCAAGAAAAAAAAATGGCAAAAACCTCTGTCTAGACAGAGGAAGAATGGTAATTTGTTGTATTGTTCTTTTGAATGACTTGTAAATACTATTTTGATGCTAGAATATTACTCATGATGACAGAAAAATCTCTATCAATGGTAGTTTTAAACTATATAAATACATACACATCAGATTGATGGTACATGCTTTACACTTTAGTGTACATAGTAAGTTGGATAAAGGAGGAGGGTTGCATTAGGTAGCTGACAGCCAGTGCAAAACTCCATCGGATCCCGTAAAATATGAATCTACTAAATCAAACTATATGAAGGACTAGGACATCCCTGTTAAGAGACGCATTGCACCTACCTCTGAGTATTTTGAAAAATGGGCAAGGGCGCCGCACTGGCATCCAGGTGTAGTGATAAATGAGCAAGGGTTTCTGCACTATGGATGAGTAAGAGTAAAGAATTTGAGTGCCGACTTAGTCCTGAATAGAGCAGAGTGGAGGAAGTAGATTCATGCAGCCGACCCCATGTAGTTGGGAAAAGGCTTAGATGAGTTAAGTTGAATTGTTTTTCAAATTACCAATGAAATCTCCAACTCACCACACTTATTTAATTGGCCAAATATTTGAATGCATTCTTGACAAATATTTACACTATGCATTAATACAGAAGAAACTCGTAAATCCTGCCATCTCTTTCACAACATGTTCATGAATTATCATAAATTGTTTACTATGTAAATTGTCATGATTCATATTTGGGTTATTGTCTCTTCCACCCTGCTGCTTCTACATGAACCTTTTTTTTTCATCTCCTTTTAATGAAAACTACAATGGAACTTGTAAATAGATGCATTGATAGTGTTACATTCTTATTTTTTTCTAAAAAAAAATTAATTCCTATTTTCTTTTGACTGTCTTGTGATTACTCTTAAATAGTTGTAGAATCTTGAATAGTTTCCCTGAATCTCTGACTCTCCCTAAATCAAATTATTTGACTGCTAAATCCTTTTCTTTTTGTGGAAGCAATTTTGCGGCTGCAATGAACTTTGGAGTCTGTATGCAATAAAACCAAAACTAGTGCATGCTCACTAGCCTACATATAGACGCCTATTAATCGGCACAGTTTGGTAGTCTTATGTTAAATGAATAATTTTATGAAGAAGATTTATTTTATTGGTAAGATTCATTCCAAAGTTTTTCATAATCTAGTTGTACTTAATAAACAGATTGATTTTTTTCCCTCTCCATTGGCATATAATAGTGGTTTGTGCAAGATAGCTTCTTTCTGTATTCTTCTTTGAAAATTTAAATATACTTCAAGTTTCTTAGGTGACTCAGCTTTTTCTTTTAATGTTCCTATATCAAGTTATTAGGATTTTTAACTTGACGATTGCTGGTGGGGATACTGGTGTTATGTGCATGTCTAATGAGTATGTAACAACATCTTACCTCAAAAGGGAGTATGTAACAACATCCATTCATCCATCCACCGTCATCCTTCTATGCATGCTTGTGTATTTTGTTTCCTTCTATCAACTGGGAGTTTAATTAATTGTATGTGATCTTGCCACAAAGTATTGGAGTTACTCGTTTTTTTATGCCAATATTCTTTACAGCCCTAATATCATGATTTTGCACCAAATTTTGAATCAACACCTTACTTTGTTGCTTGTCATCTGAAGTGATTTACTATTTCTCATCATCTTCATCATACATTAAGACCATATGTAGACTTTTGTCATTTTTGTGGCTGAAGTTGTTCTTGTTCAATCAGCCATGATAATTGTGCTATCGATCTATTCTTTGCATCACGTTTACCTTGGAAAAAGCATCTTGATTTTATTTTCACAATGCTGTCCAATTGTGTTTTTTTATTGATCTCCAAATTTATCTGTTAATAATGTAATTATCATTAGAGTTTTCCCAACATTACCTTCCAGTGACAGGAATCTTATATGGAGCATCATTCCAACTTCCTCATCTTTCCTTATTATCAAGTCAGTTCATATATGTTTTTTGTCTCTGCGGCTTTCTTAAAAGTTATATTCAAGCTTTTCTTCCTCCAAAATTGTTTTTGCGCTTGAGGTTATTTGTATTCATTATAGCTGCCAACATGAATCAGTAGAGAGGTTCCAACTTTGTATGATGTCATCCTTCCACTAATCATAATTCTGTGCAATTCTGATTTTGTTTAACATTCTTGGTGTTTCATTTTGCTCTTTTCATTCTTCTAAGCACTTTTCTTCACCCTCACCTTGGATTGTCTCTTGCAACAAATCCAGTGGATATATAGTTGCAAGACATAATATGCTTGATGTTTTCCTTGCTATCTCACTCTCATTGGTATAACTTATTGGTCTCATGGGTCTAAAAAGGTTCAGGCCTGCTGAAACCCAATCTAGCTTGTTGATTTGACACATATTGATCAAAAGAAGCCTGCCAATTTGAGCAGATCCTCATGCAAGTCACCATTAACAATGTTTGCATTGACTCAAGAAAGGTATCTTACTTGAAGCTCAAGGGATGAAAATGAGGCTGAGCAAGACAGCTGAAAATGCTTTTAAAGATATAGAAGTGGTGCACCTCACACATGAAGTGTAACTTAAGGAAGATTAGAGCTGTGATAGCCACCCTCTAATTGACACCAAAATCTAAAGACCCCATGCCTCTTCTTCTAGGTACTAGTTCCCTAAGACTGGTGTCGGAAGGATCAGATGTAGGAAGTTTAGCTCAACTAATAGGGTTTCAATTTAGAGATAGAGGTGGGTGAGATAAGGAGGTTTGCTTGTCAAAACCTAAGAGGCAGAAACTGGGGTGTGATCATTCTTTAGGTGGAGTTTCCTGAGTTTGAAACTTGGGATGTTTTCCGAAAGTATTTGGACTTGGGTAATTCTACCAAAAGGGTTGTCCCTCCCATTCAAAAGACACAAACACACACAACAAAAGGGGGAAAAAGAGGGGGAAAGGTGGGGAGCTCAGAGGTGGAGGTGGTTACTATGCTTCATTATAATCATGATTTAGTTTATGCTTTAAACCCATAGTTTTGGTTGAGTAAGAAAGTTGTACGTGATTAGAGTTATGAGAAAGATCGCAGTCACAATGGACTGCAATAATGAAGCCGACTGTTGTGGAATGCATCCAGATCTGAGCTGACAGGGCCACCATGGCTTGAAATATGTTGGCAAAAATTTATGGAAATGAAGCTTGTGCTAAGGTCTTCTATGACAATTTCAAGATTTGCTTGACTAGGTCTTAAAGTTTTGAAAAATTGGCCAATGTGGTAGGGACTGAGAATCAAGCACAAGGCATTTGGTCACTGTCCCTTTCAGCAATCAGTTGTACCAGATAATGATGTTTCTTTGGGAAAAGATCATGGTCTTGCATTACGAACAGGACTTGAGTCTGCTGGTTGGCATCCCTCTCAGTGCATGTGATGGGGAGAGGATCCATATCTGAACGTGGATTTTTCAGTCTTGGGTTAATAATTCTTGTGTTTGGTGATCATTGAAATAGCCCTGCATAAGTAGCTTGCTTGAGGTGAGTGCAGATTTGGATGGGCTTTTAGAAATTTTAGGTGAGGAATCACCTTGGAAGCATCTTTTTAAAATCATATTAATTGTTATGGAATGAGATAAATTCATTTCATTTCTAATTGCTATGCAAGAGTAACGCATATATACGGAAAAATTTGTTAAAATAATGAATGCTTGGTTATTTAAATACTTAAGAAAAATGATTTAAGATGGAGTAGAAGCAAGGTCCGCATAACCACGTATTGGTGCCAGACTGGTTCGGTCCATCCTTTTTCCAATTTTTTTCATGATTTTTCAGTTTTGGCCTAATTTTTTCATGGTTTTTTCGGTGGAACTGAACTGATATTGTGAAATGAATTGGTAATTGGTTGATTTGGGTTGAACCAATTAGCTTGGTTCAGTTTGGAAAACAATGGGTAGAAGCATCAGGAAGGGGATGCGGGTGTTGAAGTATGATTGCAGAGTAGGTGTAACACCCTTGGTAGAAAGTTTGGTTACTAGGATTGTTAGGAATGCTTACGCATCACTTGAGAAACTTAGGAATCCACAAGGCTGCAGTGGTCTTTGCCAGAAAGCACACCTGAAGGCTAGAATATTACAATGAGTCATTAAGATTATAGAGAGTTGTTTCTAAGCAATATTGTCATGCGATGTGATCTTGCAAGGGAACCTTTTCTCTAGCCAGGAGCCTAGCTAATAAACTTCTCATCTGTCATGGCTGGTTTCCATGAATCCAAATGAGTCAAGATTCTTGTGAAGTGCCCACTGCAAACAACTATTGATTGAAGCATTATGAGTGATAAGATTGTTAGACCTGGTGTGGTGTTATCAAGGCCCAGGTTGGACTAACTTGTATTGGGCTGGGTGTGTGATGCAGTACAAGGGCAGGGGGTAATTATGCAGACAATGAACTAATGAAATTGATTTTTTTTAAATATTTTTGAAGATGGCTAATTCACTCAAAAATAATAAAAAGAGTAAGAAAACAGATTATGTGATGTAGAAAGTAATGGTTCAGGAATAGACTTTTAAGAAAAAATGAAGAAGCATACCAGGAAAGTCTGAAATTGAGAAACTCCATAGAAAACATGCTCATGAACTTTCACAGAATCAGAATCACAGAGTAAAGGAAAGGTTGATTTACCCGACGATGATGTGTTCCTAGTGTTGATAGAAGATCTCTCGTTAGCGGACAGGATTTCTGGATAAGAAAACTATCTTCCACGTGAGGTTCCTTGATCTCGATTCAGGGGCAAAGAAGGTGTCCTCGGCTTTGGAGATAAATCCAGAGAGGAGCGACAGCTTTGGAGATGAATCAAGAGAGAGGGCGATGGCTTTGGGGATGAATCAAGAGAGGGGCGGTGGTTTTGGAGAGAGAGGGCGGCGGCTTTGAAAATAAATCAAGAGAGGGGGTGGCTAGGGTTTCAAGTATGGGTGCAGTTTGGGAAATAAATCAAGAGAAGGGCGGTGGTTTTGGGGATGAAGGGAGGGGGGCGGCTAGGGTTCCAAGTATGGATGCCTAGAATTTAGGGAGGGTGGTCGGTTATGGTGGTATGAGGATTAGGGTTTCTTTGGTGGAGCTTGGTAGAGGAGATGGACTAGACTAGGATTAGGCAGTAAGAACACTTCGGCCTCACGCCTAGCTTCCTCATGGAGGATCAAGTGCTTAAGGCAACGAAAATCTTTGGTCTCACGCCTAACTCCCTCACAGAGGATCAATTGCTTAAGGCAACGGAAATAGAACTTGAAAGAAAGTTCTCAAGAAAAAATTTCATATATCATATTCTTTTTTTTTAATCGTTTCAAGAAAAGGGTTTTATAGACCTCTCATGCCATTACAAGGTAAGTTCAACAATTAGAGTAATAAATGATAGGGATTACAAGATATGGCAGAATTGTAAAGCAAAGAATCTTCTTCCCTTCATTTGATTCGACCAAAATGGCAGTAGCAATATATGGTTCCAATTGGAGGCGAGGGATCATAAGCAAAGAAGGAAGCTTTGGGGTGCCATCTTTCTTTTCTTTTGTCAACAAGGTCCATATGGGTCGCAAGATCCTTTTCAGAATGGTGAAGATGCTGATCTTCATTCCCATTAAAGCATAGCAGGGGATCACCGAATTTCTTCCTTATGGGGTGCCCAAGGTTGCCAAAATTGTAGTTAGTGACATGGAGAGAGAAGATTAATTCCACGTCATCAATCCTGATGTAGGCGGATCCAATCCATGCAGAGCTCCAAGGGTAGGATATGAATAAGGTTGGAGAAGATCGGATGGTTATCCAATATTGCCTAATCTGGGGCTTTTTCTGAATATCTTCAGTAAGGTTTCAACAAGAGTAATACAATTTCCTTGAATTATTACAGGACTCAAATAAAATGAAAATGCATGACCTGGACATTGGACTAAACTAAACTTGACTGACTCAGTAACAAACTGGACTCGACCAACTTGGAAAGAAAAATTATGGGACTTCTAGAGATCCAAATGGAACCCTGCAACCTTTTTCTCACTCTTGCTCTTGCACCAATTCTCTCGAGATGGGAGGAACTCGACCCCATCGAGTAAGGGTCGGTTCGACTTTGGTACTCCTCTAGCAGGTTCGGATACAAGCTTTGCAAATCTTCTCTAGAAATCCACGAGTCCTTAGATTCGGGCTGACCTTGCCAACGAACCAAGTATCGTTGGTAACCTCTGTTTCGGACCGAGATAGCTTGGTCATCCCAAATCCGCTCAATCTTATCCTTTCGCTTAGGCCAAATAGTAGGTGGACATACAGGGGTAGGCTCGCTCTCAAAGAAAGGGTTAGGTCCGAAAGCCTCACTAGGTATCATCGCTGGCTCCCTATACTCTACTAAGTCTGAAACATTCAAAGTAGAGCTAATGCCTAACTCATGAGGTAACTCCAGCACATAGGCATTGGTTCCCACTTTCTTCATCACCCTAAAAGGACCAGCTCCATAAGCATGTAACTTTCTAACTGTTCCCGGAGGAAACCGCTCAGGCCTTAACCTAACCATGACATAATCTCCTTCCACAAACTCTTGGACTCGTTTTCGGCAATTAGCCAACCGTTTATATATTTCATTACTTAAGTTAATCTTTGTGCTAATCTCCTTATGCAAGTCCTTAATATGTTGTCCAAATGATGCTGCAGACTCAGAGACTCGTGTGTAAACAGGTAATGGAATTAGGTCAATTGGCTTGTTGGGCTTGTACCTATGGACAATTTCGAATGGGCTCTTTCCAGTTGACCTATTGACCGAAGCGTTGTAGGCAAACTCAGCTCTAGGTAGCAACAAACCTCAATTCCTGGTGTTTTCTCCTACAAGGCATCTTAGAAGATTTCCTAGACTACGGTTCATTACTTCTGTCTGGCCATTGGTTTTGGGATGGTAAGCTATGAAAAAGTTCAACTTATTTCCTAACTTAAGCCAGAAGGTCTTTCAAAAATAGCTGGTGAACCATACATTCCTATCTAAAACTATGGTCTTAGGTAAGCCATGGAGTCTAACAATCTCGTCAAAGAACAGTTGGGTTACCCTAGACGCATCAAACGTCTGGAAACAAGGCAAGAAATGGGCCATCTTGGAGAACCTATCGACCACTACACAAATTGAATCATGTTTTCTTTGGGTCTTAGGTAATCTTAACACAAAATCCATACTCAAATCTTGCTTAAGGTGGTCTAGATGGTCTTTCTTTGTCTTACTATAAATTAGAATGAATAAATTAGAATGTCATCAAAATAGACTACAATAAATTTTTCTATGAACATCCTAAGAACTTGGGTCATGATCCTCATAAATGTACTCGGTGCATTAGACAAGCCAAAAGGCATCACTACCCACTCATATAAGCCATCCTTAGTTTTAAATGTGGTCTTCCACTCATCCTCGGGTCTAATCCTAACCTGGTGATAACCACTCTTAAGGTAATCTTCGAGAATATGGTTGCACTGGCTATCATGTCTAACATGTCATCTAGGCGGGGTATGGGGAATCTATATTTGATGATGATCGTATTGATAGCTCGACTGTCTACGCACATCCTCCATGTACCATCTTTCTTAGGGGTTAATAAGGCTGGAACAGCACAAGGACTCAAACTTTTCCTAATAAATCCTTTTTTAAATAACTCTCCAACCTATTTCTGTAACTCTAGATGTTCAGTTGGGTTCATCTTATAGTGGGGCAGGTTAGGCAAAGTGGCTCCCGGGACTAGGTCAATGGTATGCTGAATATCCTTAAGGGGTAGAAGCTGGTCACAAAGGTTTTCGAGAAAGACATCTTTGAACTCTTTTAAAATGTCCCTAATTCTTGAGGGTGCTCTACGGGGGTCGAATCTTGTGTTTTCCTAGCTGTCAACATCCAAATGGGTGAACCTTCATTGATCTCTTGTTCTAATTCCTTAGCATTGATTAGGTTCAATTCCGGCTTCTTGTCTTTTAATTGACTCGAAGTCCTCTTAATGTCATCCTTAGGTGGGGTAGGGTAAACCATAATTTTCTTACTGTACTCAGAAATGATTTTGTTACCTTGGCTTAACCTTTGCCATTGGTCTAAGAGTTTCTATTAGTAGGACATGGGTGCATACTTCTCTCTTAGTCTAATCTTCATGGCTCTCCAGGTGGTTATGGGAACATCACCTCTCCGTCTAATCAACATCTCAATATTCCTTCAGTATAACCTAGCCTGTCGAACTAATCTAAGTTTGTCAATTTTATGTTTTTTCTCCTAGGTCATCTCATACCACTCAAAATATTGATCCATTTCACCTTCCCAATCGACATATACCTTGGGGTCTAAACTTCCATCAAAAGTGGGTGCTTATAACCTGATATTCCTAAGAATTCTCTAATCTGGGTCCATAATATCAGGATTAGATCTCCTATGGTTGTACTCTGGATCACGGTTTGGGGCTCTTCTAGGCTTAGGTAGAGGAGGGTCTAACTCAGTCTCAGTCTTGGTCTCACGACTCTTCTCTAGGGATCTCACTCGGTCATTCAATAGGATCAACTGTTCAGTAATAGTCCTAAGCATGGCTCCAAAATTATTATCCATGGGTGGGTCTGATGGTGACTAACTCTGATTTGGTTGGTATGGGGCTCCTGATCTGGTGGTCATACACGACTCACGCAAGCACACAAATGACTCAAGAATGACTCGTACTATAGTTTACTAGACCTAGCAGTCCAAGTAAAGTGAGTCGACTAAGTCACAACCATGACAACAAGTATGTTATTCACTGACCAGGTAGGAGGTGGGAGTGTGGAAGGCCTCTGCTTTCACAGGGACCCAATTAAAAAACCATAACACCGCTTAGTCATTTGATTCTTGACCCCCAGTCTTAGACATCAGCTTCTAGACACAAATGTTGACTTGAGTGCAACTAGTTTTTCTAAGTTAAATTGAACTGAACTCGTGGGTTCCCCTAATGCTCAATTAAGTACTACTCGATTTTAAAATTAAGGCTTAGGTTCACAATACAGGTTGGTGATTTTCTGGGCCAAGAAAGGGTAATGAAATCCCCACCTTATCTTAGATGCTCAGTGCCCTTAAATAATTTAAAGAAGATGAACACTCAAGACACGAATTAGCGTGTCGAATCCTCAACCAGAAAGAGTCACGTCCGGCTTTGGCTCATTACTCCCATGGGTCATAGATATATTTGCATATATCCGCTCAGGAGGCGTAACACTTTAGGGTTCAGGAATGCAACAATACAGAATTTCTGTAGGGTTTGATCTCAGCACCAGTAGGTTGCAGAAAATCTCAGAAAATAACAGTAAGGACTTTAATCATGAAATTTTATAGGCACATGGCAGAGGCATAGTAAATTATCAAAAAAATAATTTTAAGTTAAAATAATCACGTTCTAGTAGGTTTCACAATAAAGGAAGTTGCAGGTCGTGTGCAGAAATTATAGCAGAACAGAAATCTAGTGTGTGATGCAAAACAAGTCTAACCATGCTCTGATACCAAGATTGATGCAGTACAAGGGCAGGGAGTGATTATGCAGACAATGAACTAATGGAATTGATTTTTTTAAAGTATTTTAGAAGATGGCTAATTCACCCAAAAATAAGAGAAAGAATAAAAGAGCAGATTATGTGATGTAGAAAGTAACAGTACAGCAACAGACTTTTAGAAAAAATGAAGAAGCATATCAGGAAAGTCTGGAATTGAGAAACTCTAGAGAAGACATGCTTATGAACTTTCACATAATCAGAATCACAGAGTAAAGGAAAGGTTGATTTACCCGACGTTGATGCGCTTCTAGTGTTGGTAGAAGATCTCTCGCTAGTGGGCAAGATTTCTAGATGAGAAAACTATCTTCCACGTGAGATTCCTTGATCTCGATTCAGGGGCAAAGAAGGCGTCCTCGGCTTTGGAGATGAATCCAGAGAGGGGTGATGGCTTTGGAGATGAATCAAGAGAGAGGGCGAAGGCTTTGGGGATGAAATAAGAGAGGGGTGGCAATTTTGGAGAGAGAGGGTGGCGGCTTTGAAAATAAATCAAGAGAGGGGGTGGCTAGGGTTTCAAGTATGGGTGTGGTTAGGAAATAAATCAACAGAGGGGCGGTGGTTTTAGGGATGAAGGGAGGCGGCGGTTAGGGTTCCAAGTATGGATGCCTAGAATTTAGGGGGGTGGTCATCGGTTATGGTGGTATGAGGATTAGGGTTTCTTTGGTGGAGCTTGGTAGAGAAGATGGACTAGACTAGGATTTGGTAGTAAGAACATTTCGGCCTCATGCCTAGCTTTCTCGTGGAGGATCAATTGCTCAAGGCAATTGAAATCTTTGGCCTTACGCTTAACTCCCTCACGGAGGATCAATTGCTCAAGGCAACGGAAATAGAACTTTGAAAAAAGTTCTCAAGAAAAAATTTCATATATCATATATTTTTTTATCATTTCAAGAGAAGGATTTTATAGACCTCTCATGTCATTACAAGGTAAGTTCAATAATTAGAGTAATAAATGATAGGGATTACAAGATATGGTAGAATTGTATAGTACCCTTCATTTTGATTCGACCAAAATGGCAGCAGCAATATATGGTTCCAATTGGAGGCGAGGGACTACAAGCAAAGAAGGAAGCTTTGGGGTGCCATCCTTCTTTCTTTCCTTTTATCAACAAGGTCCATATGGGGTGCAAGATCCTTTTCAGAATGGTAGAGATGTTGATCTTCATTCCCATTAATGCATAGGAGGGGACCACTGAATTTCTTCCTTATGTGGTGCCTAAGGTTACTAAAATTGTAGGTGGCAACATGAAGAGAGAAGATTGATTCCACGTCATCAATCCTGGTGTAGGCGGATCCAATCCATGCAGAGTTCCAAGGATAGGGTATGAATAAGGTTGGAGAAGATCGGATGGTTGTCCAATACTGCCTAATCTGGGGCTTCTTCTGAATACTTCAGCAAGGTTTCAACAAGAGTAATACACTTTCCTTGAATTATTACAGGACTCAAATAAAATGAAAATGCATGATCTGGACATTGGACTAAACCAAACTTGACTGACTCAGCAACAGACTGGACTCGACCAACTAGGAAAGAAAAATTATAGGACTTCTAGGGTTCAGAGATCCAAATGGAACCCTACAACCTTTTTCTCACTCTTGTTCCTGGACCAGTGTGGGTCCATGGGTTGAGATTAAATCAAGTCACAGGTACGCACGGGCTTGGGAATTAGTTTAATCTTATTAGGTTAGTTCGTGGGAGTTTTTGTTGAGTCTGGGCTTGGCCCACTTGGTGGATGTATTTAAACCCTAGTCTCTAGAGTTTGGATAAAATAGAGAACATATTCTTTTATTCCAAGAATAATTTTTCCTCTCTTCTTCTTCTTTCTCTCTCCATGGTAGAATCATGTCGGATCCGAAAGTCCTATGCGTTAGCATGAAATCCAACGGATTTATGCTGGGCTTCATGTGAAGCTTCCCTCAAGAGGATGCGTTGTGTGGTGTTCGTGGAGCGTGGCATTTGTTGGGATTCTAGCCAGCAGGGACTCAGGCCAGGAACGAAGCCCTGGAGACTTCGGTTGACCGTAGTGGAAGCATAGACGAAAGTCGGGAGACGTTCGTGTGTGGAGGAGCGCGGAAGACTGTGGGTCGTGTGAAGGCGCGGGGGGCATCCAGGTGGGCTTCAGGAAAGCAGGGATTCAAACTTAGGATCAAGAGGTTCGAGGGAAAGCGCATTACCATTGCGCCAATCTGATTGTTGGCAAGAAAGGGTGAAAGCCCAGAGTATTTCTCCAGCGATGTTGATTCCACTGGTGTTCATCAAGCGCTAAACCCCAACAGTTGGTATCAGAGCCAGGTTCAATAAGAAGTTATTTGGATATCTTCAATGGCTGAAAAATTTTAGCAAGGCCTCATCAGGGTACTCTCTATTTTCTGAAATTTTTTATGCTATTTTTTGGCTGAGGTCTTGCCATGAATAGTAGCATGAAAATAGATTTTGAGAAGTTTGATGGAAAGGAAAGTTTCTCCATGTGAAAAGTCTGGGTAAAGGACCTTCTTATGCAGCAGGGTTTAGATTTGGCCTTAGAGAAAAGGCCAGATGGGATGACAGATAAGCAGTAGATATCGTTGGAAAAGAAAGCATGATCAGCGATCAGGGGATGTCTGACAGATTTAGCCCTTTATTCAGTGCTAGAGGAGAAGACCCCGAAGGGACTTTGGTCGAAGTTGTAAGCCCTCTACATGGAAAAGAATATGTGCAACAAGTTGATGTTGAAGAAGCGTCTCTACAGCTTTCGGATGCTAGAAGGTGGATATGTGCTGGGCCATATTCAAGTGTTCAACCAGATGAGCAATGAATTATTGAATGTCGGGATCAAAATGGAGGAGGAAGATAAGGCACTTTTACTATTATGTTCACTGCCTACATCATATGACTTATTGGTCACACTTCTCTACGGGAAGGAGACATTGTTCTATGAAGATATTGTCTCGGTGCTTCAGACGAATGAGCAGAGGGAGAAGATGATCAAGAAAATTGTTCCTTGGGAGGGTCTATCAATTGGAGAAAGGTTAGGCAGAGGAAAGGACAGGAGCAGGCCTAGGGGACGGTTAAAGTCTAGGAAGGCTAAGTGCTATAAGTGTGGTGAGGTAAGACATTTAAAAGAGATTGTCTTAAGAGAAAAAATCAGAAGGAAGAAAAGGAAGGATCTGAATCTGTGAGTACAGTTGTAGATCAGGAGGTGGTGAATGATCTCTTGGTGGTATCAGATGGTCACAGGCACAACACAGAGGTGTAGACCTTGGATTCAGCTTATTCTTATCATTACACTCCCAACCAGTCATGATTCAGCACTTACATAGAGGTTGATGAGGAGTGTGTGACTCTTGGAGATGATCACCCTTACAAGGTGGCAGGGATTGGCACAGTGAGGGTGAGGATGTTTGATGGTATGGTGCACACTCTTACCTGCATGAAGCATGTCCTAGAACTCAAGAAGAATCTGATGTCACTGGGGTATCTAGAGTAGAATGGATACAACTTCAACAGTCATGCCAGGAGTGGAGTTCTGAATATCTCTAATGGAGCTATGGTGGTGATAAGAGAAAAGGCTGGAGAACAACCTATACAGGTTGGAGGGCTCTGTGGTGACCAAAAAATCTGATGTAGCAGCTATGGAACAGGATCCTCGGGATGTATACGAGATATGGCTTTACTGCCTAGGCCACATAGGAGACAGGAGGATGAAAGAACTGAGCAAGAGAGGGCTGCTTCCGGACTTGAGTGATGGAGTCATGAAAATCTGTGAGCCATGTCAGATGGAAAAGCAGAGGAGAGTGCAGTTCTTGATCAGCACAGCTAGGATTGCAGAACCTCTAGAGCTAGTACACATGGATGTTTGGGGATCAACCCCGGTTTCTGCAAGGAATGGGATCAGATACTTCTTGACCATGATAGATGATTTCTCAAGGAGGCTATAGATCTACTTCATGAATGATAAATCAGAGGTCTTCACCAAGTTCAGAATCTGGAAGGCTGAGGTAGAGCAAGAGCAGGGTAGGAGTGTGAAGTGTCTGAGGCTAAACAATGGCGGGGAATACAACAGCAGAGAGTTCTAGAGATTTTGTGAGGAGCGGGGCATCAAAAGGCACTTCTCGGTGATGAAAACTTCTCAATAGGAAAGGGTGGCTGAGAGAATGAACAGAATACTATTGAAAAAAGCAAGGTACTTAAGGCTACATGCAGGGCTTTCAAAGATGTTTTGGGTTGACGCAATAGATGTAGCCAACTACTTGATTAATCGGTCACCGCACACTAGGTTGGATGAAGGCATTCCAGAGGAGATACGGTTTGGAAGGAAGATAAGCCTGAACATCTAAGGGTGTTTGAATGCACGACATATGTTCATGTTGGTACTAAAGAGCGGAGTAAGTTGGACGCCAGGTCAAAGAAGATGATATTCCTGGGCTACCTGCGTGGAATCAAGGGGTATCGATTGTGGGACCCCTTGGGAAAGAAGGTTGTCATCAACAGGGATGTGATCTTCGATGAGAGCTCGATCCTTCAGAGCAGGGATGGTATAGTTGCACAGCAGGGACTGCAGGAGGTGGAACACGGTAACACTAGTCAGAAGGATTTGAGATTCAGGTGGAGAGGACTGACAGAGGAGTTAGAAGCCAGGAAGTTCAGCAGGATACAGCTGAACAGAGGATTTAGGAGAATGCAGCTGGGCAGGGGACTGATACTGGGATCGCACTGCATAGGCCCAGGAGGAATGTGCGACCACCAGTTTGATGTCATATGCCCTGGTGACATCGAATGGAGGCCCTTGTACCTATCAGAAGGCTGTGAAGAGCCAGGACAGCCAGGATAGGGATAGGTGGGTCCAAGTTATGACAGAGATGCAGGCTATAGCAGAGAAAATGCAGTCTCTCCACAAGACTGGCATATTATAATGGTCCAGTTGCTACAAGGAAAAAAACTCATTGGTTGCAAATGGGTTTATCAGCACAAGAAAGAGCCTTTAGAGCAAGGGAATATCAGGTACAAGGCAGGACTAGTGGCCAAAGGATACTCTCGAAAGGAAGGCTTCAACTACAGAGCTGGTGGAATAAGGTGGAGTGGAGCTGATGAAGGTACATACCAAGGATAACCCAGCAATGCACTGACCAAGGTTTTTTCATGGAACAATTTTCGTAGGGATGCAGCTGATGGACACAACGAACGTGCTGAGGCCTTAAAAGCATCAAGGTGGAGATTGTTGGACCTGATATGGTGCTATCAAGGCCCAGGTTGGACTAACTTGTTTTGGGCTGGGTGTGGGCCCAAGGGTTAAGATTAAATCAAGTCACGGGTGCACACATGCTTGGGGATTAGTTTAATCTTATTAGGTCAGTCCATGGGAGTTTTTGTTGAGTCTGGGCCTGACCAACTTGGTGGATGTATTTAAACCCTAGTCTCTAGAGTTTGGATGAAATAGAAAACAGATTCTTTTTTTCAAAGAATAATTTTTCTCTTCTCTCTCTCCTCCCCTTCCTCTTCCTCCTCCCATGGTAGAATCACGTCAGATCCGAAAGTCCTGTGCGTTAGCATGAAATCCAACGGATTTGTGCTGGGCTTCATGTGAAGCTTCCCTCAAGAGGACGCGCTGTGTGGTGTTCATGGAGCATGGCATTCATTGAGATTCCAGCCAGCAGGGACTCACACCAGGAACGAAGCCGTGGAGACTTCGGTTGACCGCAGCGGAAGCGTGGACGAAAGTCGGGAGACATTCGTGTGTGGAGCACGGAAGACTCCATGGGTTACGTGAAGGCACTGGGGGGATCCAGGTGACGAAAGTCGGGAGACATTCGTGTGTGGAGCACGGAAGACTCCATGGGTTGCGTGAAGGCGCTGGGGGGATCCAGGTGGGCTTCCTCCTAGGACGCTTACGTGAAGAGATACAGACGGTGGGGGGAGGGGGAAATCCAGTAGGGAAAGAAAAAGGGATTAAAGAAAAAAATCCAAGAATAATAGAGGCTGCAGGGATTCGAACCCAGGATCAAGAGGCAAGTGCATTACCGCTGCGCCAATCTGATTGTTGGCAACAAAGGGTGAAAGCCTAGGGTACTTCTCCAACAAGGTTGATCCCACTAGTGTTCATCAAGCACTAAACCCCAACAAAGATTCAGGTGTCTAAAATCTAGAGGATAAAAGGCACAAACAAATTTGGGCAGCAGAATGAATGCAGCAGGAAACTAGGGTTTTCGCTTATTGAAGGCATATGAATGCATTGGAAATTATAAAACAGATAACCCTACCTCTCAAAGAGACCTACAAGCCTTAAGGGTCTTTGAGAGTCTGCTAATGGATCCTTGGACAGCCCTTCTCGAGTTTCTGGAGAGCAAATGGTTGCAAATATTACAAGATTCCAGCAGTACCGTAATAGGTAAGATTCTTGGAGTTCTTTGTTTGGAGAGTTTTGTATGGCTGCGTAGTTAACACCCTTGTAGGCAAAGCATTTCATTTTGAGGAATCAAGGTTGTGAATAGATTTCTCAGCAACCATATTTCATGATAATCTAATATGGCCTATATGAGACCATTTGTCAAGGTTAGCAGCTAATCAGTGAGGATGGAAATGGTCCCTGGAAGTTGGATAGGGACTTGCCACTATCTGATAGTGTACCAATCTCAGTAATTGAGAAAGTAACTGGAGACTTATTGGTTGGGAGTAAGATCCATTTTGTTAATCCCTCATAAATATTCCTTTAACATGTCTTTCTTAAAAAAATAAAAATAGAAATGATTTGCTTGGCACTTGAATCATTCTACATGTTTCATGTGACTAAAAAGATAGAAAGGAAGAAGGGGAAGTTCTAGCCTTTGTTCTCTGTTCAAGTCTGTATCCTCTCATGCAATATAAATTTGGGGTTCCATATGAAGCCCTGCCTTTTTAATGAATATTTCTCCTGGGTATTTTAGAGACCACAGAAGTACCCATTAGTAGCATGGAATGAAGATAATGTGGATTTGAAAAAGGTATTTTATTCAAATTTCTGATGTTGAGGGAGAAGATTCTTCAAGCGGTCTGAAATATTAAAATTTCCAATGGGGATACAGTATGATAGGCATAAGATTTATTCATTTATTTTATATTGATGCGGTTCTTAAGTTCAATACTGTTCAACATATGATCGAGACCTTGTTCCATAGGATCACATCCTTGCTAAAAGAGAACCTAGCTTGCTAGTACATGTAGCAAACAGTTGCGCTGTTTCTATCTGACAGGATATATAGAAAATGGGCTGAATTATTTTAACCACTGTGGACTCCAATTAGCAAGCAAAAGTAAGAACCCACAAGATTACTGTAGATTTGATTTGGAAAGATATGGAATCAGAAGTAAAATATTATATTTTTACATTGTACGGGAGGTGGTATAAAATATCTATCACTTTCTTTTTGGGCTGAGGGAAGCAAGAAGGAAGCTTCCCGCAAGTCATGTAAGGAGGTGTGCCCCCTGTAAAGCAGGCTTAGTTAAACACCCATGTGGCTTCTTTAAAAGTTGCATTATTTTTATGTTCACTCTTTAGTGGTGTATGATTCACAGTGTTTTGGCGAAAACCATGATTGAGTTTTGATGCCCCTTGTACAATTAATGAAAAAGCACCATTGGAATGACCAAATCAGCTTTCTACTGTAAAGATATCCTAATCACAGCTTGGCCACAACATCAAGTTGCATGATATTTTTGATATTATTAACTACTGGTTCTTCCATCACTTTAGCTATGATTAACGACAACCTTAAATAGTTGTGTAAGATTTGATCATTATGGCTCTGGTTGATTCTGTCAGCTTGATCCAATATTCATGCTTGAGTCTGTTCATTTAGTTGCTTTTGATTTAGTTTAATATTATTGATCTGATCTGTTCTGAGTTGGCCCAACTGAGAGAACGACCAGTGCATGTTGATCATGGTTCAAACTGGCATGGGGATGAAAGCATTGCAAAAATTTTCATATGATATTTATGAGTTAGGAACTGCTGCTAAGGTTGGTTATGTTTGGTTCCATCAGGTCTGTAGTTTGTTTTCACTGTGTTTTGAATAAATGGGGTCTTTCTTTTCAAATTGGTTTCGGTAATGCATTCAGTTTCAACCCAAAACAACATTCGAACCGAGACCTTGACCGACCAGTCCTAGCTTTGGTCTCTTCCACCACCTATAATTTGGCTGGTCATCTACCATGCTGTAGGTAGAAAGTGGTGCAAAACAGCTGTGCTCAATACCTGGAAGTCAAAAAGCAATGAGTCTGCTGCTTCCACCGGCCAGTCTCAGTACTTCAATACCCTTCACAGATCCTCAGCATTTATGTCATCATATCCCTTGTAGTAAAAAGCAAGCGTCAACATTCTCGAATGATGCTAAAGCTGTCTATCAAAGTCTAAAGAAGATATGTTGTGTATGATTTGCAGTGCTTTAGCTTTTACTTGTTACAAGGTGGTAGCAGCTTTTGTTTGTTGCTCCTCTGTTCTGGTCTCCATGTCTCCTACCAGCCATGAGAGAGAGATGAGACTGGTATGTGGATGTCACATGGATGCTGGTAACAACTCTTTGGGCTGCTGACCACCTCTCGATCTGTGAATGTGATTTGACTGGAGGGAAGAAAGAATTTAAACTTTGGATGATGGAATTCAAATTTAATCTTCTTGACATGTTGGTCTTATCATGCTTAATTTTCCTCCCACTTGTGGGCTGGATCTGACCCGTGCTTCTGAGTTGACCATTTCTATGTCAGTGGAGATATTTATATTATGATATTGCAAGCGTGCATGCTATCAGCTTTTTTTTTTTATTTGCATAGATACTGTAGCATTATCTTTGCATCCATATTTAAGCTAACTAGTTTTTTAACTCCCACTATTTTGGTAGATGCACTCCTCTAGTGCCACTTTATCCAGAACATAGTCTTGGGGAGAGTGAATGTTTAAGAAGATTTGAATACATGAATGCAAGTTGCTTTCAAGGGATGTTGCCTGTTACTCTACCATTGGATCGAAATGTGGGACAAATTTGCCAGAGCAAAATGTTGACTGACCGTTAGTAACTCATCCATTCAGCTTTTCTTTTTCTATTCAGTTGTTTAATGTCACTCATAGGCATATATGGGCATCAAGCCCTGAAGCTCACAAACACAAACGCCAAAACCTATAAAAACAAAACCAGTCAGTAGGAACAAAGTGTAAAGCACAAAAGAGTATATTACATGAATTTGTTTCATAACTGCTTGAAATAAATTTCCAGAAAACCATCAGTTTTTAGGGACCAAAGTGAGGCACTAACCAATCCATAAGGCCATTACAATAACATAGAAATAAAAAGGAAAGAGAAAAAACTTCACTAACTCACAACCTATGCACTGCTTTTACATCACAACACAGCCTCTGGTGTTCTCATCACTGAAAAGATGGACACCATAGTCAGCATTTTCTGACTGGTTACTGGGATAATAGGGGCTTGGGTACAAGTGGTAGTAGCCAGTGTAAGGAGGTATTTGAGGGGACCTATGGTACATCATCTGAGGCTGCATCTGTCTGCTGTCATGCATGATCATGTTATTCTGGTGCCCCCTCAAGTTGTTCATCATGGATGATGGATGGGCCTGATACCCTGGCATGTTCACCATCATGGGGGGCTGATGGTGCCCTCCAAGTCCTTCACCATTTGAAGGGAACCTTGTGTAACCAGGGAATCCATTACCCTGAAAGCCAGCACCATTGTTTCCTCCAAGTACATGGCGACCCATCATCATGCCATTGATGTCATTCATCCTTCTAACCTCTCCTGCATTAAGATTAAGACCACCCATCTGGACACCATTGAGGACCTTGCCATTAGCTGAAATATCGATGCCTTGTTGTTGTGGTCCATTTGGGTTCTTTATCTGACTCTGGTAGGTATTTACTCCACCATTCTTTCCAGCTCCACTGCTACCATTCCCACCAGCACTGCCATTGCCATTGCCATTGCCATTTTTCTTTGCATTTGCTGCTGCATTGCTTGCCTGCTTCAGAAAATTGATTTGGTTCATATTGAGGTAAGGAAGCTCATCTAGCTCGTCATCTTCGTCATCATCATAGTCTTCCTCATCAGAGCTCCATGAGGGAAGCTTATTTTGCTGATTTTTGAAGGCTTTGAGGCCTTGGACGAGGCCTTGCTTGCCTTGGTCTTTGTTGTTCTTGTGGCCATCCTTCATTGGATAGGCGGCAGCTGCTTGCTTCTGTTGGTTGGGCTTGTGGTTTTGGCTGCTGGTTTTCTGAGACCAGAGCTCTGCATGCTTGCCTGATCTGGCCAGCTTCTTGATCAGTGTTCCGGAGTCTACATTTCCTGAGACAGCGACCCTCTGGTGCTCCACATCTATATTTACCGAGTAGACTCCTGAATCAGATGTAAATAAATAAACATTAAGATTATAACATACGGATATATAAGTTTGATGGTCACAGTTTCATTTTTGTGTCCCTTGCACTCCATAACTGCACCGAAAAGGTGCTCATGGAGTTCAAAAGGAAACAAGCCAGGTTTGGGGAAAAAATAAAGGTATTATTTTCCCTTTGGTTTCTACGCATCGCTTCCAATTAGTTCACGGAAGAAGGAGAGGGAAAGGCTAAACAGGTTGAGTAACCAAAGGGATGTATTGAAACAAACTACATTTATGCTGATCTACATGATATGCCCATAAACACTCCTCTTGGCAGGGCAGAAATACTTCAGTATCTTTTATGGTTTTCGGATCAAATCTCAGTTTTGCTCAAATTAATTTCCCTGTACCTCCATTTTAACCACCAGTTAAAAAAGTTTCACCCAGAAAACTGTTTGAGCAGCAGAAGATCTTGTTTGAAACAGAGCACTTGCTCAACTTTTCTTACATTTCAAACAAACTGACAAAAATCAATATAAAAGGAGGGATCTCATGTTTGGAAAACCATATTTCAAAAAGTAGAAAGTAACAAGCAAAATATAAAAAGAGAGAAGAAAAAACACCAAGAAAGATCAGAAGAAACTTGGCAAAAATAAAATAAAAAAATAGCAAGAAAATGAAACAGAATGAGTACCTTCAATTTTTTGGAGGATTTTCTTAACTTTCTCCTTGCACCCATCACAGTGTATGTTCACTTTGAGTACGTATGTCTACAAGAAACAGAATATTTCTTTCAAGTACTTAGAAGAGACACGCAAGGGGACGGGAAGGGGGAGAGAGAGAGAGACCTGGATTTTGAGAACCTTGAAGTCTTCGTCTTTAACCATTTCTGCTGCTGTTTGAGATCAAACTAGAAGAAAACCCAGCCTTCTCTCTACAGTGTCAAGAGTGTGTGTGAGAGAGAGAGAGAGAGAGAGAGAGAGAGAGCTACTTCCAGCTAAGATGTGGGGAAAAGGATTGCATGGAAGGCGTATCTACAGCATTGGAAGCTCCATTGCCATTCCCACCACCCCTCCCCCCTATTTATCCCACCGAACCCCACCAGCCAGGGTGTGTTGTACTGTAGTCCTAGCACAGCAAATTTGATGCATCCACTCTTTTTTTCTCTCTCTCTCTCTGGTTAAAAATAAAAATAAGCTCTTGTTTCAGGTTTCTTTAGAAGGCTTGTCTAAAGAGAGACGATGAGAGAGTGGAAAAGAAGCGTAGGGTCCTTTTCTGAATCCCCAAGTGAATAAATAAATAAATAAATAAAAATAGAGCATTACTCTCCGTCAAACTTTTGCTGCAAAAAAGCCATCCAACGGCCACTGCAGGACCATAGGTGTGGAGACGGAGAAGGGGGGCCTGATGTTGACGTTCAATGCTGGAAAAAAATTTCGGTAAAGGAGCAAAGCAACAGCGACTTGACATGACTCCTTCACTTTAGCACAGATTCCAGTAAAACCTTCCTCTACCCTTCCTCCACGTCCGTTATCGGCTACGATAGCGATTACAATCGTATTTATCTGTTAACAACTATCTAACCGAGATTATTTGACAGGAAATAATAACAGTCCGAGCAGCAACATGTTTTCCATCGATGTTTATTAAGTAATAAAAAAGGAAAGGCGACAATTTACTTTTAATCTTCAAAATTTTATTCAAGAATTATTTTGGTGCATGTGGACTAGCGTGTTATTCCGATATAAATATGCATGATTCGTAAACTCAATTTTATTATTATCTTACCCTGAATTTCAAAATTATTAGAAAAGCACTCCTTAAGAAACACTAATCTAGTTTGTGGCATCATCTCTCCAGAGTAACTTTCTAAGCTTTCTTATGTACCACCTACCAAACTTTGATTATTGCCATCACGGTTACATGATAGGTAGATTTTGAGTGGTTAATTCATTTCAGCCATGCTTTGGCTTAAATGTTCAAAAATTGGATCTCCTAGCTTCCTTGCCACCATAATGGAAAATGACAAGAGCCATTACAGCGTTATTAGGAGCTTCAGCCTAGAGGTGGCAGAGTATTCGCTTAATTGTTCTTCTAGTGTCAATCAAGCTTTCTTGCGCATAAGTAAATTGCCACTTCCTTTCCTAGAGTTTAGCAAGAATCTTATGGCCTCACTTTTAAGGTACCAAAAGAAGTGGTTCAAATATTTTACGGAGGTTGTAGAGTGCTCTTATTACATGAATCACATGATTGTATGCTTAGCATTACTTTAATCAAGAATTTCTTTCCTCAAAATGGCACTAATAAGACCCCACTGAAATTTTTATTACCCACCACTTCCGAACGCTGCTTGGTGGCTCTCTTATAAAAGTAATTAGACGGTCCTCTTACAGGCAAACATCTCTAATTTTAGGTGTGCTCCATGGAGGCACGAGGCATCGAAATCCTGCGAAGCCATCCACCTACTTTAGAGCACGCAAGAATACGCTGTGTCAAAGGGTCCCAAAGGGCGGACCAAGCGCAGTTTCCTCCACCTTTGAAAAGAAACGCCGACCGTCGGGGAAAAAAGGGGAGGGGGGCGCTGCTGCTCCACCAAGCGGCAGCGGGTCCATTGGACCGAGAGGCATAGCCAGAGATAAAATCTAGATTCCTTCCAAAATTATATCGCACTATTGTACGGTCCAACGCATGTATGATAGCTGCCATATAGATGGATGCCTTCGCATGCTTGCAATGTAATCGAGGCATCCGAAACCGAAAATATTGTTAACAGGTTATGCAACATCGTGGTATCTCCATAGCCACCATGCAAGATACGAATGGTTGGACGCTAGTCACTTTCCTAGGTTATCCATGAGCGTTCGATCATCTTCTTCAATAAGTTAAAAAAATTTTATGAATTTTATCTCGATCAAAAGTCTTAAAAAAATTTTAAGGATCATAAATTCTGATAAAAATATTTTGACACTCAATTTGGTACTCCGAACAACAACCACAAACTTAAAATGAAAGCTCAAGAGTCTTAAAGATATATGAGTCGTTACCTAATCGAAGGTCCTTTTTACCCATTTATTGAAGCTTGAAGTCTGTAGCATGATTGGACGCTAGAATATGGCTTGCTACAGAACTTGATTATCAGAGCATGCACAGTAAGGACAATGACAACAGGATTTGCTTTCCTTGTGGCATATCAAAACTGGTAAGCTATGTCCCATCTAGTGTGAGTAGCTGTAGCTTATTGGTAGACTAGGTCCCATCAGGCATGAGAGGCCACAGTTGGTTGATAGGCCAGATTTCGTCAGAAATGAAAGGCTACAGTTGGTTGGTGGATCAGATCCCATCAGAAATGAAGGCTGTAGTTGATTGGTGGATGCCGCTTGATTTTGATAGCTACTACAAGCTACTGCAGGCTTGCAGAACATGGGTAGCCATTACGGCATTTGTCAGACATATCCCCTAAACCCTCACGTTGGACGTTTGTTGTCATGTTCTGGATCATGGGGAGATGTGCGGATAGTAACGAGTGGTGGAGCCAGGTACGTGGATTCCACAATGAGTCCTATCAAGGTGGTCGCTGGGGCACTGCACTGCTTGGGTGGTTGCTGAGACCGACTTGAAGCTGCAGAGGGCAGCTGGAGGTGCAGCTCAAGTGGCCAAGTCGGGATTCTATTTGGAAGGTTAGCTGGAGGGCGCAGCCTGGATAGCCCAGCTGGAGTCTTACCTGGGAGGCCGGCTAGGGTTGCTCTCGGATTCATGCACAAGTAGCTTCTGAATCCATACAGACTATGAAGAGATAGCCACCTTTCATGTGAGTTTCCAGCTCCATCAGCCTCATCACAGACCATAAAAATGGGCATGGATCATTATCATGCTTCTGAACCTTTTGCTCCAGCTTTTCGATGTAGTTCACCGCCTCATCAACAATGATGGTTTTGTCGGCCTTCGGAGGCAGCCAAGGAAGGAGGGCATGAAGACTAGCGAACATGTCCCTCATCTTCCTCCTCTCCCTCTCAATCCATACGTGCATCTCGTGATCTAATCCGCCGGAGGCTTTTCCCTCATGGCTCCCATCCTTTGAGGACGAGCTCTTCCTTCCTCTTTGCTACCTCGTAGGGAGTATGCACCTCATCTTGCTTGAACCAGTCACTGAGATGGTACCATTGGTTGACTAAAACTTTGTCCAGCATCAGAGAAGGAATGACGAGACGCTTATTATGTGGCTGGTGTAGCCACGTGCAGCCGCAGGGATAATCTCGACAAAATCGAAGCATTTTTGCGCCCCGGCCATTCCTGGCCGGCCCCTCTTGGCCCCGGCGTCTCCAAACCCGCCGAGTCAGCCCCGGCCATTCCTGACCGGCCCCTCTCGGCCCCGGCATCTCCAAGCCCGCCGAGTCGGCCCCGACCATTCCTGGCCGGCCCCTCTCAGCCCCGGCGTCTCCAGACCCATCGAGTCGGCCCCGGCCATCCCTGGCCAGCCCCTCTCGGCCCCGGCATCTCCAAGCCCGCCGAGTCGGCCCCGGCTATTCCTGGCCGGCCCCTCTCGACCCCGGCATCTCCAGGCCCGCCGAGTCGGCCCCGGCCATCCCTGGCCGGCCCCTTTCGGCCCCGGCATCTCCGAGCCCGCCGAGTCAGCCCCAGCCATTCCTAGCTGGCCCCTCTCGGCCCCGGCGTCTCCAAGCCCGCCGAGTCGGCCCCTCTCAGCCCCGGCATCTCCAGGCCCGCCGAGTCGGCCCCGGCCATCCCTGGCCGGCCCCTCTCGGCCCCGGCATCTCCAAGCCCGCCGAGTCGACCCTAGCATTTCCAAGCCCGCCGAGTCGGCCCCGGCCATTCCTGGCCGGCCCCTCTCGGCCCCGGCGTCTCTAGGCTCGCCGAGTCGGCCACGGCCATTCCTGGCCGGCCCCTCTCGGCCCCGGCATCTCCAAGCCCGCCGAGTGGGCTCCGGCCATTCCTGGCCGGCCCCTCTCGGCCCCGGCATCTCCAAGCCCGCCGAGTCGGCCCCGGCCATCCCTGGCCAGCCCCTTTCGGCCCCGGTATCTCCGAGCCCACCGAGTCGGCCCTGGCCATTCCTGGCTGGCCCCTCTCGGCCCGGCGTCTCCAAGCCCGCCGAGTCGGCCCCTCTCGGCCTCGGCGTCTCCAAGCCCGCCGAGTCGGCCCTGGCCATCCCTGGCCGGCCCCTCTCGGCCCGGCATCTCCGAGCCCGCCGAGTCGGCCCCGGCCATCCTTGGCCGGTCCCTCTCGGCCTCGGCATCTTCGAGTCCGCCGAGTCGGCCCCGGCCATCCCTGGCCGGTCCCGCCCCGGCACTTCCCAGTCGGGAGGTTGGCCCCGGCCGCCCCTCGTCAACCAGGCTCAGCCTCGGGTCCCTCGGGAAGGTCGAGATGTTCCAGTTCTCTCCAGATTGGCCCCAGCGTGGCCCCAGCAATTCAGGAAGCCACCTCTCTGACTCGCGCCACCTTACAACGCCAGGTCCATCTACCCACTGGCCACGTTGTTGATGGGACTAGACCCAACAACTTAGCAGCCCCACTGATTGATGGGACCTAACCCACCAACCACTGTTTTCTCTCTCTCCGATGGGACAGGACCCACCAACCATCCCAGATCCACACAACTTCCAAGAACTCGCATACATTCCTTCCTCACAGAATCCCACGTGATCATGTCAACCCCTATAAAAAGGTGAATCCACTCTCTAAACAGATATGTGCGATAACTCCCAAAAATCGCGGTCTTAGCACTCAGAAAGGGATCCCTCCTCTCTGAGACCTCTTTTTCCACATCAAAAAGGGCTCGTTCGAGCCCCTCTTCAGTTGTGACCTCGATCGCTCACTTGGGCATCGGAGGGTCCCACCGGAAAACCCTCTCTGGTCCTGGAACTTTTTTGCAGGCAACCTGGTGAAGGAAAGGTTTGAGAAGCGCTCCTTCCCGACTCTAGGATCGGTGGTTGGGCGTCATCAGATTGGCGCGCCAGGAAGGGGGAGCGTGAAAAAGTAGCGAACATTCCCCCGGCGCTACGGCGCAGGAGGCGAGACTCTCTCCCCCCCTCTTCTCTTCTAAGAAACCATGGTGGTGACGCGAGCTCAGGACGCCTCCGTCAGTTGTCCAGGGGGCTTCCCCCGCCAACTAGGCAGCAGGAGGCCAATCCTCCGGTGACCGACCCCCCAATTACCTGCCCGCCACCAAAGGCCGCTGATCAAACAGCGGAGCGGCTGGCGACCCTTTCCGTCAGGTCCAAAATCTCACCGCCATGGTCCACGGGCTCCAGCAACAACAGTCCGTGGCCACCCAACATCAGACCGCTCCCCGCTAGTCAACAGTCGGCGAGGGGAGGTTCTCCTCGGCGAGAGGCTGGTCGGCGAGAGACCGGCCGACGTCCGGTTTCCCCTAGGAAGCCCCGACGCGAGCCCCCCAAGCGGCCACGGTCCCCTGACCACGGCCCCAATAAATCTCCTCCTGAGCCGCATCATCAGGAGGAGCCCAGGCGGAAGTCCCGCTCCCATCTCCATCTCCGTCCTCTTCTTCTTCTTCCTTCGAGCCATCTCGAGGGCCCCGACGATCAGCCGCCAGGCGGAGGAACGCCTGGAGGAGTACAACAGGCGGCTCGACGAGCTCGCCAAGAAAATCAATCATCAGCCGGAGAAGAGTTTGACACTCGCCCTCCTTACACCTGCCGAATATTGGAGGAGCCTGTCCCCTCCAGGTTTCGTTTCCCCCAGGTGGATCCGTACAACGGTACGACCGATCCTCTCGATCATCTCGAGAGCTACAAAGCAATGATGCAAGTCCAGGGCGCCTCAGATGCCCTTCTCTGCAAGGCCTTCCCTGCTACTCTGCGGAAGGCCGCCGTGCATGGCACTCACGCCTGCCCCCTCACAGCATGACTCCTTTCGGGAGCTGGAGAAAGCCTTTCTGGCACACTTCGATGCCTGCCGGCGAATCCCAAGGGTAGCCGACAGTCTTTTCTCCGTCCGTCAGAAGGAGGGAGAGTCACTGCGGGACTTTGTGTCCCGGTTCAAGGCCGCCACCCTCAAGGTCTACCATCTCGACGACGCGGTGGCGACGTTGGCGTTGAAGCGGGGACTCCTCCCGTCCCGCTTCACCTTCTCTTTGGATAAGAAGCCCCCAAGCTCTTATTCCGATCTCCTCCTCCGAGCTCAAAAGTACATCCGCGCAGATGAGGCCGACTTTACCCGTTGGGAATCTTCAAGAAGCTCCAGCCACAAGCCTGTTCTCCCCGAGCCCAGCGGGCCCCCTCGACACCGGCGAGCTGACCTGCCTCGCCGATCTGACAACAAGCGTCGGAGCATCGTCCCCGACGAGAGTAAGCTCACGCCCCTTCTAGCCCCTCGATCCCACATTCTGATGGAGATCGAGGGTGAGCCTTATCTCCAACGTCCTCCTCCCATGAAAAAGGCCCTTCCCGCGACAAGAGCCGCTACTGCCGGTTCCACCGGGACTATGGCCATGACACCGACAGCTGCTACAGCCTGAAGAAGGCCATCGAGGAGCTCATTCACCGGGACTACCTTGGCAAATATGTCCAAAAGGCACCGCAGCCGCTCCCGGCCCTCATGGGGGCCCCGCCTATCCAAGCCCCGGTCGACAATGCCCCCACTGAGCGGACGGTCGGAATGGTGTCCTGGGGATCGGCTTCTGCACCTAAACGGCCGAGGGGAGAGGAGGCACCGAGTAATGTACTTCCTGGGGGGGACCTGCCGTAGTGGAAAATGTAAACAATGAAGGCGTAGTCGTCTATATGACGATCGCCAGGCACCCTGTAAAAAGGATATTAGTTGATAGTGGCAGCTCAGCTGACATCCTTACTTATGACGCTTTTGTTCGGATGGGATTATCTTTGGACTCTCTCCAGCCCGTGGTGGCCCCATTAGTCGGATTTATCGGGGACTCCGTAAGGGTCGAAGGTCAAATACCTCTGCATGTGACAGCCGAAACACCGCCACGGCAAAGCACTGTGATCTTGAAATTCTTGGTCGTGAGGGTCCCCTTGGCGTACAATGCCATTCTCGGGCGCCCAGGTCTGAACCTTTTGGATGCAGCCATTTCCACTCGGCGCCTGCTAGTGCAGTTCTCCACTAACGAGGGAGTTGGAGAAATGCACGACGAGACCAGCCCAGTCCTATCCTGTTATCACGCGGCATCAAGTCCCTTGGAAGTTGAGCCAGCTCTAGAGGCGTCCGACCCCAGAGACTCTAGTAAGGGAGGAGAGCCAGCTGAGCACCTTCTAACCTTCCCCCTTGGGGAGGATCCGACGAAGACCATCAGTATCGGAGGACTCTTTCCCCTAGAGGACCGGGAGCGCCTCTTGGGTTTTCTAAGGGCTAACTCGGACATTTTTGCCTGGTCGGCATCTGATATGCCCGGCATCCCTCCGGAAGTGATCACCCACAAGCTCAACATTGATCCACGGCACCGCCCGATCCGCCAAAAGAAGAGAAGCTTTGCCCCTAACCAACAAAAGGCCATTGACGAGGAAGTTAACAAGCTACTCAGTGCCGGCCACATCCGGGAGGCGCATTACCCTGACTGGCTAGCCAACGTGGTTATGGTGCGTAAGGCAAATGAGAGCTGGAGGATTTGCATAGACTTCACCGACCTCAACAAGGCATGTCCGAAAGACAGTTTCCCCATGCCTAGAATTGATCAGCTGGTGGATTTCACCTCCGGTCACGAACTCCTCAGTTTCATGGACGCCTTCTCGGGATACAATCAGATAAGGATGGACCCTAGCGATGAGGAACACACCTCCTTTGTAACAGAGAAGGGCATTTATTGCTACAAGGTGATGCCTTTCGGCCACAAGAACGCAGGAGCAACCTACCAAAGGTTGATGAACAGAGTATTCCAGGATCAGCTAGGCTGGAACATGGAAGTCTATGTAGACGACATGCTGATAAAAAGCATCCGCGCCTCCGATCACGTCTCCGACCTAGAGGAGACCTTCAATAACCTCTGTCGCTTCCAAGTCAAGCTGAACCCCAAAAAGTGTGCTTTCGGGGTCACGGTGGGCAAGTTCCTGGGCTTCATAGTGACCCAGCGGGGGATCGAGGTGAACCCAGAGAAGATCAGCGCCATACTCGACATGAGGCCTCCATCCAGCAAAAAGAAAGTGCAACGATTGACGGGGAGGATAGCGGCTCTAAGCCGTTTCCTCTCCAAATCGGCTGAGAGATGCCTGCCTTTCTTCAAAGCCCTGCAGAAAATGGATAACTTCGAATGGACGAACGACTGCCAGAAAGCCTTCGATGGGTTGAAGGCATTCATGTCTTCTCCGCCACTTCTATCCAAGCCAAGAGATGGAGAAAGTCTCTTCCTATACTTAGCTGCTTCGTCGGAAGCCGTTAGTTCAGTCCTGGTGCGCCTCGACGCCGATGGAACTCAGAGACCCGTCTATTATGTGAGTAAGGTCCTTCATGA
>UESW01003831.1:1262781-1299247 GCA_900491605.1 Calamus simplicifolius
CTCAAGAATATTTTTGAAGAACTTAAGGATATATGTGGAGATAGTGAGACTTATTCCAAGAGCAACGCAGAGCTTCAAGATAAAATCAAGAGTGCGTGCACATTTGTGGATGAAAAGCTCAAGGACTATGTAAAAATTCAATCTGAAGGAATGAAAAACATTGTTGATCATCTAACTAGGATAGTAAGAACTCATTTTTGAGTTACTAGAATTGTCTTGTACTGAAGTTTTATGCTTTCTTTATGAAATCAATGTATTGAACATTTTGATGTACTAGACTTTTTGAATGAAATGAATTCTCTATTTCCTTATGTCAATGAAATTTGAATGCTTATCAATCTTTTTGTTGATAACAAAAAAGGGGGAGAATTTTATAGTTTTATGATTGTCTATGATATGATAAACAATCTATGATTGTGATAAACAATGGGTTAGTTAATTAAGTTTCATAGGGGGAGCTACCTCATTGAGGGGGAGCCTAAACTTAACTATGAAAACAAAGTTAATTCACTAATCAATCATGAACAAACTCAATATTTTTGTCATCATCAAAAAGGGGGAGATTGTTGAGAAATTATTGTAACATAATTACTCCAACTTATTGATTTTGATGATTTCCAAAAGACATTGCTTTACTTTCTAAAAGGCTATGAAAATGTTAAGTTAACTAATGAAATATTCAATTTCAAATTGGAAACTATGAACTATTAAAAATATAATGAGTTTCTTGAATCAATTGAATATATGTTTCAGTGAGCTATACTTATGAATTCAAAAATGATTTTCTATATCAATCTTTTAAAGATCAATGACTTAATGAGAATGCTTGAAATTGAGCTTTACTGTTAAAACAACATTATCTAAGTCAAATTTATATTTCAAGTTGGTTGGGATGATTTTCAAAGCAAATCAGAATGTTTTCTGATTTTTGTATCTGTCCCGAGCCGACTCGAGAGTTTCCGAGTCGACCCCTGAACTTTCTCGAGCCGACTCGCACAGTTCCCGAGCCGACTCGACTCAGACGGCAGAAAGACTCATTTTTGAGTGCCTCACGAGTCGACTCCCAGCTTTTCGCGAGTCGACCCCTGAAAGTCACGAGTCGACTCCCAGACTTTCGCGAGTCGACTCCTGGAGACCCATTTTTTGGTGCGTTCTGGATTCGATTGCTCGAGCCGACTCGCACAGTCCCGAGCCGACTCCCCGACTTCTGGGCGGAAATTTTTTTTAATGACACATCAGCTCCAACGGATATATTTTTGAATAACGGTTATTTTTCTTTGTTTCTAACGGCTATATTGTTTCAGAATCTATAAATAGAGGAGCCATTCAACAAAGAAAGAAGAGAGAAGATACATATTGAGAATCATTCAGTAAGAAATTCAAAAGAGGGAAAAACAGAGTGTTATTAGAAAAATCTTTTAGCTCAAAGTAGAGAGATTCAAAAGGAGTGAAATCCAAGTGAAAGATTCGTCTACTCCTTCTCATCATTCCACAAAAGCCAGAAGAAAATCCAAGTGCGTTCCAAAGGTCAAATCTGCGGATTTTCAAAAGAGGGAAAAGATTCATCTCAACTCCAAAAGTCTTCAACGGTCAAGAATCTAGCTGAGGCGTGATTCAACACTTCTAGAGGAGTTGAAGAGAAGAAGGGAGAAAGCCCAAGCATCTACCATCGGCAAAATAATCAGGCTTTTCTAACCTTATATCATTTTGTACTTAATTTGTATATCTGCTCAAGGGGAGCACTTTATTATTCAAACACAATCTTTATTATTTGTTTGCTGATTCAATCTGTGGATTGAATTAGTGGAGGTTGGCATACCTCGTTGCAAGCCGAGTGCTTGTGTTGGGTTAGTTGTGAGCCCTAGAAAAACAACTTGTAGGGTTTTGTGCTGGTAAGCCCGAGTTAAAACCAGCTGGGTTCGTTGTGCACCCGTGAAAACAACAAGTTTGAGTTGTGAGCTTGGAAAACAACTCGGCTGTAATCTAGAGAGATTATAGTGTGGACCCAAGTGAGTCTTGGGAGTGGACGTAGGTGTTGGTTGCACCGAACCACTATAAAAATATCTTGTGTTTGCCGTGCCTAATTGTCTCTTCTCTATCTCTCATATACTTGTGTTTGTGCTTTGCTTATTAGTTAATCCTTTCACTTGCACATCTCATTTAAATTGCTTAAAAGTCTTAAATTTTTTAAGAACCCAATTCACCCCCCCCTCTTGGGTTGCCATCTGGGCCAACACTGGTGAAGGAAAGGTTGAGAAGCGCTCCATTCCCGACGTCTAGGATCGGTGGTTGGGCGTCATCAGATTGGCGCGCCAGGAAGGGGAGCGTAAAAAAAGTAGCGAACATTCTCCCGGCGCTACGGCGCAGGAGGCGAGACTCTCTCCCCCTCTTCTCTTCTAAGAAACCATGGTGGTGACGCGAGCTCAGGACGCCTCCGTCAGCTGTCCAGCGGGGCTTCCCCCGCCAACTAGGCAGCAGGAGGCCAATCCCCCTGCTACCAACCCTCCAGTTACCTGCCCGCCACCGGAGGCCGCTGATCAAACAGCGGAGCGGCTGGCGACCCTTTCCCGTCAGGTCCAAAATCTCACCGCCATGGTCCACGGGCTCCAGCAACAACAGTCCGTGGCCACCCAGCATCAGACTGCTCCCCCGCCAGTCAACAGTCGGCGAGGGGAGGTTCTCCTCGGCGGAGGCGGTCGGCGAGAGACCGGCCGACGTCCGGTTTCCCCTAGGAAGCCCCGACGCGAGCCCCCAAGCGGCCACGGTCCCCTGACCACGGCCCCAACAAATTCCTCCGAGCCGCATCATCAGGAGGAGCCCAGGCGGAAGTCCCGACCCGTCTCCATCTCCTTCTGCCTCTTCTTCTTCTTCTTCCTTCGAGCCATCTCGAGGGCCCCGACGATCAGCCGCCAGGCGGAGGAACGCCTGGAGGAGTACAACAGGCGGCTCGACGAGCTCGCCAAGAAAATCAATCATCAGCCGGAGGAAGAGTTTGACACTCGTCCTCCTTACACCCGCCGGATATTGGAGGAGCCTGTCCCCTCCAGGTTTCGTTTCCCAGGTGGATCCGTACGACGGTACGACCGATCCTCTCGATCATCTCGAGAGCTACAAAGCAATGATGCAAGTCCAGGGCGCCTCAGACGCCCTTCTCTGCAAGGCCTTCCCGCTACTCTGCGGAAGGCCGCCCGTGCATGGCACTCACGCCTGCCCCCTCACAGCATCGACTCCTTCCGGGAGCTGGAGAAAGCCTTTCTGGCACACTTCGATGCCTGCCGGCGAATCCCAAGGGTAGCCGACAGTCTTTTCTCCGTCCGTCAGAAGGAGGGAGAGTCACTGCGGGACTTTGTGTCCCGGTTCAAGGCCGCCACCCTCGAGGTCTACCATCTCGACGACGCGGTGGCGACGTTGGCGTTGAAGCGGGGACTCCTCCCGTCCCGCTTCACCTTCTCTTTGGATAAGAAGCCCCCAAGCTCTTATTCCGATCTCCTCCTCCGAGCTCAAAAGTACATCCGCGCGGATGAGGCCGACTTCACCCGTTGGGAATCTTCAAGAAGCTCCAGCCACAAGCCTGCTCCCCGAGCCCAGCGGGCCCCCTCGACACCGGCGAGCTGACCTGCCTCGCCGATCTGACAACAAGCGTCGGAGCCCGTCCCCGACGAGAGTAAGCTCACGCCCCTTCTAGCCCCTCGATCCCACATTCTGATGGAGATCGAGGGTGAGCCTTATCTCCAACGTCCTCCTCCCATGAAGAAAGGCCCTTCCCGCGACAAGAGCCGCTACTGCCGGTTCCACCGGGACTATGGCCATGACACCGACAGCTGCTACAGCCTGAAGAAGGCCATCGAGGAGCTCATTCACCGGGGCTACCTTGGCAAATATGTCCAAAAGGCACCGCAGCCGCTGCCGGCCCTCATGGGGGCCCCGCCTGTCCAAGCCCCGGTCGACAATGCCCCACTGAGCGGACGGTCGGAATGGTGTCCTGGGGATCGGCTTCTGCACCTAAACGGCCGAGGGGAGGAGGCACCGAGTAATGTACTTCCTGGGGGGGACCTACCGTAGTGGAAAATGTAAACAATGAAGGCGTAGTCGTCTATATGACGATCGCCAGGCACCCTGTAAAAAGGATATTAGTTGATAGTGGCAGCTCAGCTGACATCCTTACTTATGACGCTTTTGTTCGGATGGGATTATCTTTGGACTCTCTCCAGCCCGTGGTGGCCCCATTAGTCGGATTTATCGGGGACTCCGTAAGGGTCGAAGGTCAAATACCTCTGCCTGTGACAGCCGAACACCGCCACGGCAAAGCACTGTGATCTTGAAATTCTTGGTCGTGAGGGTCCCCTTGGCGTACAATGCCATTCTCGGGCGCCCAGGTCTGAACCTTTTGGATGCAGCCATTTCCACTCGGCGCCTGCTAGTGCAGTTCTCCACTAACGAGGGAGTTGGAGAAATGCACGACGAGACCAGCCCAGTCCTATCCTGTTATCACGCGGCATCAAGTCCCTGGAAGTTGAGCCAGCTCTAGAGGCGTCCGACCCCAGAGACTCTAGTAAGGGAGGAGAGCCAGCTGAGCACCTTCTAACCTTCCCCCTTGGGGAGGATCCGACGAAGACCATCAGTATCGGAGGACTCTTTCCCCTAGAGGACCGGGAGCGCCTCTTGGGTTTTCTAAGGGCTAACTCGGACATTTTTGCCTGGTCGGCATCTGATATGCCCGGCATCCCTCCGGAAGTGATCACCCACAAGCTCAACATTGATCCATGGCACCGCCCGATCCGCCAAAAGAAGAGAAGCTTTGCCCCTAACCAACAAAAGGCCATTGACGAGGAAGTTAACAAGCTACTCAGTGCCGGCCACATCCGGGAGGCGCATTACCCTGACTGGCTAGCCAACGTGGTTATGGTGCGTAAGGCAAATGAGAGCTGGAGGATTTGCATAGACTTCACCGACCTCAACAAGGCATGTCCGAAAGACAGTTTCCCATGCCCAGAATTGATCAGCTGGTGGATTTCACCTCCGGTCACGAACTCCTCAGTTTCATGGACGCCTTCTCGGGATACAATCAGATAAGGATGGACCCTAGCGATGAGGAACACACCTCCTTTGTAACAGAGAAGGGCATTTATTGCTACAAGGTGATGCCTTTCGGCCACAAGAACGCAGGAGCAACCTACCAAAGGTTGATGAACAGAGTATTCCAGGATCAGCTAGGCTGGAACATGGAAGTCTATGTAGACGACATGCTGATAAAAAGCATCCGCGCCTCCGATCACGTCTCCGACCTAGAGGAGACCTTCAATAACCTCTGTCGCTTCCAAGTCAAGCTGAACCCCAAAAAGTGTGCTTTCGGGGTCACGGTGGCAAGTTCTGGGCTTCATAGTGACCCAGCGGGGGATCGAGGCGAACCCAGAGAAGATCAGCGCCATACTCGACATGAGGCCTCCATCCAGCAAAAAGAAAGTGCAACGATTGACGGGGAGGATAGCGGCTCTAAGCCGTTTCCTCTCCAAATCGGCTGAGAGATGCCTGCCTTTCTTCAAAGCCCTGCAGAAAATGGATAACTTCGAATGGACGAACGACTGCCAGAAAGCCTTCGATGGGTTGAAGGCATTCATGTCTTCTCCGCCACTTCTATCCAAGCCAAGAGATGGAGAAAGTCTCTTCCTATACTTAGCTGCTTCGTCGGAAGCCGTTAGTTCAGTCCTGGTGCGCCTCGACGCCGATGGAACTCAGAGACCCGTCTATTATGTGAGTAAGGTCCTTCATGACGCAGAGGTCAGGTATTCCAAAACAGAGAAAGTTATTTTCGCCTTGATAGTCTCCGTCCGACGCCTCCGTCCGTACTTTCAAGCCCATCCTATTGTGGTGCTCACGGACCTGCCCCTTCGGGCCATTCTGGCTCGCCCGGACACTTCGGGCCGACTGGCCAAGTGGGCCATCAAGCTGGGGGAGTTTGACCTCTCTTTTCAGGCTCGGCCGGCGCTGAAGTCTTAGGTCTTAGTCAATTTCCTGGTCGAGTGCACTTGGGCGGAGGAAGATCCCAAAGAGGCTCCCATGGAGCAGTGCGAACCTGAGCCAGATGATGATGGAGAATCCTGGTTTCTTCATGTGGATGGCGCATCAAATTCACTAGGAAGCGGTGCCGGCCTCATTCTTGCCGGGCCGGATGGAGAAAGGATGGAGTGTGCCCTGCGGTTCCTATTCAAAGCCACCAACAACCAAGCCGAGTACGAAGCCCTGCTGGCTGGGTTGAGGCTAGCCCAAGAGTTGGGAGTAAGGCGTCTCAGAGCCTTTACCGACTTGCAGCTTGTCTCTGGACAAATCCATGGGGAATATGAAGCGCACGATCCCATTATGGCGCAATACTTGGGTAAGGTCCGACTCCTAACTTTTCCACTACCTTACTTCAGTATCAGTTACATTCCTCGCAGCGAAAATGCCAAGGCCGATGCCCTTTCTCGTCTGGCCACCTCCACCGATGGCTTGGTGAGGGATGCTTATATTGAATATTTGGAAAGACCCAGCATAGAGGACAGTGAGGAAGTCCTCCCGCTCGCCCAAGAGCCCACATGGATGGACGCCTACGTCTGTTATCTCACCGACGGCGCTCTTCCTGATGATCGCAACGAAGCTAGACTGCTCAAGTGGAAAGCCTCCAAATTCATCCTCTTGGACGGGCATCTTTACAGAAGGTCGTTCTCCTACCCCCTACTCAAGTGTGTAGGGCCCACCGACGCTGACTACATCCTCAGAGAGATCCACGAAGGCATCTATGGAAATCACCTGGGGGGCAGATCTCTAGCTCAAAAAGCCCTCTATCAAGGATACTTCTGGCTCACGATGAAGGAAGACGCAGCTAGGTTGGTTCAGAAATGCGACGGTTGCCAGCGCCACGCTCAAATCCAACATCAACCGTCTGCCCCGATGAGTCCGCTCTCGGCCCCATGGCCTTTCGCCCAGTGGGGGATGGACATTCTCGGGCCATTCCCCCCAGCTTCAGGGCAGCGGAGATTCTTGCTAGTCGCCATCGATTACTTCACTAAGTGGGTTGAGGTCGAGGCACTAGCCAAGATCACCGAAAGCAAAGTCAAAGCCTTCTTCTGGAAGTCGATTATCTGCTGTTTCGGCCTGCCCCACACCCTCGTCACGGATAATGGCCGCCAATTCAACAATGAAGCATTCAAAGTCTTTTGTGGCGAGTTAGGCATTCATCACCGATTCACTTCTGTCGGCCATCCTCAAACCAATGGAGAAGCCGAAGCCATGAATCGCACCATCCTTAGAGGACTTAGAACCTGGCTGGACGGGTCCAAAGGTCAATGGGTGGAAGAACTCCCCAGTGTGATTTGGGCCTACCACACGACCCCTAGAGCCCCGACGGGCGAGACTCCTTTCAGCCTTGCCTTCGGATCTGAAGCCGTCATCCCCATCGAGATCGGTCTGCCTAGCCCACGCGTAGAGTCCTTCAATGAGGAAAACAACTCTGCACTGATACGGGCTAACCTGGACTTCATAGATGAGGCGCACGATCGGGCAAGGCTGCGCATGGCAACCTTCCGTCAGCGAGCGGCCAAGTACTATAACGCTCGGGTTCGTCCCAAGGTTTTCCACCGCGGAGACTTGGTTTTGAGAAAAGCTGAGGTTTCAAAGCCTGCGGAGGGGGGCAAGCTATCCCCTAACTGGGAGGGTCCTTACCGCATCACCGAAACACTTCACAGGGGGGCATACAAATTAGAGGAACTCGACGGGAAGCCCATTCCACGTACCTAGAATGCGGATAACCTTCGCCAATATTATCAATGATGTACTCCCCTAAAGCATGAAGTAATAAAGGAGGCCCTTTCTGACATAGCAGCTTATTCTCCCTTGTGTCCAAGGGCCAGGTCTCTCTCAAAATGAGCTCGCTGGCATCGCGGCTAACGGGACACCACTCGGCCCCGGCACGGTGGTGCCTCTAAGTCGGTTAAGACCCTAACAGCTTCGTACCCGGTTGAGTCGCCCTTCAGGTGGCACACAAACCCCTGAAGCGGTTCAAAAGGAGCTTGCTGGAATCGCGGCTAACGGGACACCACTTGGCCCTGGTACGGCGGTGCCTCTGAGTCGGTTAAGACCCTAACAGCTCCGTACCCGGCTGAGTCGCCCTTCAGGTGGCACACAAACCCCTGAAGTGGTTCAAAAGGAGCTCACTGGCATTGCGGCTAATGGGACACCACTCGGCCCCGGCACGGCGGTACTCCCGAGTCGGTTAAGACCCTAATAGCTCCGTACCCGGCTGAGTCACCCTTTAGGTGGCACACAAACCCCTAAAGTGGTTCAAAAGGAGCTCGCTGGCATCACGGCTAACGGGACACCACTCGGCCCTGGCACGGCAGTGCCCCCGAGTCGGTTAAGACCCTAGCAGCTCCGTACCCGATCGAGTGCCCTTCAGGCGGCACACAAACCCTTGAAGCGGTTTAAAAGGAGCTCGCGGCATCACGGCTAATGGGACACCACTCGGCCCCGGCACGACGGTGCCCCCGAGTCGGTTAAGACCCTAGCAGCCCCGTACCCGGCCGAGCTACCCTTCAAGCAGCATGCAAACCACTCACGATGGAAGAATCAACTTCAACCGTCTTTGGTCAATCCGGACACCTCCAAAGTTAGGCTTGGCATCAAGCCGTCCGAAAAATCCTTCCTAGCCTTTGGGGGACTCATGCGTAGGCAAGCCTTCTTGCTAACAGCCTGCGACAGCACGAAATATCTTAAGTGACTGTTCATATGGCCGGCCTACATCCTAGAGACGCATTCGAATATTGGCTAAGTTGGGAGTCATGGAGCATCTTAAAAGATACTATATTCGGCTTCAACGTCGTCAGCGCGTACGGTTTGGCTACAAGACATAAGGCACAGTAATGCATTTTTCTTGGAAGGAGGAAGGTAGGATGGATCGAAACTCAAAAAGTTAGGGGAAAAGGTCTTTTTTCATTGACTGTTGAAGAAGGATACAAAATCGGGCCTGAGGCTGATTACATACAATAAAGTAAAAAGGAAAAATAGCCTAGGGATCGCCGGGGCCGGGCTTCCCCTCGTCCTTTTTCTTTGTAGGCTCCTCATCAGAATCGCCAGGCCGGATATCTTCGAGTTCAGCAATGTCGATCTTGAGGGCTGCGGATACTCTGACTTTGCACATTTTGAAGCCCTGAACATAGGCATCGAGGCTGGCCTCGACGACTTCTTGCTTGAACTCGGGCGAGGCCTTGTAGTTGGGCACGGCCTGCCCCGCCTCGGCTTCGGCCCGCTGCGCCCTAGCCTTGGCCTCCCAGGCCTTGCTCTCGGCCTCTGCGGCACGGGCGCTAGCCTCGTCGGCACAGGCCACCACCCCGGCCTTCTCCAAGCCCGCCTCCATCGCCGCCTTCTCCGCGGTGGCCGCTCTCTCTGCGGCCTCGGTGGCTCTCTCTGCAGCCTCCGCTGCTACCTTCTCCGCGGTGGCCGCTCTCTCCACCGCAATTCGAGTTTCCTCCTCAGCGCATCGGAGCCGCTGAGTCAACTCTTCATTCTGCGCCGCGGCGGCCCTCGATCTCTCTGAGGCCAGCTCCATCTTGGCCTTGGCCGCAGAGGCCCGGCCGCTTTCGACTTCGGCCCGGCTCTCCATCTCCCTCAGGCGACTGGCCCAATTCTCCTCGCGGGCTAAGCTTTCCTGGCGTAGGTGAGCAAGGTTTTCAACCTGTGCCATACTCTCCTTCCTATACTTGTCGGCCCGTGCCAGAGCCTTGGAGATTGTGGTAGAAGACTGGGCCAGCGCCTCGCGAAGGCCCAGCGCTCCAGTGACCAACTGTGGCAGAAGAAATATGTCAGCCATGAGAGAAGAAGAAATATGGGAGAATTACAAGTGCTCAAAACTTACCTGGACGACAGAAACCATTACCATGTCCAGAGTGCGGAGTGACTCATCCCCGCGTCTCCTCTTCGAGCTCGGCGGTCCGGACCCCTGATAGGAGGCGGAAGGCCTGCGCGCCATCCGCCATTGAACTGATCGGGGGAACCAGCCTTGTCTGCCCCACCTGTGGGCCTTCGGCTCGGGGACGGGCCGGGCGCCAGGCCGGTTGGCAGGATGTGCTCCCCGGCTCCCCCCTTGGCTCCTCGATCGCCTCCGCCCCATTCCGAGCCTCCCTGGTGACCCGCTCCCCTCACAAGCGGTTGGGGGAGCACCTTCTCCCTCCGGCTCGGCAACGGCCGGAGGGCCGACGGCAACAGTGACCCGCCCCGCCTCGGCACATCGGCGGTGGCGGGAGCTCCCTCCTCTCCATCCAAAACCACCACCATTGCCTAGGTGGCGGCCGGGATCTCCCCTTCTTCGATCTCGGCCCTCGCAGACTTACGGGCCGCCCTTACAACCGGTTTTTTCTCGACCGGCTCCCCCGCAGGTGTCAAGGCTGTGGGGGCTACGGCCGGCCTCGCCGGCTCCCTTCCTCAGGGCCTCTTCGCTGGCCTAGATGACTCCCCAGTCGTCTGCCTCTTCTGCCTCAGCACGGCCTCAAAGTCGCTGGCGGAAACCCTCATCGCTGCACAAAAGAGTAACGAGCGTCAGTAGCGGCATGCAATAAATTGAAGGACGGACAGAAAGATTCAGGCGCCGAGCTCACCGGTCAACGGGGCTAACTCGGCCTCTACCAGGTTCTCCTCAGACAGGAATTCCTTGTAATTGAGAATTTGACAGTTGGATAATAGGGTAAATAGCTCCCTATCCCTATCCCTACGGTGGAATCTTCGTTGGAGCTGGTATCGGGCTCCCTCCAAGCGGCCCTAACCCCCTCGACATGGGCAAAGAGAAATCTAGGTTTCCACCCCCTAATTTTGGATGGGAGACCCAGTGGAAAGGCTCTACCCGGCCTGGCGGTAAATGCCCACCAGGCACCCTCACCCTGGTGGTGGAGCTTATAGAAAGCTCAGAACAAGACAGCCCCGGGCGGGCCCCCTCAAAGTGGCAAAGGATTACAAAGGCACAAATGATCCGAATCGAGTTCGGAGTCAACTGTGCCGGCACTAACCTATATCTATCTAAAAGATTAAGGAAAAAGGGATGGAGGGGAAGGCACAGCCCGCACTGAAAGAACTCCTCGTACAGAGCGACTTGGCCCGGATGGTCGGAGGTCACCCTGTCCTCGGGTCCCGGCACGGACAGGTCAATAAAATTAGGGACACAGTATTTGGCTCTAAGGGCCTCTATATCCTTAGAGGTCATGGTGGAAGCCACCCTAGCTGGCCCTGCTGGGTCGGAACTCACCGCCGAAGGAAGAGCCGGACGGCGAGAGGACAAGGGAATTGCCCTAATGAGAGGACCGGAGGTGACCGCGGGTCCTGCTGGCCTCGATTCACCATGAATGACTATACCGCCCACCGACGGAGGCATTCAACTTCTAGCTATAGGGGCCTGGTCCTCACTGCTAGACTGGGAAGACTCTTCTACGGGCCTATTGCCCTCCCTAATGGTACGGCGGTCCATAGGCAAAAAAGGGGGATGAAACTAACCTGGGAGTTGGGAAGGCTCAGGTTGCAGGAGAACTCAAAGAAGAAGAAAGTAGAAGAAGAAAGTAGAAGGAGAAAGCAGTGGTAGCGTAAAGGCTTCTACAGGCCCTGGGGGGGTTTTTATAGCCCCCAGTCTCCAGCTAATGCCGCCCCATATTCCGCCATCTGGCATGCGCCCATTGCGCTGCAGGCTACCAGCCGAAAGGCACGCCGGCGCTCGAGGCATGCCGCCTTGATCCACTCCAGAAGATATGATCCCCGGCCAATCACAAGCCATAGAAAACAGAGCGGTGATGATGCCTTCGCCCTTTTTCCCATCACCCAATGGGCTCCCCCTCTGGAGCGTCCGGCGCCAACGTCAGCCCCACCTAACGCATGATTACAGGAGATCTTCGAAGAGACACCGCCTCAAAACCAAGTGCCGGCTCATCAGCCCATTTAAAGCGCACCAAAAGAAGCAATCATCCCTTTTGAATTTTTGCGCCCCTTTCGCCCAAAGGGCGGCAGGCGCATGGTCCTTAGCGCTCAAGGGCGGGGGGGCATCTGATGTGGCCGGTGTAGCCACATGTAGCCGCAGGGACAATCTCGACAAAATCAAAGCATTTTTGTGCCCCGACCATTCCTGGCCGGCCCCTCTTGGCCCCGGCATCTCCAAGCCCACCGAGTCGGCCCCGGCCATTCCTGACCGGCCCCTCTCGGCCCCGGCATCTCCAGGCCTATCGAGTCGGCCCCGACCATCCCTGGCCGGCCCCTCTCGCCCCGGCATCTCCAAGCCCATCGAGTCGGCTCCGGCCATTCCTGGCCGGCCCCTCTCGGCCCCGGCGTCTCCAGGCCCGTCGAGTTGGTCCTGGCCATCCCTGGCCGTCCCCTTTCGGCCCCGGCATCTCTGAGCCCTCCGAGTCGGCCCCGGCCATCCTTGGCCAGCCCCTTTCGGCCCCGGCATCTCCGAGCCCGCCGAGTCGTCCCCGGCCATTCCTGGCCGGCCCCTCTCGGCCCCGGCGTCTCCAAGCCCACCGAGTCGGCCCCTCTCGGCCCTGGCATCTCCATGTCCGCCGAGTCGGCCCCGGCCATCCCTGGCCGTCTCCTCTCGGCCCCTGCGTCTCCAAGCTTGCCGAGTCGGCCCTGGCATCTCCAAGCCCGCCGAGTCGGCCCCGGCCATTCCTGACCGGCCCCTCTCGGCCCCGGCGTCTCCAGGCCTGCCGAGTCGGCCCCGGCCATTCCTGACCGGCCCCTCTCGGCCCCGGCATCTCCAAGCCCGCCGAGTCGGCCCCGGCCATTCCTGGCCGGCCCCTCTCGGCCCCGGCGTCTCCAGGCCCGCCAAGTCAGTCCCGGCCATCCCTGGCCGGCCCCTTTCGGCCCCGGCATCTCTGAGCATGCTGAGTCGGCCCCGGCCATTCCTGGCCGGCCCCTCTCGCCCCGGCATCTCAAAGCCCGCCGAGTCGTCCCTCTCGGCCCCGGCGTCTCCAGGCCCGCCGAGTCGGCCCCGGCCATCTCTGGCCGGCCCCTATCGGCCCCGACATCTCCAAGCCCGCCAAGTTGGCCCCGGCCATTCCTGACCGGCCCCTCTCAGCCCCAGCGTCTCCAGGCCCGCCGAGTCGGCCCCGGTCATTCCTGGCCGGCCCCTCTCGGCCCCGGAATCTCCGAGCCCGCCGAGTCGGCCCCGGCCATCCTTGGCCGGTCCCGCCCCGGTACTTCCCAGCCGGAGAGGTCGGCCCCGGCTGCCCCTCGTCAATCAGGCTCAGCCTCGGCTCCCTCGGAAAGGTCGAGATGTTCCAGTTCTCTCCAGATTGGCCCCAGCGTGGCCCCAGCAATTCAGGGAGCTACCTCTCTGACTCGCGCTGCCTGACAATGCCAGGTCCACCTACCCACTGGCCTTGTTGTTGATGGGACTAGACCCAACAACTCAGCAGCCCCACTTATTGATGGGACCTAACCCACAAACCACCATTTTCTCCCTCTTCGATGGGACAAGACCCACCAACCAGCCTAGATCCACACAACTTTCAAGAACCCGCAGACATTTCTTCCTCACGGAATCTCACGTGATCATGTCAACCCCTATAAAAAGGTGAATCCACTATCTAAACAGATATGTGCGATAACTCCCAAAAATCGCGGTCTTAGCACTCAGAAAGGGATCCCTCCTCTCTGAGACCTCTTTTTCCACATCAAAAAGGGCTCGTTCGAGCCCCTCTTCAGCTGTGACCTCGATCGCTGACTTGGGCATCGGAGGGTCCCACCGGAGAACCCTCTCCGGTCTTGGGACTTTTTTACAGGAAACCTGGTGAAGGAAAGGTTCGAGAAGCGCTACGTTCCTGACGTCTAGGATCGGTGGTTGGGCGTCATTAGCTTACATCCTTCTCCTTGATGAGGAGAGCAGACATGGCAGTGGGGAAGCACAACACCTCTTTGTGTGGTTGTCTCCCTTACTGCTCTTCTGAGTGAAGAATCCTGAGAACACTGGGAGGCGCATAAGGCAGCATTGGCTTGCCGTGAGTGCAGAAGAGGGCATGCGACACGACGAGATCGACCTGGAGATGGCCGAGTAGAAATTACCGACTCCGAGGGCCAAGTAGAAAGAGGGCAACTTCGAAGGCTAAATAGAAGGGGCCAACTTTGAAGGCCAGGTAGGAGAGGCCGACTGAAGATGGCCGAGGCCAACTGAAAGGGGAAGAGGCCGACTAAAGAGGCTGAGGCCGATTGGAAGAGGCCGACTGAAGAAGGCCAACTGAAGAGGGTTGAGGCCAACTAAGAATGGCTGACCCGGGTGGCTGACTGGAGGGTTCAACCCGAGTGCAATCGCTATTGCCCATGGGGTTTATTGGTCCTATCAGATGCCCCCCACACTCCTGAACTTGTGCGACTGCATGCTTTGCATCCGCCAAGCAAAGGAGTGTAGAACTTTTTATCTTTGCACTTGTCTTTGCATGCTAGCTTCGGCTCCGATTCCTTTCTAGTGGAAGAATCCTTTTCTTTTTGCACTGCTTCCGATGTGATAATTTTGGTCTGTCCTTGTGCGGACTCATGACCATATCTGCATGCTCTCCGAAACTATGCACCTGCTTGCTCAAAAGACTTTAAGCAAGGTTGGAGGTGAGTTGGTTATCTTTGGCTGGTTGGGAGCAGCTAGTAATCATCTCTCGATGCGGAGTCTGAAAGTAGGTGCCCATCAACTGTGAGCTAGAGAGTTAATTTCTCCCAAATGTGAGCTGACCGGGCCTTCTTAGCAGGCTGAGAGCGGCCTGCAACTGTGAGTCGAAGAGTTGGTCTCTCCCAACTATGAGCTAACTTATGATCTTCTTCTTTGACATGAAATCTGAAGGTGGATGCTCATTAACTATGAGCTGGGGAGTTGGTCTCTCTCAACTATGAGTTGAGTTGGAGCTTTTTGGCCAGCTGAGAGAGGCTAGCAATATGTTGCAAGTGCATAATTTGAGTTAAGGCCTTACTCAGTCTGCTCTTGGTCATTGAGGCAGAGTTGAAGTGCAGCTTGGGTGGCTGAGTGGATCGGAGTCCTACCCGGGAGGCTGGTTGGCCGCTGAGGTAGAGTTGGGACCGCTGAGGCAGAGTTAAAGCACATCCCAAGTGGCCGAGCGGATCGAAGTCCTATCTGAGAGGCTAATTGGCCGCTGAGGTAGAGTTGGGGCCATTGAGGCAGAATTTAAGTGCAGCCCGGGTGGCCAAGTGGATTGGAGTCCTACCCAGGAGGCTGGTTGACCGCTGAGGCAGAGTTGAAGCGTAGCCCAGGTGGCCGAGTGGGTTGGAGTTCTATCCAGGAGGATGGTTGGCCACTGAGGCAGAGTTGAGACCGTTGAGGCAGAGTTGAAGCATAGCTCGGGCGGCCGAGTGGGTCGGAGTCCTATCCGGAAGGCTGGTTGGCCACTAAGGCAGAGTTGAAGCACAACCCGAGTGGCCGAGTGGGTCAGAGTCCCACCCGAGAGGCTGGTTGGCTGTTGAGGCAGAGTTGGCCGTTAAGGCAGAGTTGAAGCGCAGCCTAAGTGGCCGAGTGGGTCAGAGTCCTACCTGAGAGGCTGGTTGGCCACTGAGGTAGAGTTGAGGCTGTTGAGGCAGAGTTGAAGCGCAGCTCGGGTGACCGAGTGGGTCGGAGTCCTATCTGGGAGGCTGGTTAGCCACGAGGCAGAGTTAAGGCCATTGAGGCAGAGTTGAAGCGCAGCCCAAGTGGCCGAGTGGGTTGGAGTCCTACTTGGGAGGCTAGTTTGCCACTAAGGCAGAGTTAGGGCCATTGAGGCCGGTTCAGGGGCTGCTGAGACTGGCTCGAGGGCTGTTGAGACCAACCCGGGGGCTGCTGAGACCGACTCGGGGGTTGCTGAAACTGGCTCGAGAGCTTCTGAGACTGGCTCGAGGGTTTCTAGGCCTACTTGAGGGCTACTAAGATCGACCCAAGGGCATCCGATGTGGAGTTAAGAAGTTGATCTTAATTCTATAAGAAAACTAGATGATGGAGCAGCACGCTTAGAGCTTCCTTTGTGAAATGTCTTGGGGAGAGTTTGTCTCCTTCTGCTAATTTGAATACTTCAATATATTGGCGACCTACCCCCCAAGGAATCATGTCGACTGATGATGGGAGGTGCCGGTACCCTCGCTTGGGCTCCTTTCCATGTCGCTGTTCGTAGGATGGGGGACCATTTGGACAGCAAGTGGGAAATCAAGGCTACTTGGGGGCTTCATGGTGGTGGTTCTCTTATTGGTGAGCTTGATGGCGGTTCTATCGGTGCTCCGGTGAGGCATAGCAGCGGTGAGTCTCCCAGTGAGGAGATCTCATGCTAGTGGAATGATGGCTGGCCTAAGTAGCAACTATAGGGAGAGAGAAAGCTCCTGGCGGCTTCACGGTGGTGCTCTTGCTGGTGAGCTTGATGGTTGTTCTGACGGCGCTCCGATGAGGCATAGCTCGTGAGTCTCCTAGCGAGGAAATCTCATGTCAGTGGAATGACGGCTGGCCTGAGCAGCAACCGTAGAAGAAGTGGAAGCTCCTAAGGGCCTCACGATGGTACTCTTGCCGGTGAGCTTGATGGCCGTTCTGGCGGCGCTCTAGTGAGGCATAGCAGCCGTAAGTCTCCCAGCGGGGAGATCTCATACCAGTGGAATGATAGCGGGCTTGAGCAGCAACCATAGGAGGAGCGAAAGCTCCTAAGGGTCTCATGGTGGTGCTTTTGCTGGTGAGCTTGATGGTCATTCTATCAGCGCTCCAATTAGGCATGACGGCAATGAGTCTCCAGGTGAGGAGATCTCTTGTAAGTAGATTGATAGCTGGCGCAAGCAGCTACCGCAAGCAACTACCGCGTGAGGCAAGAAAAGCCTGGACTGCTACTGTGTGGCCACAAAGTGTTGCTTCTATAGCTTCTGGACAACTGCCACTAGTGCTTGGACTTATTGGGTGAAGGTGGCAAGCTGGCCCAATTGAGTGGCCTAAGGTGGTGGCGATGGAGTAAAGAGGCTGGCTTCCTATTGCTCAGCTCATGTGAGGATTCTCCCATGCGACAGGTAGAGACCTCTTGGGCTCTTATCATCACCATCTTTTTTTATTTAAGGGGGGGAACGAGAATCTACAGGCTAGCATTGCTGACGGTCCGTGCTCTGCCCCCCTTCCTGGCACGCCAATCTGTTGGTGCCATATCAGATCACCTTCCTCAATCATCCACGAGCATTCGATCGCCTTCTTCGATGAGCCAAGGATTTTTCAGCGGGCTTTGCTCCAATCGAGGACCTGTAAAAAGTCTGGGGACCGAAGATTCTGGCGGAGACCCTTCGACGCTTAAGTTAATGCTCTGAGCAATAGCAGTGAGTTTGAAAGAAAGCTCGAGAGTCTTAGAGAGGTGCTCTTTGTGAGCGTGTATAAGTCATTACCTGTCGGAGGTTCCTCTTACCCATTTTATTGATGTTTATGAGATTTGAGGTGTAACCATCTATCAGATCATGCACGGTAAGGGTAGCAACATTGGGGCTTGCCTTCTTGTAGCATATCAGAGCTAGTAGGCTATGTCTCGTCCAGTGTGGGGGCTGCAGTTGGTTGGTGGACCAAGTTCCATCAAAAGTGGAAGGCCACAGTTGATTGGTGGACCAAGTCCCATCAGAAGTGGGAGGCCATAATTGGTTGATGGGCCAGGTTCCATCAGAAGTGGAAGGCCATAATTGGTTGGGGGGCCACGTTCCATCAGAAGTAAGAGGCCTCAGTTGGTTAGTGGGCTAGGTTCCGTCAGTGTGGTGATCATAGCAGAGTTGGTGGGTGCCGCTTGATTTGGACGGCTACTGCATGTTACTGTAGGCTTGCAAGGCATGGACGGTCGTTATGGCATTCATCGGATATGTTCCCCACATCGAACGTTTGTTGTCTTGTACAAATAGTGGCATGTGGTGGAGCCAAGTACATGGGCTTCATAATGAGTCCTATTCGGATGGCCGCTGGAGCACTTCTTGGGTGGTTGTTGAGACCAATTTAGAGCCACGAATGGCAATTGGGGGCACAGTCCGAGTTGCTGAGTCGGGTCCTATCCGAAAGGCTGGTTGAAGTTGCTTCTGGAGGGGTGATTGCCGCCATTGGCCAGGCATGATCTCATCAACTTCATCAGGGGCTATTGACAGAATATCGCTAAGAGTGCTTTCCCTCATGCATGTAGGCCGCCATGCACGTAGCCCCCATGCTGCCTCTGTGAAGTCCAAGCGCTGCATCTCGGAGACTGCCGACGATCCTGAGGAGGATTCGTTCCCTTCCACGGACAATGGGCTCTCCGTCTTGTTGTCCTCTGAACCCGAGCAACCCAGTTTAGCCTTCGAGTCAACCTCCTCTGAGATTAGTGAATTGGGTGAGCCATTCCCCTGTTTCTTTTTTTTTTTTTGGAGTGGGCAAGCTCTGGCAAATGGATTCGAGCTTAGCATCAATAGAGGAGTGGAGAGGAGCGGTCAAAAGAGCCTCCTCGGAGCGCCGGGGGAAGTTGAGCCTCGCAGCATCGCACTCATCGACTTCCTTCCAGATGACTTCAAGAACGGCATTGATAGGCTCGGCACCCTCGGTGTAGTGCCCCTTGGCCCAGTTGTTCACGGCCTCAGATTGGCCAAAGATGAAGTTGTCGGGTCGGAAGATCCGGTAGAAGGGACCGGATCTCACCGAATCCATGGTCCTGGGCTCGGTTGGTGACCACTTCATCTCTGAATGGATGGCTGGGGACTTGTCTCTGGAGTGCAACAGAGAGAGAGAGAGAGAGAGAGAGAGAGAGAGAGAGAGAGAGATGGGGACAAAGTCAAAGCCACTTGTTCCCATCCCTTATCTTGTTCTGGGTTGGTGCTAGCAGTGAAGTTAACAACACCAGGCCTCCCTTTGGCTTCCTTCTCCTTGGAGGGTGGCGTGTTGATTACCATAACACGAAGCCCGAAGGTCTTCCCACACTTGCCGGCCGCATGGCCGAGACCTCCCAGGCCGATCATCCCGAGCTTTGTTCTAGGCTGCAGTATGTTGTGCTGCTTCATCGGGTTGAACACAATGATCCCCACACTCAACAAGGGGCTGCCACATCCACTGGACGATATGACCCACCCAAGTAGAAGGGGCCGGCTCCGAGGGCCAAGTAGAGGAGGCCGACTCAATGGCCTAGGCTGATCGGAGAGGACCGAGGCAGACTGAAAATGACCGATCTAGGTGCGATTGTCATTGCCTATGAGGTTTATTATCCCCATCAAATGCCCTCCATACTTCTGAGCTTGTGCGATTGTATACCCTACATCCGCCAAGCGAAAGGAGTGTAGCGTTCTTTGCCTTTGCACTATGTACCTGCATTCTAGCTTTGGCTTCGATTCCTTTCTCGTGTGGGGTCTTTTTATTTTTGCACTGCTTTCGATAATTTTTGTCTGCCTTATGTGGACTAGCGACCAAACCTGCATGCTCTCTAAAGCTATGCACTTGCTTGCTCAAAAGACTTTAAGCAAGGTTGGAAATAGGTTGGTAACCTTTGGCTAACTAGGAGCAGCCAGTAATCTTCTCCCAACTTGGAGCTGGGAGGTAAGCACCCATCAACTGTGAGTAGGGGAGCAACTTGGGCCGGGTTCAACCCAAACCTGGCCCGCCGAACCCGATTTGCAGTAGTACTTGAACTCATGTTTGCCCAACCTAAACCTGAAGGACCCGGGTTTAACCTGGACCGATTTGTAATTGATCCGGTCTCGGGTTGCAGTCAACCCGAACCCAAGGTAACCCAAACCCAAGGTAACCGGCAACACGTCCGAGTGCCAAGTCTTTCGACACCTTATTTCATTCTTTTCCGCTGCTCAACCCTAGCTCAATCCTACAATACGACTAGGGCATAAAAGATGAACCAAAGTCACGCTCTCTCCTCACCTTCTCATCCATGGCCGACGGATCCTGCATCACCAAAGCCAGGCCGGAGCTATCCCAGCCTTTGCCTCAACTTGGCCCTCTAGCAGCAGAATCGTCCTCCCAAAGAACTTGATCGTCAGATCTCTCAAGTCGGCCATCACGCCGCAATCTCTCCACCTTCGTCCCCAAATCCAAGGACTCTGAACTTTCCCCTTTCTTCGAACGCACGAGAGAGAGAGAAGCGAAACATAGGACTGCTAAAAAATCGAGAGGGTGACGGGGAGATGCCGGTTAATGGGTAAGGCCAGATATACTTCACACCACTTTGGGAAACATGAACTGGACTCAACAGGGCCTGGTGGGACCAGAAGAAATGGACTTTACAGCTGAAATTTTCACAGAAATCAACTTATTTGTTTCAAACTTAGCTTATTTATGCAATTTTAAGCTTGTTTGTTTCATATTGTCATTTTTTTTTATCAACCCGAATTTTAACCTGAAACTCAACCCTAACCCGATTTTTAAAAATAAGGTTAGGGTTGACATTTTACAAATAGGGTTAGGGTTAAGGTTGAGGGGAACCCAAGTTTCATGAGCCCGAGTTGCACCCCTAACTATGAGTCAAAAAGTTGATCTTTTCCAACTGTGAGCTGGCTGGGTCTTCTTGGCCGGCTAAGAGCGGCCTGCACCGTCAACTGTGAGATGGGGAGTTGGTCTCTTCCAACTGTGAGCTGACTTGGTGTCTTCTTCTTTTGACTTAAAGTTTGAAAGTGGATGCCCATCAACTGTGAGCTGGGGAGTCAATCTCTTCCAACTGTGAGCTGACTTGGGGTCTTTTTGGCTAGCTGAAAGTGGCCTACACCATCAACTGTGAGCTGAAGAGTTGATCTATTCTAATTGTGGGCTGACTTGGTCTTCTTGGCCGACTAAGTGCTCTAGGCAATAGCCGTGAGTTTGAAAGAAAACTCAAGAGTCTTATAGAGAAATGTTTTATGTGAGCGTATATGTGATCATCGTGCCTGATCAAGGGTCCCTCTTACCCATTTTATGAAAGCTCATGGAGCTCGCAACGTAATTGAATGTCAAATCATGCACGATAGAGCTAAAGTGGTCATGGCAGAGTTGGTAGGTCAAGTCCTTTCAGATATAAGCGACCATAGCAGTTGGTAGATCAGGTCCTGTCAGATATGACCGACCATAGCAGAGTTTGTGGGCTTCGTCAAATCTGAGCAGCCGCCGGATGTCTCCCACGTTACACTTTCGTAGAGATTTTGGCCGTAGGAGATCGTACGAGCAGTCTGAGTGGCTGGGCCATATGGATGGTCCTCACAAGGGATTTCGCCCGGATGGCCAAGTCAGAGTCTTACTCGGGTGGCCAACTGGAGGCTCTACCCGAGTGGCCGAGTCGAAGTCCTACCCAGGTGGCCGACTTGAGGCTCTACCTGGGTGGCCGACTGGATGCTCTACTTGGGTGGCCGAGTGAAGTCCTATTCGGATGGCCGACTGGAGGCTTTACCCGAGTGGTCAAGTGGAGGCTCTACCCAGGTGGTCGTTTTGAGGCTCTACCTAGGTGACCAACTGAAGGCTCTACCTGGGTGGCCGAGTCAAGGTCCTAACCAAGTGGCCAACTAGAGGCTCTACCCGGGTGGTCGGCTCGGGGTTTTGTCTAGGTGGCCAGCTGAAGGCTCTACTCGAATGCCCGATTGGAGCTGCTCTGGAAGGGTGATCACCACCGTTGATCGGGCATGATCTTATCAGCTTTATCGGATGATCTTCACCGTTGGTTGGGTGTAGCTCCATCAGCCCTATCAAATGCCCTTCCATTTCTGAGCTTGTATGGCCACGTATCTTGCATCCGCCAAGCGAAAGGAATATAGAGTCTCGATGCATCATGATTCGGGCACCATTTATTGTAGAGTCCAGCACGTGCCCTCGAAAGGTATTGTCCTTTCATATTTAAAGATTAGTGTGGGGTGTGATATCATCGACGTATAGTGAGTCGCTGTTGTGAAATCGAGAATGCATCCCTTGAATAGCGAAGAGTGGTGTGTCATCATTAGGGTGTCATCATCAGCATCCTATTATCAGCCACATATCGCCCTTCCCCAAGCGCCATCGGAGCATTATGTCTCGGGCGATGAGTGATTGTCTGACGGTTAAGATGTCATCCTCCAATTGCAGGCGCCCATGTGGCTATGTGATCGGGCGGGATGATTTGAAAATCAAGTATAAAAGGCCTTTTGCTTCTTCTGCTGAACCTCTTATGCCATCGGTGCCTCAGAGGCGAAACCTTCTTCTTCCTTCTCCTTCCCATAGCTTGAGCTTTCCGAGTGCCTTTCCTTTCTGCAGGTCAGCTCCTTGGTCCTTCCATCCTTCTTCTTCTTCTTTGGTTCCTCACCTTCTTCTTTGGGTTAGCTATGGACTCTAAGCTCATCCGAGAGAAGTGTAAGAGACCCATCGTCTATTCTTCTTCCTCTTCTTCCTCCTCTGAGGATGAGGTTCCTCTATTGCGGCATTGTAGGGCCAGTGACATAGCTATCCACGAGCACTCAGCCGCTCTAGTCCGTCCAGTGCCTTCTCTGGCTGCCACCCCAAGTTCGTCCAGCCTGGAGGGCATCTCTTCTACCATGACTCTCCTAGATGTAGAGAACCTTAAGGCCAAATATAGGATCCCGAAAGGGATTCAGTTGTCCACACCTAGGCCCAGCGACAGGGTGACTACCGGCCGTGCCGGAGGTGCCGCTCTGTACAAGGAGTTCTTTAGGGCAGGACTTCATCTCCCTATCAATACTTTTATTGTTAGTGTTTTGAAGAGGTACAAACTTGTCCCGGCACAGTTGGCTTTGAACTCCCTCCGAACTATCTGTGCCTTTGTTGTCCTCTACCACTATCTTGGTATTATGGCCTAGGTTTCTTTATTCTGAGCCATATACTCCCTCCGCCACCATCCCTCCGAATTGGGGTGGTGGATTTTTTCCCCTAAGCCTGGTAGGGTCCTAAAACTCAATCTTTCCTCCTCCATTAAGGGATGAAAATCCCAGTTTTTCTTTGTCCACATAGACTGAGTGAGAGGGCGATGGGAGGAGCCAGACCTATCTTCGAACAGGAATCCGACAGTGGAGCAGAGGGACCAGGAGGTCTTTAACTAGTTACTTTCCTCCCAGATCCCCCTGTTGGGATCTTCTATCGGAGAGGAATCTCCAAGAGGCTGGTGTGAGTCTGGCGATGACCTTGGGTGAGCGCGAGGCTCTTCTTTATTCCTTATCTTTTTTCCTTTTCATGTTTTCTTTGACCCTCTGTGTCTTTTGCAAGAATGAGGTTCTTTATTGACCAACTTGAGAGGGTTGGCAAGAAGAGGAAGGAGGAAACCAGCGATACGGGGAGGCCAGAGATGAAGATATAAGAAAATGTGTCCTACAGCCAATCGTCTAGCTTGTAGACGGTTATGAGTTGATATATGAACATAATTTATTTTGGTAGTACAGCATATAGTTTACATCTTTCAATAGAATTTCAATATGTTGTAGTCCTTAGAGTTACATGTATTCGACAATGGAGAAATTGTTGAGTAACTCTTAAATCTGTTCGCGGCCAAATGATACGTTGTTACGGAGGACAATGACGTAATCAAGTTTAGGTCGTTGTATGTCATTTGGGTTGGTTTGTTCTCTTAAACCAAAGAGTGATAACACTGGTATGACATGCGGGTGAGTAGGAGTACATTCACTGAACAGTGACTCACCTCTGCTGAGTGCTCTACTGCCTTGAGCAACTCACAGAAAGGCAATGGGTATAAGTGTCCCTTTGACATGAGACTATCATGTCGACTTGATAAGCAACTCACTGTACTTAGGCACTGGACCACCCGGATTTCTAATCCGGTAACGGAAGGTTGCTGGGTGCAGTCAAGTACTTATTGGGTCAGTGATGAGTCAAGATGAGATTGTCCACTCTAAGTGTTAGAGAGAGTGCTCGAACAATATTTCAATTTAGCAAAACCTTGGCCAAGGTAATCTTTGTGAGGTGTCACAAAATTCATTGCATTGAAACATACTTGGGTGATTTACTCGGAGTTGGCAGTTAACTCCGTATTCGCCCTGAGTACTAGGACAAGGGGATGAATTATGCGGCAACCATAGCCTGGGTTCCTGAATGTTGCCTTATGCAAATTTGATCTATCCGGACGTCAAAAACCATGGCTAGATGGTCACATCAATTAGTATAGGAAGCGTTCCTATACTACCGGCTTAGGTTCGAACCTATGGAGTCACGCACATAGCCGGATGAATTGTACACAGGCATGATCACTGATTTGAGTGGGACTAAATCAGATGGGTCATATGGGGTTCGTTCTGGCTATGTCTAGCTAGCACTAGGTATTAGCGGCAGCACCTACTTCGAGGATGATTTGAGTTAGTCAGTAACTCAAATAGAATTTTGGGACATGATATGAATCTGGTATGAAGTTAATTTGAACCATGGATCAATGGTTGGTCTGATAACATAGTGGTTTGGATCCAGGTTCGAAGTGGTTCGATTCGGATTTCCAATAGAGCCTATGAAAGTTTATTTATGAATTTTGAATTCATAAATCACTTCGGATTGGAGCTCGGATAGGCCCAATGTGAAGTATGGTTCAAGAGCTACGAGTAGCTTCTTTTGGATTTGAATTTGGACTTCAAACGGAATTGATTGGATCAATTCTGTTAACATTAAGATATTTTAATTGATGAAATCTTACATGTGCTTCCTGAGATTTCATACGTGATCATCCATTAGTTATAACAGCCAAGCAACAGAGTTATTGATATATTAACGGGAGGATGCTCAAGGAACCGATCACTCCACATTTCCTCCAAGGCTGGCTTGATTCCACGAATTGATTCAAGCCGTTCCACTTCTTTCTATGCGTTTGAGGGACGTGTTGATAAGGTGGCTACAGACTTAATGCGGTGAAAGTATTCACGTAATGGCATTTATTTAAAGGGCTCTTACACGTGTTTTCAATGCATATTCAATGTCTTATTTCATCGGGTAAAAACGTTACGGTGTATAAAATACGAAGCAAAAAGGGAACAGTGCAAAAAAGAAAATTGACAGAGATCTTCCTGTGAAAAATTGATCGTCTGCAATCACAGAAAGTCAGCAAGAAGTCCAATCAAGAAGAGATTGTCTCTTCTTAGGGAGAAGAGTTCTACTTCCATTGTTCTAGGATTCCACCTCCTGTCTACATACATCAGGCGTGCGTATGATATAGAGGAGCGGCGCATGCGGCTCTTGCAAGGCACGAAGAGGAACTTCTCTCTGCAGATCAGATCTGCTACGTTCGTCATCTACAGCTTCCGCATCGAGAGGTATTGTTTTAAACTTATTTTACATACTCTTAAATTTCAGATCTGCTAATATGCTTTAATTTATATTCAATGTGAATATTAAAATTGAATTACATGCTTTTCACCTTGAGATCCTATGCATAGGAAAAGCAAGTTTTTCCTTTCAAATGGTATCAGAGCCAGGTTAAGGCTTAGGAATGCATGTATAAGCATAGTAGATCTGATAATATTATGTATAAATAATCTAATGTAGATCTAAAGTAGATCTTATTATGATTAGTTTAGATCTATAGTAGATTTAAAAGGTTTTGTATGATGAGTGCATATTAAAGTTATTTAATGATGATTAAATATATGTTTTAGATGTAGATCTAATGTAGATCTTGCATGCTGTGTTAAATTATATCTTGGATTGGGTATATTCACTAGGCAGTTCGGTCATAGGGAGGTTTCATAGCCTCTGTTTCTTTTTCAAGAAAGATTTTCTATGACGTGTAGGGGTGCCACTGTGAAAGAACCCATGAACGGATGTACAGAATAGATGAAAGTAAAAATGTTTTACAAAAAAAAATTTGAAAATGTTTTAAAATCAGAACTCAAAATTGAAATTGGTTTAAATTTGAAAAGGGATTAACTTAAGATCTAGAATTATGAATTAAAGACCTTAAGACATGATCATAAATTATGGGCTAATTGGGTTAGCATGAATTAGGTTCTCTAATTGGGTTAGACCTAAGGTTAGATGAATTGGACTAAATTAGAAAAATTGAATCTAATCAAATGTTGAGTTAGGTCTTTTCTTTTGATCCATCTAATTAGATTAGATTGATCAGTCCATACATCTAAATGGACTTGATTTGGGGCTAAGTGGACACCCAAGTCTTCAAGCAAATTTAATTGGGTTTGGTCAACCACTTAGTGTCTAGAAAGGTTCTGATCAAGGTCGCGGCTACCTCTCACCTGGCTAGTTGATTATCAGCTGGTGTCTAGGCAAGATGGTTAATGGCGCAACTCGGCCTTTTGATCAAGCCGGCCTGGCTAAGTGGTCCCAGCACTTGATTAGCCTATTGACTTGAGCTAACCCATGCTTCCTAAGGAAAATCAGTTTGACTGATTTAGGTACCCATGGACCAAATTAATGAACCCAACTAAATGGTTTAATGGGAGAATACTTAAATTGGTCCATGTCATTCATGTGTCACAAATTAATCAAACCCTCTAAAATTATTAGGTCCCTAAATTGACTAAATTATGGGGATAATTAGGTCATAGCCTCCCATTAAGAGAGTGATAATGAGTCCAATGGCTAAGATGATTATTGGAGGCCCAAAGGCCTGGTACTCATCTGGTCTTTGGAATTATCATTCATATTATGATGGTTCAATGCAACTCTCTCAATGATGATCAGGTGGGCCGGCCAAAGTCGGGCTTGACCAATTCCTTGGTTAGAAGCTTGAACATGTAATGCTAATGGTTGGATCTAACCAGGACACCCAATAGGAGGCCCAAAGGCCGATTGGCATGCAACCTGGGGCAAAATAAATTACTAGAAATTGTTTGGGAAACAATTGGTTATGAACCTACCTTTAGATACATGTGGGTGGGCCGGCCAAAGTCGGGCTCATATGTAGTCTGCTGGATTCTAGTACTCACTAAGAAATTAGGAGTAATTTCTCGGATTGGAGGTAGGGGCCACCAACCTGAATAAAATAGTGGGAGGGCCTTAGACTATAAGTCCAAGTCTATAGGTTTAAATAAATCATGTATACTAATAAGTTTTTGGTTTTCCTTTCAGAAATGTCTACAAATTTGTCGCTTCGGTCACTGTTGGACAGTGATAAACTGACAGGTCCAAACTTCGATAGCTGGTATCGAAGGCTTAGGATAGTCCTAGAGCATGAGAGGATCTTTTATGTGATAATGGATCCTGCACCTGAGCAACCAGCCCCTAATGTGCCAGGTGTGGCCAGGGACACTTATCTGAAGTGGACCAATGACCGCACCACAGTGCGCTGCATAATGCTAGCTTCTATGAATGATGAGTTCAGTAGGAAATTTGAGGAGGCCCAACCGGGACAAATACTCCAAATGTTGAAGGAATCTTTTGGGATGCCAGACGACGTTGAAAGGTACAGAATGTCTAATGCCATCTTCAACGCGCGTATGCGTGATGGGACTTCTGTCACGATCATGTACTGTACATGATCGAGACGATAGAACGTCTGGGCAAACTTGGATTTCCTTTGCATGAGCAACTTGGGAAGGATGCCATACTGAACTCCCTGCTTAGCTCCTACCTGGACTTTCTCAGTCATTATAGAATGACGAAGCCTACAGTAAACTATCATAGTTTGCTAGGTCTACTGCAGACTTTTAAGAAAGACCACCAGCTTCAAAAGAAGTCAGTGAACTTAGTGGGAGGTTCGGGGGTAGGTCGTCAACACCTTAAGAAAGGGATGAAGAAGAAAAATAAAAGAAAGAAGGTGCAACATGCTGGGCCTAATCAGACCAAGAAGAAGAGGGCTGACAAAAGTCAGGCAGAGTGCTTCTACTGCAAGAAGCTGGGTCACTGGAAAAGGAACTGTCCCCAATACATAGCAACCCTAGATCCAAACAGGCCTAAGAAGAAAAACCAGCAAGCAGTTGATGGACAAGGTATTTATATGATAACACCTTGTAATTTTTCTATCTGTGATACTACTAATTGGGTATTAGATACCGGGAGTCCAATTCATATTTGCAATTCTTTGCAGGGGCTTCGAATTAGTAGAAGATTCAAAGAAGGTGAAAGATTCCTAAATGTGGGTGATGAAAGCCGAGTTCCAGTACTGGCGTTGGGAGCCGTGGAGCTTTATTTTGAATTTAATAAAATATAGCTTAGTGAATGTCACTATTGTCCTGCATTTTTATTTAATGTCATTTCTGTAGGCCAGTTGGCTATTGAAGGATATGATTTTTCAATAAAGAAAGATATTTTAAATATCATTATGAATGACGTATCAGTGATGTGTGGACAATTAAGCAATAGAATTTACCTTCTATCACAGCCTGTTAATGTATTATGCACTCCAAACAAACGCCCCAAAATAGATGATGTCAATAACTCATACCTTTGGCAATGTAGGCTAGGTCATATAAACAAGAACAGGATAAGCAGGTTAGTCAGAGAGGGGATCCTCAATAACATTGATTGTGAATCAATTAAAACTTGTGAATCCTGTCTTCTTGGGAAAATGACCAAGTCACCTTTTACTGGAAAAGGTGAAAGAGCCAATGAGATTATAGGCTTCATACATACGGATATTTGTGGACCTATGAATACTGCCTCTATAAGAGGGTTTAGCTATTTCATTACATTTACAGACGACCACTCCAGGTTCGGTTATGTCTTCCTAATGAGACATAAATCTGAATCGTTTGAAATGTTCAAACGATATCGTAGTGAGGTAGAAAAACAAACTGGAAAGAATATTAAAATCCTTTGGTCAGATCGAGGAGGTGAATATCTTTCTAGTGAGTTTTTGACATATCTAAAGGAGAATGAGATTCTCTCTCAATGGACACCTCCAGGGACACCCCAGCTAAATGGTGTGTCTGAAAGGAGGAATCGAACCCTATTAGATATGGTTCGGTCCATGATGAGCTTTTCTAGTTTGCCTATCTCCTTTTGGGACTACGCACTTGAGTCGGCCTGTTACATTCTTAACAGGGTCCCTAGTAAATCTATTGCTAAAACTCCATATGAGATATGGACGGGGCGTAAGCCGGTGCTCACACACCTTAGGGTCTGGGGGTGTCCAGCTTATGTCAAGAGATTGTTGACAGACAAGCTAGGACCAAGTTCTGACAAATGCCTCTTTGTTGGATATCCTAAGGAGTCTAAAGGATACTACTTCTACCATACTGAAGAGCAAAAATTGTTCGTCAGTATGAGAGCCACCTTTTTAGAAAAGGAGTATCTTACTGAAAATACTAAGGCTAATGTTGAACTTAATGAGGTTTGACAAGGAGAAGTACCTTTACACTCAGAAACCGCTATGGAACTGGCTTTGATTGGTTCAAACCCGAAGCCTGTTGAGGTACCATTAAGGAGATCTGGTAGAGTACCACATCAGCCGGATAGATACTTCGGTTTCTTGGTCCGTGACGGGGATCCCATCGAACTCGATGAGAACGATGAGGATCCAATCACCTATATGGATGCGCTGCAGAGATCTTGTTGGGGAGTTTGTTGAGAAATTATATGCCCCAATCTTATTGATTTTGATGATTACCAAAAGTCATGAGTATATTAAAAGATGTAATGAGTTTATTTACATGAGCAATGAATTTATTTAGAACAATGTATGAGAATGTTAAAGTATAACTTTAATCAATTTGAAAGTAACTTCAAGCTCCTTGTTTAAGCTTTCAAAAAGAAATTTTATACTTCATATGATAATCAATGAGTTTTTGGAACATTTCTTGAATTGATTCCTAATGTCAATTTTATTATATTCAAGTCAAAATAATGATTTAAAATGAATCTGGAACAAATTTTAAGTCAATCAGAAAATTCTCTAATTTTTGATACGTTCCGGAGCCGACTCTAGAGTTTCAGAGTCGACTCCACTCAGAATACAGAAATGATTGTCTGTCTCGAGTCGACCCATGTGATTTCTCGAGTCGACCCCCGATTCTGTCGAGTCGACTCCATGACTGTGTGAGTCGACTCCGCTCAGACACCAGAGGTATGTTTTTTTAGCATTTCTCGAGTCGACCCCCAACTTTTCATGAGTCGACCCCCGACTGTCAGGAGTCGACACTTTTTTTTGATGAGTCGACCTTTGACTTTCTGAGAATTCTATTTTGGTATCTCGACTTCAAGCCGACTCGCGGAAAGCAGGAGTCGACTCCAGCAAATCTGGGCGAGATTTTTCGAATGTCAACTCAGCGTCAACGGTAAGATTTTTAATTAACGGCTATTTTTCTTTGTTTCTAACGACTATATTTTGTAGAATCTATAAATAGAGAAGTCGTTTTCAAATCAAAGATATACAAATAGAGAGATATTCACTTCAAGAGAAAAGAAGAGAAAAATCGGAAAAACAGAGCTTCGGTTGAAAAAATCTGAGATTCAAATTAGAGTGAAAGAAAAAGAGTGAAATCAAAGGAAGCTCCTTCTGTGCTCAAGCTCAACAATCCAAGGAAGCTTCAGAAGAAAATTCAAGAGCTATTCAAGAGCATCTCAAGTGATTTTCAACACTCAAAGAAAAGAGGAAAAGCTCAAATCAACTCAACGTACATTCCGTGAAGAATCCGAGCTGAGGCCCGTTTTTACACTTCAAAAGAGTTGAGGAAAAAAATAAAAGAAGAAAAGCTCAAAAGCCAACCATCTGCAAATCGGGCTTTTCTAAACTTTATTCTTATATTTGTTTATCTGCTCATTGAGGAGCTTTGTAACTGAAAAACAATATTTCTATTCTTTGTGTTAGTTCAATCTGGGGGATTGAACTAGTGGAGGTAGTCTTACCTCGGTACAAGCTTGGTAAAGCTTGTGTTAGGGTTTTTGTGCTGGTGAGCCCTTGAAAACCAGCTGGGTTTGTTGTGTTCCCGGAAAAACAATAAGTTTGAGTTGTGAGCTTGTAAAACAACTCTGTTGTAATCAAGGAAGATTATAGTGTGGACCCAAGTGAATCTTGGGAGTGGACGTAGGTGTTGGATACACCGAACCACTATAAAATCTTTGTGTTTGCCGTGCCTTCATTGACTCTTTCTCTATCTCTATTTTATTCACTGCACTTTGCATTTACATTGCCATTACCTTCATTCCTCTTAAGCAAACATTTTTAAAAGGCTAATTTTTAAAGAACCCAATTCACCCCCCCCCCCCCTCTTGGGTTGTCATCTGGGCCAACAATTGGTATCAGAGCTAGTGCTCATTAGATTTTGATCACACGATCAAGAGCTAAAGTTCCAAATGGCAACACAAGTTGGATCATTTGCTGAAGGTCATTCTACGAATAGACCTCCACTGTTTAATGGTTCAAATTATTCATATTGGAAAGCTAGAATGAGGATATTCATTCAAGCTTCTGATTATGAGCTATGGGGTGTTATAATCAATGGACCTAGTACACCCACACATGTTATTGATGGCACTATTGTTCCTAAGCCCAAAAGGGACTAGAATGATAATGATAGGAAAATGGCACAGCTCAATGCTAAGGCCATGAATGTTCTATATTACTCTTTAGACGCTAATGAATTTAATAGAATCTCCACTTGTAATTCTGCAAAGGAGATTTGGGATAGACTAGAGGTTACCCATGAGGGTACCAACCAAGTAAAAGAGTCTAAAAATATTCTTGTTCATAAATATGAGTTGTTTAGCATGGAACAATCTGAAACCATTGCATGCATGTACACTAGATTACAGACATTGTAAATGGTTTGAAAAGTCTTGGTAAGACATATACTAACTCAGAACTTGTTCGAAAAATTCTTAGGTCATTACCAAGATCATGGGAAGCAAAAATGACAGCAATCCAAGAAGCAAAGGACCTCAACACTTTACCCTTAGAGGAGCTTCTAGGATCTCTTATGACCCATGAGCTGACTATGAGGCAGCATGTAGAGGATGACTCAAAGAAAAAAGAAAGTAATTGCCCTCAAAGCTGCAAAAGAAGAAGAGAGCAGCAGTGATGATGATGATGATAATGATGAAGAGACTGCTCTCTTAGCTAAGAAATTTAAAAGATTCATGAGGAGAAAGAAACCCTTCCACAAGAAGAAATTTGGAACTAAGTGGGAAGGAGAAAAGGATAAGGACAAAGAAAAAGAGAAAGACCCCTTGACTTGCTATGAGTGTAATAAACCGAGGCACTTTAGGAATGAATGTCCAAAATTGAAGAAAGCCTACAAAAAAAAAAGAAGGCTTATGTGGTGACTTGGAGTGACAGCGAGGAATCTTCTTCCGAAGAAGAAGAACAAAAGGAAGTCGCAAATGTATGCTTATGGCGGACGACAACGATGAGGTAAGTTCCGACAACCCTTGCGATGAATTTGCTTTTGATGAACTATTTGATGCTTTTAATAAACTTGTTGGGGATTTCAAGGTTTTGAAAAAGAAATACAAGATTTTAAAAAATGAAAACTTAACCTTCATTCAAGAAAAGGAAAATCTTAATAATGAAGTTAAGAAACTTAAATCTGAAAATAAAATTTTGATAAAAGAAAAAGAATCAATATCTAATGAAAATGATAAACTAAGGAAAGAGGTTGAAAAACATAAGAACATAGTTGATAAGTTTACCTTAAGTTCAACTAAATTAGACATGTTGTTAAATAGTCAAAAAGCAGTTTTTGACAAAGCCGGATTAGGGTATAACACTTTAAGAAAACAAAAATCACTAAAAATATTTTTGTGCGTGCTGGCCAAAGTAATTTTACATGCTTTAAATGTAATCAAAAAGGACATAAATCTTATGAATGTAAAATTCTAAAACCTAATAAAAACTTAAATGTTAAAGGGAAGAAAATATGGTTCCGAAAGGAACAATATTTGTTGGTACTAACCATGAAGGACCCAAGAAAGCTTGGGTACCTAAACATAAAGTTTGATATCATTGCAGGAATGTCTTGTGGCCAAGAGATCAAAGAGAAAGTGGTATCTTGATAGTGGCTGCTCAAGACATATGACGGGTGACAAAGAAGAATTCATCACCCTTGAAGAAAAGAAAGGAGGAGTTGTTACATTTGGCGACAATGGTAAAGGCCAAATCTTGGGGTTTGGTAACATTCAAATAACTCCCTCCACATATATTGAGAATGTACTTTATGTTGATGGTTTAAAGCATAACTTAATTAGTATAAGTCAATTATGTGACAAAGGTTTTAAAGTATCTTTTGAATCTTCTTTATGCACTGTAGCTAATCCCATTGATAATAGCATTGTTTTTATTGGAAATAGAAATGGCAATGTATACATGATTGACTTAGACAAATTGTCTACTAATAATCATTGCTTAGTTGCTAATAATGCTAATATGAATGAGATTGGTTGGTTGTGGCATCGAAGATTAGGTCACGCAAGCACACACCTGATTTCAAAACTAATTAGAATGGATTTAGTAAAAGGTTTACCTAAATTAGATTTTGAAAATAACAAAATATGTGATGCATGTCAGTTTGGAAAACAAACAAGAAGTTCTTTTAAATCTAAAAATATTGTTTCAACTTCTAGGCCATTAGAACTACTTCACATGGACCTTTTTGGACCAACTAGAACCACAAGTCTAGGAGGAAAGAAATATGGTCTTGTGATAGTAGATGATTACTCTAGATTCACTTGGGTAATATTTTTAGCTCACAAAGATGAAACTTTCTCGATATTCATGAAATTCTTCAAGAAAGTAACAAATGAGAAAAACACTACCATAGTGTCTCTAAGAAGTGATCATGGAACTGAATTTGAAAATCACTTATTTGAAAGTTTTTGCAATGAAAATGGTATTAATCATAACTTTTCTGCACCTAGGACCCCACAACAAAATGGAGTAGTTGAAAGGAAAAATAGAACTTTAGAAGACATGGCCCGTACCATGCTATGTGAAAGTAACTCCCGAAATACTTTTGGGCGGAAGCTATTAACACAGCATGTTACATCCTAAATAGAGCCTTAATCAGACCTATTTTAAAGAAAACACCTTATGAATTATGGCATGATAGAAAACCCAACATTAAATATTTTCATGCATTTGGTTGTAAATGTTTTGTTCACAACAATGGTAAAAATAATTTAGGCAAATTTGATGCTAAATCTGATGAAGGAATATTCTTAGGATATTCAATAACTAGTAAAGCATATAGAGTATTTAACAAGAAACTTTAGTTGTTGAAGAATCCATTCATGTAGTTTTTGATGAATCTTTAGCAACTCGTTCCGAAAATTGATGATGAAGAAGATACAAACTTAATTGAAAAAGATCTTAAAAATTAAATATTGATGTATCTTTAGATCATGAGCAAGACGCTAAAGATAATGATTCACCTAAGGATGATGATACTAACACTAATCATAATGATGTAGATCTACCTAGGGATTGGAGATATGCTTATAGTCACCTAAGGAATTGATTATAGGTGATCCATCTCAAGGAATAAGAACTAGATCATCTATGAGAAATATTAGTAATCATCTTGCATTTGTATCACAAATTGAACCAAAAACTATTGAAGAAGCTGAAAAAGATAATAATTGGATGTTAGCAATGCAAGAAGAATTAAATCAATTCACTAGAAATAATGTATGGACTTTAGTTGAAAGACCTAAAAATCATTCTGTTATAGGATCAAAATGGATATTTAGAAATAAACTAGATGAGAATGGCATAGTAATTAGAAATAAAGCTAGATTAGTTGCAAAAGGATATAATCAAGAAGAAGGTATTGATTTTGATGAAACCTTTGCACCAGTAGCTAGATTAGAAGCCATTAGACTATTACTTGCATTTGCATGTCACATGAATTTAACTTATTTCAAATGGATGTGAAAAGTGCTTTTCTAAATGGATTTATAAATGAAGAAGTATATGTAGAACAACCACCAGGTTTTGAAGATCATGAATTTTCAAATCACGTTTTTAAATTGCACAAAGCATTATATGGTTTGAAACAAGCACCTAGAGCTTGGTATGATAGATTAAGTAAATTCTTAATTGAAAACGATTTTGAAAGAGGAAATGTAGATAAAACATTATTTTTGAAAAGAAACATAAAGATTTATTAGTAGTTCAAATATATGTTGATGATATTATTTTTGGTGCTACTAACAATCTTCTATGTCAAGAATTTGCTAAGTTAATGCAGGGCGAATTTGAAATGAGCATGATGGGAGAACTCAACTTCTTCCTTGGACTCCAAATCAAACAAAGCAAAGAGGGAATCTTTATCAACCAAACAAAGTACACAAGAGAAATTCTAAAGAAGTTTGGTATGGAATCAATCAAACCCCTCGGAACACCAATGAGTCCTTCATGCAAGCTGGACAAAGATGAAGAAGGTAAGAAGGTTGATCAAAAATATTATCGAGGTATAATCGGATCCCTACTTTACTTAACTGCAAGTAGACCAGACATAATGTTTGCTGTTTGCTTATGTGCTAGATTTCAGTCTGAACCTAAAGAATCACACTTAATTGCTGTTAAAAGAATACTAAGATACTTAAGTGGAACTAAAAATGTAGGTTTATGGTATTCTAGAGACTCAACATTAAATTGATTGCATATACTGATTCTGATTATGCTGGATGTAAGTTAGATAGAAAAAGCACAAGTGGTGCATGCCAATTCTTAGGAAGTAACTTAATCTCATGGTTTAGCAAAAAGCAAAATTCAGTTGCATTATCAACTACTGAAGCTGAATATGTTGCGGCTGGAAGTTGCTGTGCTCAAATCTTATGGATTAAGCGACAACTTGAAGACTATGGTATCACACTTGATAAAACACCTATAAAATGTGATAATACAAGTGCAATCAATCTAACTAAAAATCCAATTCAACATTCTAGAACCAAACACATAGAAATTAGATATCATTTTATAAGAGAACATGTTGCAAATAATGAAATATGTCTTGATTATGTTAATACTGAAGAACAATTAGCTGATATATTTACAAAACCCTTGAGTGAAGAAAGATTCTGTTATCTTAGAGGAGAGTTAGGGATTTGTGACCCATTAGAATGAATTTGAAACCCCTAAGGAAAGTTTATCTAAGATTCTTTCAAATCCTTGATCTTTAAGGAAATCTTATCTAGAATTCATATCTAATTGATCTATTCAAATCCAATGATTATTTTATCAATTTTTATGATCAATTTCCGGACACATTTCAGAAATTTCATGTTTTTGCTCTGAAATGGTCTCGGAGCCGACTCGGTGAGTATCGGAGTCGACTCCAGGTTTCTGCTGAAACTCTTGAGTCGACCCCTTCTCGGCGCGAGTCGACTCCACTTCGGGATAGTTTTCTGTGACTGTCCGGAGTCGACCCCTCGCTTTGCGGGAGCCGACTCGAAGTGGTCCCAGGTCGATTTATCTAGGGCAGAGTCGACTCGCCGCTCATTTCTATCATCTCGAATCGTCAAAATACTCTCTCCAAAATACTTCCAGACCTTCCAAATTCCCAAGAATCCCTGATTAACCCTTCCAATAGATCAATGGCCCTAAAACTCGAGGATCTAACCTTGGTGCGGCCGGAGTAAAGAGGAAGAGGCGGTGAGAAGACCGTGAGGCGTCCTGTTCGTGAGCCTTCACAAGCA
>UESW01003831.1:1300725-1427040 GCA_900491605.1 Calamus simplicifolius
AGGTTTCTACTGAAACTCTTGAGTCGACCCCTTCTCGGCGCGAGTCGACTCCACTTCGGGATGGTTTTCTGTGACTGTCCGGAGTCGACCCCTCGCTTTGCGGGAGCCGACTCGAAGTGGTCCCAGGTCGATTTATCTAGGGCAGAGTCGACTCGCCGTTCATTTCTATCGTCTCAATCGTCAAAATACTCTCTCCAAAATACTTCCAGACCTTCCAAATTCCCAAGAATCCCTGATTAACCCTTCCAATCGATCAATGGCCCCAAAACTCGAGGATCTAACCTTGGTGCGGCCGGAGTGAAGAGGAAGAGAGCGGTGAGGAAGACCGTGAGGCGTCCGTTCGTGAGCCTTCACCAAGCACGGATTCAACTCATCTCCTCACTCCAATGCTTCTCCATCTACGGCTCCTCTCAGGTAGATAGACTTGCTGATAGAATTATAACTACGGGAGGAAAGTAGATTTTGAATTGTTTGAGGCTGAGGGATTCTTTTGGGAAGACAGTTGATAGAGATGGGTTGGGAAAAGATCTGCTCCTTAGATTGCCCTACATATCCCGCCCTTGTCAAGGAATTTTATAAGAATCTATCTAGAGGAGATAATGGTCTTATAAGCATTGTGAGAGGAAATAGAATTTCAGTGACTGTAGAGCTGCTTTCAAGATTGTTGGATCTACCCATGTCAGGACTTACATTTTCTTCTGATGACAGAAGCCCAGCTCTTTCTAGACTACTTAACCGGGAGGTTGTCGGTTTTGAGGAAGTTTTTGCCAATCAGTTATCCTTAGAACTGAGACTGCTCCAAACATCTGTAGTAGAATCCTTTCCCAAAATTGGGAGATTTGATTATGTGTCAGAAAGAGATATTTTGTAATGGATGCAATTGTGACGGGTAAACCCATTAACCTTCCTAGTATGATTTATGGTATATTGCCGACTGTGGAGGTAAGAGAAAATCAAGCTTGCCCTATGGCATGATCCTCACTAAAATTTTCCAGAGCCAAGGGATTGTCATTTCTGATAGTGAGCCTATGAGGAACTTGAGACACACAGATTTTTACAGCTTGGCCACTATACATAGGATGGGTTTTGTTAAGAAGAACGGAAGATGGGAAAGGAAAGGTTTGATGGAAGAAAGAGCAGCGATGCTGAGGCACCGGGACCATCGGTTAGACATTCTTCGCCTGCACCTCCGAGCCCTCCTATTTCTGCTCCTGCTCCTACCCCTGCTCCGTTGTTTGATCAAGCTCATCTTCATCAGTTGGCTTCACAGAACTTCAGTTAAGGCAACTCAAAGGCCTTCTTGATGATCAGTCAGAAAAATTAAAATCAGAGTTTGAAAACAAGTTTATGAATCTCAAGGAAACTCTTACTCTTTGGATGACCGAATCACCAAGATAGAATCTACCCTTAGCACTTCTTCAGAGTCTTTAAGTGGAGATCTAAAGAACATATTTGAAGAACTTAAAGATGTCTGCGGAGATGGCGAAACATATGCTAAATGCAATGCTGAGCTCCAAGATAAAATTTTGACTGCTTGCACCTTTGTTGATGAGAGACTAAGGACTATGTGAAGATACAAACAGATGGAATGAAAAATATAATTGATCATTTGACTAGGATTGTTAGGACTCACTTTTGATGTATTAGATACTCAGTCCTTGCAATGTATTGAAGTTATGTTATGTTTTACATTTTGACACTTTGATGTAATGAATTGTCTATTTTGAATACTCAATGTATTTCTTCCTTTTATCAATGAATGAATGATTTTGTTAAATCAAATCTTGAATGAATGAATGAATGAATATGTTTATGCTCTCTACCTTTTTGTTGATAACAAAAAAGGGGGAGAGTTTTATAGTTTTATAACTGTATGGAGAAATTAATTAATCAAATGATATTAAAATGATTGAATGAATGAAATAATAATTGAATGAATGGGATATTTATTTAAGTTTCATAGGGGGAGCTACCTCATTCAGGGGGAGCCTAAGCCTATCTATGAAAATAAAATAAATTCACTAATCAATCATGCATAAACTCAATGTTTTTGTCATCATCAAAAAGGGGGAGATTGTTGGGGAGTTTGTTGAAAATTATATGCCCAATCTTATTGATTTTGATGATTACCAAAAGCCATGAGTATATTAAAAGATGTAATGAGTTTATTTACATGAGCAATGAATTTATTTAGAACAATGAATGAGAATGTTAAAGTATAACTTTAATCAATTTGAAAGTAACTTCAAGCTCAATGTTTAAGCTTTCAAAAAGAAATTTTATACTTCATATGAAAATCAATGAGTTTTTGGAACATTTCTTGAATTGATTCCTAATGTCAATTTTATTATATTCAAGTCAAAATAATGATTTAAAATGAATCTGGAACGAATTTCAAGTCAATCAGAAAATTTCTGATTTTTGATACGTTCCGGAGCCGACTCTAGAGTTTCAGAGTCGACTCCACTCAGAATACAGAAATGACTGTCTGTCTCGAGTCGACCCATGTGATTTCTCGAGTCGACCCCCGATTCTGTCGAGCCGACTCCATGACTGTGCGAGTCGACTCCGCTCAGACACCAGAGGTGTATTTTTCTGAGCATTTCTCGAGTCGACCCCCAACTTTTCATGAGTCGACCCCGACTGTCAGGAGTCGACACTTTATTTTTGATGAGTCGACCCTTTGACTTTCTGAGAATTTCTATTTTTGGTATCTCGACTTCGAGCCGACTCGCGGAAAGCAGGAGTCGACTCCAGCAAATCTGGGCGAGATTTTTCCAAATGCCAACTCAGCGTCAACGGTAAGATTTTTAATTAACGGCTATTTTTCTTTGTTTCTAACGGCTATATTTTTACAGAATCTATAAATAGAGAAGCGTTTTCAAATCAAAGATATACAAATAGAGAGATATTCACTTCAAGAGAAAAGAAGAGAAAAATTGGAAAAACAGAGCTTCAGTTGAAAAAATCTGAGATTCAAATTAGAGTGAAAGAAAAAGAGTGAAATCAAAGGAAGTTCCTTCTGTGCTCAAGCTCAACAATCCAAGGAAGCTTCAGAAGAAAATCCAAGAGCTATTCAAGAGCATCTCAAGTGATTTTCAACACTCAAAGAAAAGAGGAAAAGCTCAAATCAACTCCAACGTACATTCCGTGAAGAATCTGAGCTGAGGCCCGATTTTACACTTCAAAAGAGTTGAGGAAAAGAAGAAAGAAGAAAAGCTCAAAAGCCAACCATCTGCAAATCAGGCTTTTCTAAACTTTATTCTTATATTTGTTTATCTGCTCATTGAGGAGCTTTGTAACTGAAAAATAATATTTCTATTCTTTGTGTCTAGTTCAATCTGGGGGATTGAACTATTGGAGGTAGTCTTACCTCGGTATAAGCTTGGTAAAGCTTGTGTTAGGGTTTTTGTGCTGGTGAGCCCTTGAAAACCAGCTGGGTTCGTTGTGTTCCCGGGAAAACAACAAGTTTGAGTTGTGAGCTTGTAAAACAACTCTGCTGTAATCAAGGAAGATTATAGTGTGAACCCAAGTGAATCTTGGGAGTGGACATAGGTGTTGGATACACCGAACCACTATAAAATCTTTGTGTTTGTCGTGCCTTCATTGACTCTTTCTCTATCTCTGTTTTATTCACTGCACTTTGCATTTACATTGCCTTTACCTTCCTTCCTCTTAAGCAAACATTTTTAAAAGGCTAATTTTTAAAGAACCCAATTCCCCCCCCCCCCCCTCTTGGGTTGTCATCTGGGCCAACAGATCTGACTCTAAGAAATGGCTAGAGGCCATGAAGTCCGAAATGGAATCCATGGAGATCAATAGTGTATGGACACTAGTTGATCCACCTGAAGGGGTAAAACCCATAGGGTGTAAATGAATTTTCAAAAGGAAACGGGGTGCAGATGGGAAGGTGGAGACCTATAAAGCCCGTCTGGTTGCTAAGGGGTATCGTCAGAGTTATGGTATTGACTATGACGAGACTTTTTCCCCTGTAGCAATGCTCAAGTCCATTCGGATTATGCTTGCACTAGCTGCACATTTTGACTATGAGATCTGGCGAATGGATGTCCGAACGGCTTTTCTAAATGGAGAGCTAGAAGAGGAGGTGTATATGATATAGCCTGAAGGGTTCGCATCCACAGATGAGTCAAAAGTATGCAGGCTTCATAAGTCCATCTATGGACTCAAGCAAGCTTCTCGAAGTTGGAATAAACATTTTGATAAATGTATCAAGACTTATGGCTTCATTAAGAACGAAGAAGAACCCTGCGTGTATAAGTGGGCAAATGGTTCCATAGTTGTATTTCTTATATTGTATGTGATGACATTCTCTTGATTGGGAATGACATCCCTGCACTACAGGGAATAAAGGTTTGGTTGCTGTCTCAGTTCTCCATGAAAGACCTGGGAGAAGCTTCTTACATCATAGGGATGAAGATCTATAGGGATAGATCTAAGAAGCTGCTGGGATTGTCCCAGTCCAAGTACATTGAGACTGTGTTGAAGAGGTTCAGCATGGATAATTCAAAAAGGGGCTATCTTCCGATAGGCCATGGAATTACTCTCTCCAAGAAGTATTGTGCGACAACTCCTGAGGAGAGAGTACATGAGTAGAATTCCATATGCCTCGGCAGTGGGTTCTATCATGTATGCTATGACATGTACAAGACCAAACGTGGCACACTCACTAGGGATAGTGAGTAGGTACCAGTCTAACCCAGGTGAAGCACATTAGAAGGTGGTAAAAACCATCCTTAAGTATTTGAGAAATACTAAGGACCAATGGCTCATTTATGGAGAACCTGACTTAAAACTAGTGGGGTACACTGACTCCAATTTTCAGTCAGATAGAGATGACAGCAAAAGCATATCCGGATTTGTCTTTACCCTCAATGGAGGAGCGATATGCTGAAAAAGTTCCAAGCAGAACACAGTGGCAGATTCAGTATGCGAGGCTGAATACATTGCAGCATAGATGCAACAAAGGAAGCTGTATGGCTACAAAAGTTCTTGGGCGAGCTGGGAGTGGTACCTGCCCTGGAGAGTCCCATCCTAGTATATTGTGACAGCACGAGAGCGATTGCCCAAGCCAAGGAGCCAAAGTCGCATCAACGAACCAAGCATGTGTTGCATCGCTATCACCTTGTACGAGAGATCGTGGAACGAGATGATATCTACCTTCAGAAGATCGATGGAAAGGAAAACCTAGCTGACCCAATGACTAAAGCACTCAGAATCAAGGAGTTCAATGAACACAAGTGGAAGATGGGTACTAGATACTGTTCCGATTGGCTATAGTTCAAGTGGGAGTTGTAAGGAAATGTGTCCTACAGCCAATCGTCTAGCTTGTAGACGGTTATGAGTTGATGTATATGAACATGATTTATTTTGGCAGTACAACATATAGTTTACATCTTCCAGTAGAATTCCAATATGTTGTAATCCTTAGAGTTACATGTATTCGACAATGGAGGAATTGTTGAGTAACTCTTAAATATGTTCGCGGCCAAATGATACGTTGTTACGGAGGACGACGACATAATCAAGTGTAGGTCGTTGTATGTCATATGGGTTGGTTTGTTCTCTTAAACCAAAGAGTGATAACACTGGTATGACATGCGGGTGAGTGTAGGAGTACATTCACTAAACAGTGACTCACTTCTGTTGAGTGCTCTACTGCCTTGAGCAACTCACAGAAAGGCAATGGGTATAAGTGTCCCATTGACATGAGACTATCATGTTGACTTGATAAGCAACTCACTGTACTTAGGCACTAGACGACCCGGATTTCTAATCCGGTAACGGAAGGTTGCTGGGTGCAGTCAAGTACTTATTGGGTCAGTGATGAGTCAAGATGGGATTGCCCACTCTAAGTGTTAGAGAGAGTGCTCGAACTATGTTTCAATTTAGCAAAACCTTGGCCAAGGTAATCTTTGTGAGGTGTCATAAAATTCATTGCATTGAAACATACTTGGGTGATTTACTCGGAGTTGGCAGTTAACTTCGTATTCGCCCTGAGTACTAGGACAAGGGGATGAATTATGCGGCAACCATAGCCTGGGTTCCTGAATATTGCCTTGTGCAAATTCGATCTATCCGGACGTTGGGAACCATGGCTAGATGGTCACATCGATTAGTATAAGAAGCGTTCCTATGCTACCGACTTAGGTTCAAACCTATGGAGTCATGCATATAGTCGGATGAATTGTACGCAGGCATGATCACTGATTTGAGTGGGACTAAATCAGATGGGTCATACGGGGTTCGTTCTGGCTATGTCTAGCTAGCACTAGGTATTAGCGGCAGCACCTACTTCGAGGATGATTTGAGTTAGTCAGTAACTCAAATAAAATTTTGGGACATGATATGAATCTGGTATGAAGTTAATTTGAACCATGGACCAATGGTTGGTATGATAACAGAGTGGTTTGGATCCAGGTTCGAAGTGGTTCGATCCGGATTTCCAATAGAGCCTATGAAAGTTTATTTATGAATTTGAATTCATAAATCACTTCGGATTGAAGCTCGGATAGGCCCAATGTGAAGTATGGTTCAAGAGCTATGAGTAGCTTCTTTTGGATTTGAATTTGGACTTCAAACGGAATTGATTGGATCAATTCTGTTAACATTAAGACATTTTAATTGATGAAGTCTTACATGTGCTTCTTGAGATTTCATATGTGATCATCCATTAGTTATAATAGCCAAGCAATGGAGTTATTGATATATTAATGGGAGGATGCTCAAGGAACCGATCACTCCACGTTTCCTCTTAGGCTGCCTTGATTCCACGCATTGATTCAAGCAATTCCACTTCTTTTGATGCGTTTGAGGGACGCATTGATGAGGTGGCTGCAGACTTAATACAGTAAAGGTATTCACGTAATGGCATTTATTTAAAGGGCTCTTACACGCATTTTCAATACATATTCAATGCCGTATTTCATCGGGTAAAAACGTTACGGTGTATATAAAATACGAAGCAAAAAGGGAACAGTGCAAAGAAGAAAATTGACAAAGATCTTTCTGTGAAAAGTTGATCGTCTGTAATCACAGAAAGTCAGCAAGAAGTACAATCAAGAAGAGATTGTCTCTTCTTAGGGAGAAGAGTTCTACTTCCATTGTTCTAAGATTTCGCCTCCTGTCTACATACATCAGGCGTGCGTGTGATATAGAGGAGCGGCGCGTGCGGCTCTTGCAAAGCATGAAGAGGAACTTCTCTCTGCAGATCGGATCTGCTACGTTCGTCATCTACAGCTTCCGCATCGAGAGGTATTATTTTAAACTTATTTTACATACTCTTAAATTTCAGATATGCTAATATGCTTTAATTTATATTCAATGTAAATATTAAAATTAAATTACATACTTTTCACCTTGAGATTCTATGTATAGAAAAAGCAAGTTTTCCCTTTGAGAAGAGGCCTCGCTCGACACCCTCGACATTGCCTAGGCCCCAATGCTAGGGGGCCCATGAGGAGGCAGCCCCAGCTGAGGTGGCCCTGGCTGAAGTGGCCCCGATCAAGGTGCCCCCAGCCGAAGAGGCTCAGACCGAGGTGACTCCGGCAACAGTAGAGCCAAGGGCAGAGGAGGTCCCTCCACGGACCAAAGGCAACAGTGCGGCGGCAGTACCTATGCTCGCACCCGAGGCAACGTGGCCCCCTAGACTGGTAGCGATGCCTCCTTCGGTAGGTGACTCTACGGGCTCAATGATTCCCCTGATGGTCGTCTCGGCGTTGAGCGATAGTCGGTTAGCGGAGCGGTTGCTAAAGCATGCCTTCCCCTTGCAACTCCGGGAGGAGCTCCACCACAGGGCATGGCAAAGGTTCTGGACGACCTCTATACCTCAATGCTCCGGGTAAGCGATTTTGTTTCTTTCCCTCTGGATCTATTTTTTTCTTTGTAATTTGGTGTTCTAACTTGTTTCTCCATCAGGCAGGTGGGGGTGGTGTCTTCACCATGAGGAACACCTACCTTCAGACCGTAGAGTCTTGTGGCCTCGCCCGGAGGGAGGCCGCTGCTGCTTGAGCCCAAGCTGACAGAGCAGCCAAGGAGCTGGCCACAATATGGGCCCATGGGGCGGCGCTAACCAAGAAGCTCCAAGCAGCCAAGGAAGCGAGCCGGGACTAGAAGCACGGCTCGTGGAGGCAGAGAAGGAGGCCTGAGCTGAGACCGAGCGAGCCAAGGCTGCCGAGCTGAAGCTGGCGAAGGCCACGATTAAGGCGGCGGACCTCGAACTCTGGCTTGAAGGGGTCAGCCTGAGAGCAAATGGGGCAAAGATCCTCACCCAAGGTGCGGTGGAAGAGGCCGAGCATGCCAAGGAGGAAGCTTCCAGGGCCAAGGCCAAGGACCAGGTCGCTAGGGATGAGGCCGTTGGGGCCATGGAGCTATACAAGAGCTCCATCGGCTTCATCGACAAAGTCTCGGAGGTGGCATATGGTGCATTCCTTAAAGGGTTTGAGAAATGCAAGAATAAAATTTCCCGGGTCTTCAACATCGTCGGCCTCGATGACATCGCTGTCGAAGACCCGAAGGAGCCAGCGAAGGCATCAATGACAGCGGAGGCGGAAGAAGCCGTATGCGATGGCGACGACTCCGCCGAGGCCGGAGGGGACGACCCTGCACCCACCGAGGCGGCCTCACCACCAGAACCCATCGAGCCGTAGAACTGTTTCTTTTTGTATTATGTCTTTTGCTTTTATATTTTTGCTTGTGATATGACTTTGGTCGGCCCCTTCACATGTAATAAACTTAAATTTCAATGAAGGAAGATTTTTCTAAGATATGCGTACCTCTTCTTGAAGATTTTTGCTCCTTTGTTGCTCAAAAACTTAGTGTTTGTGTTTAGACGCTGGCTTTAGCCTCCAACTCTCTCACGTTGAGGTGTTCTTTCTCCTTTGCGTGCTTCTTCCTGTGTTGGCAACTTTCGTTTGCCTTGCACAAATTCACTGGCGCAGCAACATGCCAAGTGCTCCCATTCTCTGGGAGAGTTTCAAGTAAGGTTGGAGGCAAGATGGCCACAACTTGGCCGTCTGGTCATGACTTGGTTGCCTATTTTTTGGTCTGAAATCGAGGGATAGCCTTTGATTAGTGAGAAGTGAATTGGGTTCCCTGGGCCTGTTGTCTGCGGATTGAGTTAAGACATCAGTCGATTGGCTGTTGGAATCCTACCCAGGTGGCTGCTGGGGTCCTACTTGGGGGCAGTTGTTGGAACCAACTTGGGGGCTACTGGAATCCTACCTAGGTGGCTGCTGGGGTCCTACCTATGCGGTTACTGGAACCAACTCGGGGGCTATTAAGATAGTCCTGGGGGCTTGCTGAGACCGTCCCGAGGACTGTTGAGACCAACCCAGGGACATCCAACATAAAGTCGGGAAGTAGTTATCCGACGACTGTGAGCCAAGAGGTCAATGTCTCCAAATTGTGAGTCAACTAGACTTATTCGATGTGGGGTCAGGAAGTAAGCGTTTGACAACTATGAGCCGAGAGGTCGACGTCTCCCAACTATGAGCCGAGCAAACTCATCCGACGTGAAGTCAAGAAGTTGTTGTCATCCAGCAACTGTGAGCCGGGAGGTCGATGTCGCCAATTGTGAGTCCACTAGAGTCATCCGACGTAGAGCCAAGAAATTGTCATCATCCAGTGACTATGAGCCGAGAGGTCAACATCCCCCAACTGTGAGTCTACTAGAGTTGTCTGATGTAGAGCTGAGAAGTTGTCATCGTCCAGCGACTATAAGCCAAGAGGTCGACGTTCCTCAACTATGAGTCCACTAGTGTTGTTCGATGTAGAGTTGAGGATTTGATCTTCAGTCCGTAAGGAAGCTCGATGATGAGGCAAGATGCTCAAAGCTCTTTTTTATTCCCATCAGATGGAGCCTTACACATTATTGGTAGTATATGCGAAGGTTTTTTGCATTCTATATGCGAGGGATAGGCTTTCCGTCGAGCCCTTCGATTGATATGCTCCTCTGTGAAGCGCTTCAACGACTCGATAAGGTCCCTCCCAATTTGGGGATAGCTTGCCTCCTTCTGTTGGCTTAGAAACCTCGGCATGCTTAAGGACCATTTCTTCAGGGTGGAAGGTTCTCAGACGCACGCAGGTGTTGTAATACCTTGTGGCTTATTGACGAAATGTCATCATTCTGAGCCGCACTTGGTCGCACGCCTCATCAATAAGGTCAAGATTGGCCCTTAGCTGCGTGGGATTATCCTCCTCGTTATATGATTCCACTCGCATGCTTGGGAAACCAATCTCAACAAGGATGACTTCTTCTGATCCGAAGATGAGGCTGAATGGACTCTCACCAGTTGGTGTCCTTGGAGTCGTATGATAGGTCCATAAGACGTTCGGGAGTTTCTCCACCCATCTACCCTTGAACCCATCCAGCCAGGTCCAAAGTCCTTGAAGGATGGATTGGTTTATCACCTTGGCTTCTCCATTGGTCTTCGAATGGTCAACGGAGGTGAACCGATGGCGAATGTTTAGCTCAGTGTAGAACTCCTTGAAGGTTTTGTTATCAAATTGCCGGCCATTGTCGGTGATGATGATGTGGGGTAACCCGAAGTGATAAATAATGGACTTTTAGAAGGACTTTACCTTGCTCTCGGTGATCCATGCCAGTGCCTCAACTTTGATCCATTTGGTGAAGTAGTCGATGTCCACGAGCAGAAACTTTCGTTGGCCTGAAGCTGGGGGAATGGTCCAAGGATATCCATACCCCACTGAGCGAAAGGCCACGAGGACGAGAGCGGGATTAGATAGGAAGCGAGCTGTCGTTGGCTGTTGCACTTCTGGACCAATTCAACTGCATCCTCTCGCATGGTAAGCCCATAGTATCTTTAGTGGAGTGTCTTGTATGCCAGCGACCTGCCCCTCAGGTGGTTTCCACAGATGCCTTCGTGGATCTTCCGGAGGATGTAGTCAGCGTCTATTGGGCCTATGCAATTAAGCAGAGGATAGGAGAACGAGCTTCTATATAGTCATCCATCCAACACCACGAATCTGAAAGCCCTCCATTTGAGTAGTCTGGCTTCTGTGCGATCGTTGGAAAGGGTGCCATCAACGAGGTAATGGACGTAGGTGTCCATCTAAGTCAACTCCTATGTGACTGACAAAGCTTCTTCAACGACGTCGATGCTCGGGGCTTCCAGGTGCTCGATGTAGATTCTCCCTAGGGTGTCGGTCCTGGCATTTTCACCTTTGGGGATGTAGCTGATGCTGAAATAGGTCAGCGTGGAGGTTTATGATCGGACCTTATTTAAATACCAAGACATAATGGGGTCTCGGGCTTCATACTCTCCGATGATCTGCCTGAAGATCAGTTGGGAGTCGGTAAAGGCTTTGAGGTGCTTTACTCCGAGCTCCTGCGCAAGTCTTATTCCCGTTAGTACGGCTTTGTACTCAGCTTAATTGTTTGTGGCCTCGAAGAGAAACCAAAGGGTGTACTCTGCTACAATCCCCTCCGGGTTTGCAAGGATAAGTCCTGCTCCACTCCCTTGTGAGTTTGAGGCGCCATCAATGTGGAGGATCCAGGTCTCTTATGTTTCTTCCAGTTCAACAGCTGGGCCCGTTGGAGGTGGTTCCTTTGGCTGGTTCTCAATCTAAGTGCACTTGACCACAAAGTCCGCTAGAACTTGGGACTTCATGGCTGATCTTGGCTGGTAAGAGATGTCGAACTCCCCCAATTTGACCACCACTTGGCCAGTCATCCAAAAGTATTCGGATGGGCCAGTATGGCTTTGAGGGATTGGTCCGTGAGCACCATGATCGAGTAAGCTTAAAAGTAAGGCTTAAGACATTATGCATAAATGATTAGTGTGAAAATAATCTTTTTGGTTTTGGAAGACACGATCTCCGCATCGTGAAGTACTTTGCTAGTATAGTAGACCGGCCTTTGCATCCCGTCGGTGTCGATTCGGATAAGCATGGAGCTGACCGCCTCTAGGGAGGTGGCAAGGTAGAGGAAGAGGTCTTCTCCCTTCTTTGGTTTTGACAGGAAAGGTGAGGAGAATTCCTCCTTCAGCTCCTCGAAGGCCTTCTAGCATTCTTTTGTCCACTCAAAGTTGTTCACCTTGCATAGGGCCTTGAATAAGGGCAGGCACCTTTCGACGAACCTTAACAAGAAATGACTCAGGGCGGCCACTCTCCTAGTGAGTCGTTGCAACTCCTTCTCATTGGCAGGCTACCTCTGGATTTGCCTTAATCCCTTATTGGATTACTATGAAGCCTAGAAACTTCCCCGTGGTGACTTCGAATGTGCACTTATAGGGGTTCAGCTTCATCTGGTAGTGGCAAAGGTTGTTGAAAGTTTCCTTCAGATTGGCGACATAGTCGGTGGTGCAGATGCTTTTAATCAGCATGTCGTCCATGTTGACCCAATTATTGATTTTGATGAATAACAAAAACCATATAAGAATATCTCTTATGTTACTAATGATTTTGATTAAGTATTTCAAAATTTTAAAAGGTTTAATTAATCAAAATCGAAGAAAAATTGAGTTTGAATCTATGTCTAGTGTCAAGTGTCAAGTTTCAGACATTAAAGTCGACTCTAGAAGGATTAAAGCCGACTCCAGAGCGTATCAAAACAGTTTGGCACTTTCGGCACGAATTAGAGCCGACTCCTATAGAGATTAGAGCCGACTCTAATCGAAAGATAGTAAGTCCTCATTCTACGTCAAATTAGAGCCGACTCCTGCAGGGAATTAGAGCCGACTTTAATGTTAAAACAGAGCTGGTTTTCCAAGGCACAATTAGAGCCGACTCCCGCATTTGTTAGAGTCGACTCCAGCACGAAAATATGTCGACCCCATGGAAAGCCAGAGCCAACTCCATGATGAGCAACCGTTTCAAGCATTCCAACTTAGAACCGACTCCAGGCCAGATTAGAGCTGACTCTAATCTGTCAAAGGCAAATTTTAGATGTGTCAGAGACGACTCCAAAACTTATCTTTTCTTCAACAAACCTCAAAAGCTCTTTCCTCTTTTGTGCTAAACACTTCCACAAGTACATTTAACGGCTAGTTTTCATCAAAAAGTGGATTAAAAGGAAATTATAAAAGGAGAGATATCCGACCATTTTGAGAAGACAAAAAAATAGAAGAGAGAAGAGAAAAATCAAAAAAGAAAAAGTTTAGATTTGAAATCCCAAGTGTTCGAAAAAAGTTTAGAGAAATCCAAAGAATTCAAAAGCCAATCTTAAAGGATTTTCATCAAATCAAAAGGAGAAGAAAAGAGCCTTAATTCTTCAACAGCCTCTATATCAGCGATTCTTTCAAAGCTTCAATCCTATCTTGAGAAAGATCATTTCATAAGAAAAGAAGAAAAGCTCAACTTCAGAAATCTTTCAAATTAGGCTCTTCAATTTCTATCTTGTTTATATTGCTTATTTGCTCATTTGAGGAGCTGAATCTCTGTTGTAACCTTACTCTTATTACATTTGGTTACTGATTCAATCAGGTGATGGAATCAAGGGAAGGCAGATTAGCCTTGTGCAAGTTAGGTAGTTTGTGGTAGGTTTTGTACAGGTGAGCTTGTGAAAACAGGCTGGATTCGTTGTGATCCCATTGTTAAAACAACATGTTTGAGTTGTGAGCTTGTAAAACAACTCGGCTGTAATCAGGTTGATTATAGTGTGGGCCCAAGAGTTGCTTGGGAGTGGATCTAGGTATAGCTAACACCGAACCACTATAAATTTTTGTGTTTGTCGTGCTTGTCTCTCTTTCTCTCTACTCTATCTTCATACACTGATTTGCACTCTTAACACCACACTCGTTGCATTTATTCTTGTGCACCAACACTTTGTGAAATTATTTTTTAAGCACCAAAATTTTTAAGAACCCAATTCATCCCCCCTCTTGGGTTGCCATCTAGGCCAAAAATTGGTATCAGAGCAAGTGCTCATCCTTCCTTGATCTAACAATCAAGAGCTAAAGATTCAAAGGGTAGCTCAAGCTGGTTCTTCTTTTTTTAAGGGACAATCCACAAATCGTCCACCTTTGTTTAATGGAACTAACTATTCATATTGAAAAGCTAAAATGAGGATATTCATTCAAGCTTTAGACTATGATTTATGGAGTGTCATTATCAATGGTCCTAACACTCCCACACACTTAGTTGATGGATCCATTTTTCATAAACCCGAAAGGGATTGAAATGAGAATGATTGGAAAATGGCCCAGCTCAATGCAAAGGCCATGAATGTCCTATACTGCTCCTTAGATGCAAACGAATTCAACAGAATATCCACTTGCATCTCAGCTAAGGAGATATGGGATCGGTTGAAAGTTACTCATGAGGGTACCAACCAGGTTAAAGAGTCCAAGATTAACATTCTTGTGCATAAATATGAACTCTTTAACATAGATCAGAATGAGTCTATCACATGTATGTACACTAGATTTACCGACATAGTGAATGGATTAAAAAGTCTTGGAAAGACCTATACTAATTCTAAACTTATTCAAAAAATTCTTAAATCCCTTTCAAGAGCATGGAAAGCTAAAGTGACAACAACCCAAAAAGCTAAATATCTGAACAGTCAACCTTTGGAGGAGCTCCATGGATCACTCATGACCCATAAACTCATAATGAAGCAACATCAAGAAGAAGATGTGAAGAAGAAAAGGAAAATCGCACAAAAGGCTACTGAAAAGGAAATGAGCAGTAGTGAAGAAGATGAAGACAATGAATACACCGCTCTCCTTGCAAAAAGGTTCAAGAAATTCATGTAAAAAGGAGGCCATTTCATAAAAAAAAAAAATTGGTGTCAAAATGGAAGGAGATAAAGATAAAGATAAAGAAAAAGAGAAAAATCCTATGATATGCTATGAATGTAAGAAGCCTGGATATTACAAATCTGAATGTCCTCAGCTCAAAAAGGGATTTAGAAAGAAAAAGAAAGCGTGTGTTGCAACTTGGAGCGACAGTGATAGGTCTTCATCCGAAGATGAACAATATGAAGTTGTCAACATATGTCTTATGGCCAATGAAGAAGAGATAAGTTCTAAAACCCCTATTTATGATTTCATCTTTGATGAATTTATGATGCTTTTAATGAATTGCTTAGTGATTCCAAAGTTTTGAGAACAAAGAACAAAGTTTAAAAAACTGAAAATCTAAATCTTCTCAAAAAGAAAGATGAACTTGCTATTTAATTTGAAAAGATAAAATCTGAAAAGCAAGATTTAGAAAAAGAAAAACATATGATTTCTGCTAAAAATCTGAATTTGAAAAATAAAGTTAAAAAATACAAGAGTATTGTTGATAAGTTTACTTATAACTCGGAAAGACTCAATTTGCTTTTAAATAATCAAAGAGTTATTTTTGATAAGGCTGATTTGGGTTACAAACTATATAAGAAGCAAAAACTTGTTAGCAATTTCTTTGTTAAGAAATCAATTGAAAAAGATATTTACTGTTTTTGCTGTGGCAAGAAAGGGCATAAATCCTATGTTTGCAATCATAAAATACTTCATGCTGATGTTAAAGGTAAAATGATTTGGGTTTCAAAAAGAACCATATTTGCTGCTACTAACCATGAAGGACCCAAGAAGGCTTGGGTACCTAAATATAAGATGTGATTGCTTCGCAGGCATGTCTTGCAGCCAAAAGATTAAAAAAATGATATTTTGATAGTGGCTGCTCAAGACACATGGCGAGTGAAAAAGATCAATTCATCACCCTTAAAGCTAAAAGAGGTGGAGTGGTGACCTTTGGAATGGTCAAGGTTACATCATGTGTATTGGTAAAATTCAGATCACCCCATCCACTTTTATTGAAAATATTTTATATGCTGATGGATTAAAACATAATCTGATTAGCATTAGCCAACTATGCGATAAAGGTTTCAAAGTTTCCTTTGAAGCATCTATCTGCATAGTATCTAATCACATTGACAATAGTATTATCTTTATTGGAAATAGAAATGACAATGTATAATTAATTGACTTGGATAATTTATCTACAAGTAACCATTGCCTAATTGTTGATAATGCTAAGGTAAATAAGATTGGATGGCTATGTCATCGTAGATTAGGTCATGCAAGCACACATTTGATTTCAAAATTGCTTAGAATGGATTTGGTTAAAGGACATCCAAAATTAGATTTTGAAAATAATAGAGTTTGTGATGCATGTCAATTTGAAAAATAAACTAGGAATTCTTTCAAATCCAAAAATATTGTTTCAACTTCTAGGCCACTTGAGCTACTACACATGGACTTTTTTGGACCTACTAGAACCACTAGTCTAGGAGGAAAGAAATATGGTCTTGTGATAGTAGATGATTACTATACATTCACTTGGATATTATTTTTAGCTCATAAAGATGAGACTTTCTCGGTATTTCTGAAATTCTTCAAGAAAATCACAAATGAGAAAAACATTACCATAGTGTCTCTTAAAAATGATCATGGGACCAAATTTAAAAATTATTTACTTAAAAATTTTTACATTGAAAACGGTATCCATCATAATTTTTTAGCACGTAGGACACCTTAACAAAATGGGATGATAGAAAGAAAAAATAGAACTCTAGAAAATATAGCCGGTACCATGCTATTTGAATGCCAACTTCCAAAATATTTATGGGCGAAAGCTATAAACACAGCATGTTACATCCTAAATAGAGCCTTGATTAGACCCATTCTTAAGAAAACACCCCATGAACTATGGCATGATAGGAAACCAAACTTTAGTTATTTTCATGCATTTGGTTGTAGCTGTTTCATTCATAACAATGGAAAGGACAATCTAGGAAAGTTTGATGCTAAGTTAGATGAAGGTATTTTCTTAGGTTATTCTACATCTAACAAGGCATATAGAGCATTCAATAAGAAGTATTTGATTGTAGAAGAGTCAATTCACGTTGTGTTTGATAAGTCTTTAGCATCAAGTTCAAAAAAGAAAGATGATGAGGAAGATACTAATATACTTGGAAGAGATTTTGAAAAATTAAATGTTGATGTATTTTCAGATCATGAACCTGAAGCTAAAGATAATGACTCACCTAAGGTTGATGATGTTGATACTACTCGTAGTAATACAATCTACCTAGAGATTGAAGATATGCTTATGGTGATCCAAAGGACCTAATCATAGGTGATTCATCTCAAGGTGTAAGAACTAGATCATCCATGAGAAATATCAATAATCATCTTTCATTTGTGTCTCATATAGAGCCCAAAACAGTTGAGAAAGCCGAAAAGGATAGTTATTGGATGTTAGCTATGCAAGAGGAATTAAATTAGTTCATTAGGAATAAGGTATGGACCTTAGTTGATAGACCCAAAGATTATCCAATTATAGGATCCAAATGGGTATTTTGAAATAAGTTAGATGAAGATGGCACAATTGTTAGAAATAAGGCTAGACTAGTTGCAAAGGAATATAATGAGGAAGAAGGTATCAATTTTGATGAAACCTTTGCGCCAATTGCTAGATTAGAAGCCATAAGGTTGTTACTAGCATTTGCACGTTGCATGAACATTAATTTATTTCAGATGGATGTAAAAAGTGCATTTTTGAATAGTTTTATAAATGAAAAAGTTTATGTTGAACAATCATTTGGTTTTGAAGATTATGAATTTTCAAGTTATGCATTTAAACTACACAAAGTACTTTATGGTTTAAAACAAGCACTTAGAGCTTGATATAATAGACTTAGTAATTTTTTTATTGAAAATGACTTTTCTAGATGAAATGTTGATAAAACCTTATTTTTTAAAAGAAATAAAAGGATTTATTAGTTGTACAAATTTATGTTGATGACATAGTATTTGGTGCTCCTAACAATCTTCTTTGTTAAGATTTTACAAAGTTAATGTAGGGAATTTGAAATGAGCATGATGGGAGAACTGAATTTCTTCCTTAGACTTTAAATCAAACAAGAAAGAGAGTGAATTTTTATTAACCAAACAAAATACATGAAAGAAATTCTTAAGAAGTTTAGTATGGAAGTTGTCAAACCTCTTGGCACACCAATGAGTCCTTCATGCAAACTCGATAAAATGAAGATGGTAAGAAAGTAGATCAAAAGCTTTATAGAGGTATGATTGGTTCTTTAAGTAGACATGATATTATGTTTACTGTATATTTATGTGCTAGATATCAATCTGATCCTAGAGAATCTCTCTTAATTACTATAAAAAGAATTTTTAGATACTTAAATGGAACAAAAAATATAGGATTATGGTATTCTAGAGACTTACCATTTAATGTGCTTGCATATTTTGATTCTGATTTTGCTGGTTGTAAACTAAATAGAAAAAGCACAAGTGGTGCATACCAGTTTCTATGTAGGAACTTAATCTCTTGGTTTAGCAAAACCAAAATTTAGTTGCATTATCAGCTGCTGAAGCTGAATATGTTGCAGTTGGAAGTTGTTGTACTCAATTTTTTTGGATTAAGCGATAACTTGAAGATTATGGCATCACACTTGATAAGATTCCAATTAGATGTAACAACACTAGTGCAATAAATTTGACTAAAAACCCTATTCAACACTCAAGAACCAAACATATAGAGATAAGACACCATTTCATTAGAGAACATGTTGTTAAAAATGATGTTTGTCTTGATTATATATGTACTGATGAACAATTAGCTGATATCCCTTGAGTGAAGAGAGATTTTATTATCTTAGAGGAGAATTAGGAGTTTGTGATCCATTAGAATAGATTTGAAACCCCTAAGAATAATTATCTAGATTTCCATCAATTTTCTTGAAAATTTTCTTAAGTTTATAAGGAAAATCATCTAGATGTTTGATTTCTTGATTCCCCATGTTTTAAAGAAAATTAATCTAGAGTTTGATGCTTAGATTGATAAGTTTTAGATTCTTTGAAACTCTTATTTTTCACTGAAACTGTTGTGGAGCCAACTCTATTGAAGTTGGAGTCGACTCTAATTATTTGGACTCTCTGTCTGCTCATTAGAGCCGACTCTAGCTACTATTGGAGCTGACTCTATTTCGAGCGTTGACTGTTATAGTGATTTAGAGCCGACACCTTGCTTTGCGGGAGCCGACTCTAAGTGGTCCCCAGTCGATATATCTAGGGCAGAGTCGATACTTTTCCAAGCCAAATCGTCTTCAAAATCTTTCAAATTTCTCTCTGGTTCTCTTAAGCTTCCAAAAACCCTTAATTCTCAACTTCCTTGATCGCAATGGCCCCCAAACACCGAGCTTCCACCATTGGAGCCGTCGTCACTATCGGGAGATGGTCCGTTCGACGTCCAGCAAGGCCGCCCTCACCAAGCACTCCTTCAACCTCTTCCTCCTCAACTCTAAGTGCTATGCCTACTCCTCCTTCACCTCAAATTGATTTTTCTGGCTGAGAAGGCTATAACCATGGGAAGAAAGGTAGATTTTAATTATTTAACTATGAAGGTTTTGATATTGGGAGACAACTAAGGGATATGTGTTGGGAGAAAGTCTGCTCAATAGACGTCCCCACTTATTCTACTTTAGTGAGAGATTTTTACAACAATGTCAGGAGAGGAGATGGTGGATTGGTTAGCTATGTGAGAGGCACCCGAATTAATATTACTTCAGAAATTTGGATAATATTTTGAAAATTCATGTTGTTGGGATGACTACTGATAAATGCATAAATAATTATCATTAAACCTATTAATTAATAATTTAACGTACATATTATTATTTAATATTTTAATATTTTATATAATATTTTAGATAAAATCTTATCAACTTAAAGAGTTCGATTTTAGGGATTTAACGACGCAAACGACACTCAAATCGGATTTAAGATGAGCTCGGAATTGATTTTATAAGGATTTAGCATGGATTTCAAAGCAAAAACGGCAAATACGTTGCAGACTTCATCGTTTTCTCAGCCCAGTTCTCTGTTTCCGCCGATTCTTCTCTATTCAAATTCTAACAGTTTCCTCCACCAATTAAGGAATAGATTAGATTGGAAGTTATCAAATTGAGAGAATTAAATTCCTTTAGAAGGAATTTGATTTTTATTGATTATTTATCTAGATTTCTTTTATTATTTTCGTTGCTTCCGCTGCGTTCTCTGTTTTGAAACAGATTCCTCGCCGCGTCAAGGCCGCGTCCGGGGCCTCTACAAATAGCACAAAGGGAGTCCAAGGAGGCCGTCCGTGAATCCAGAGAGAAATCCGTGGTTCGTGAAGCAGTCATCCATGGGTTCCGCATCCGTGGAGTTGCTCTGTTCCAAGGAGAAAGCAGTTGTTGCCTCTGTTCGGGCCGTGGAGAAGGAGGCCGTCCGTGGATTAGAGAAGATCTGTTCCGGTGAAGAAGGTGCTGCAGCCGTGCCGTGGAGAAGGCATCCTCTGTTCATTGGAAAGAAGTCCATGCCCTGCTCTGCTTCCAGACACTTTGATCCAGCCGTGGAGATCGGCTGTTCTGTTATGCGCATCCCAGGAACGATTGGAGGATCCTATATGTTCATGAGCTGGTTCATATCTTCAACCCAGTTCAATCTGTCTTCAGTCTGTTTCATCTCGTCTTTGATTTGATTTATGAAGAATTTATTACTTTTTAATTTATATGGAATAAAATTTTTATTCATGATTAATTGTTATTAAATTATATTTAAGTGGAAATAATTTTAGACTGATCTATTCTTTAAAGGGACGGGCCGTGATCTATGGGTACGGACCGTGCTCTTATAAGGTAGATCATATCTTGATTATTTTGCACTACTAATTATTTAATTAATTAAATTTATAAGTTTATTTCAAGATAATCGCTAAAGTCCCTGTGGAATCGATCCCTTACTTTCGCTATTCTAATAGTGAAATTAAGGTGTTTAAATCGTTGCGCTACGACACGCATCAGATTTTTGGTGCCGTTGCCGGGGACTTAAGTGTGTTATTTTTTAAAAAAAATTAAAATATAAATATAAAAAATAATAAAATATAAAAAAAATTAGATTAATTTTCTCTTAATTTTTGAATAGTTATTGCCACTTTATTTTATTTCCTTAATTGTTAGAATTGCATATTTTCTTTTTAATATAAAAAATTATTACTTTCCTTTTTGCCATAAATCCAATTTTAACCTAATCAAATTTCCTTTTAATTAATTACCTAAAAAAAACCCTAAAATAAAACCCTAAGACATCTTTCATAAAATAATTAATTTAAGGAAATAAAAAAATTTATAAAATAAATAAAATATATAAACAAAATAATTATTTTATTTTCTATGCTATAGATTGACTTAGGTGAATTTATTTTTTGCAAAACTCAAAATTTTTTCCTTGACATCTCATAATTTATTAGAAAATTAGAAACTTAATTACAAAAATTAAAGAAAAAAATAAATAAATAAAAAACTATTTGCTTTAGAGTCATTGGTAGGGTGTATGCTTGGTCGTCGGTCGTTGCAACCCAACCTTATACCCTTAGATCCTGAGATAGAAAGAACTATTAGAGAAAACAGACTCAGAATTATGGATCCTAATAACGAAAATAATCAACCACGGCAGTTAAAAGAGTATTTCACTCCTTCAAGGTATACCTACTCTCCCTGTATTCAAGTGCCTCCAGTAGAGGCTGCCCAATATGAAATTAAGTCAAGTGTAATCCAAATGTTACCATCTTTCTATAGACTTACAAATGAGGATCCCTACAAACACTTAGATGAATTCTTGGAAATTTGCTCAACTGTCAAAATTTAAAATTTCTCTGATGATGCACTTAGGCTTAAGTTATTCCCTTTTTTCCTAAAAGATAAAGCCAAGTATTGGTTAAATTCATTAGACACTGTTATAATTTCAACTTGGGATCATCTTCAGAGAGAATTTCTTAAGAAATATTTTCCTATAGGAAAAACAAATCAAATTAGAAAAGCCATAACAAGTTTTTCCCAGATAGATGGAGAAATGTTCCATAAGACATGGAAGAGATTCAAAGAACTAATTAGAAAATGTCCACATCATGCTATACCCAAATGGCAACTGGTTCAGTGCTTTTATGATGGATTATCAGAAAAGCATAGGCAAATGGTTGATGCTTCATGTGGTGGGACATTTATGTAAAAAATGAACATGAGGCTTGGCAACTCTTTGAGACATTGAGTGAGAATTCATTACATCATATGTCAGTTGCTCATCGAGACCCTCCCGTAGAACCTAAAAGAGGTGGAATATATGAAATAGGTCATTCTACAGATATTTATACTAAGGTAGATGAATTATCCCATAAACTTGACCGGATTCTACAAGTTGGAAACATCTCTTCTCTATCTACTCAATTACATGAGGTCTGCATAATTTGTTCGAGTCCAACCCATTCTATAGGTGAATGCCCAGCTGCATACCAATTTCTGAACTTGTTCAAGAGCAAGCCCACCAAACCCAAACCCGATTAGCTCCTAGAACAGGAAATGATCCATTTTCAAATACTTACAATCCTGGCTGGCGAAATCATCCAAATTTTTCTTGAAAACCTCAACCTGTAGTCAATTCATCGATCAGACCTAATTACCAAGAAATCAATTTTAGAAACATGCCATATTCACAATATCCAAACATCCCACAACCTCCACCGAATAATCAGCCTACTTTTGAAGACAAAGTGTTACAAGCATTGAAAGGGCTAGAAATGAATACTCAAATCCTTCACTCCCACACATAATCTATTGCAAAACTAGAAAATCAAATAGGTTAATTAACCACAGCATTCAGTAAAAGGGAGGAGGGTAAGTTACCTAGTCAGCCTATCGATAACCCGAAAGGATAATTCATGGCTGAAGGTTCCAATAGTCCTGACAAATTCCTAGAACATGCTAAATCAGTCATGACTCTTAGAAGTGGAAAAACATTGAACCCACCTGAACCAACCTAGAAATTAGAAGTGGCTAAACCAAAGAGAAAAGAAATGAAAAAGAAAAGGAATTCAATGATCAAGCAATCATACCTAAAGCCCCATTCCCTAGTGCTTTAGAATCTCCTTTACCTTCAGATAAGAAGAATATAAAAATGAATGAGATGCTTGAGTTATTTAAGCAAGTCCAAATAAACTTACCTCTTCTTGATGCTATCAAGCAAGTTCCAGCTTATGCCAAATTTTTGAAGGATCTATGCACACAAAAACGAAAAGCCAAGATACAAATACCAAAAAAGATACATTTGACTGAGCAATCAGCTCAGTTGTTCAGCAAATAACCCCACCCAAACTAAAAGATCCTGGTACCCCGATTATATCATGTGTCATAGGAAACTTACAATCAAGAAAGCATTATTAGATTTGGGTGCGAGTGTAAACCTTCTCCCAAGTTCAGTGTATGAATTATTCGGATTTGGAGAGTTGAAACCCACGACAGTAACACTACAATTGGCAGATAGATCAGTCAAAGAACCTCGTAGAATATTGGAAGATGTATTAGTAAAGGTGGATGAATTCTATTTTCCTGTCGACTTCCTTGTGTTGGATATGGAATCTAGTAGTAATCATAACCAAATTCCCATCATCCTTGGAAGACCTTTTCTAGCTACTGCTAATGCATGCATAAATTGTAGAACGGATGTGATGGATGTATCTTTTGGAAACAAGAAGATGAGATTAAATATTTTTAATGCTTCCCAAGGACCACCTGTGTATGATTTAAATGAAGTAAACATGATAGAGGAAGTAGTAGATAAGAAATTCCAAAGTTTGATTGATTCGGATCCTTTACAAACATATCTTACACATTTTGGAATAGATGACTTTGATATTGATGAGTATACCAAAGAAATAAACATGTTATTAGAACACCTAAGTTTGACACCATCCCACCTTGGACTATAAAATATGAACTACTTCCAACTAAACCAAGTCCTTTAATACCATCCTTGGAAGAACCACCCCAACTAGAATTGAAACATCTTCCAGATAACTTAAAATATTCATTCCTTGGACCCAATGACACCCTTCCAGTAATCATTGCATCTACCCTAACCTCTAAGCAAGAAGATAAATTGGTAGATGTACTTAAAGAACATAAAGAGGCGATTGGATGGACAATAGCTGATATTAAGGGAATTGACCCTTCCGTTTGCATGCACCACATTAATAGTGAAATTGAAGCCAAACCACATAGAGACATGCAACAAGGCTAAATCCAAACATGAGGGATGTTGTTAAGAAGGAAGTAGTAAAATGGCTTGATGCTGGTATTATTTATCCAATTTCAGATAGCCAATGGGTCAGCCCAATCCAAGTAGTACCTAAAAAATCAGGTATTACCGTGATTAAAAATGAAAAGGGCGAATCAATTCCTACTCGCACATCAACTAGTTGGAGAGTATGTATAGATTATCGAAAGTTGAATGCCGTGACTAGGAAAGACCACTTTCCTTTGCCTTTTATAGATCAAATTCTAGAACGGCTAGCGGGACAAAGTTTCTTTTGTTTCTTAGATGGATATTCAAGATACAATCAAGTCCCAGTATTTCCTGCAGATTAAGAAAAGACCATATTCACTTATCCCTTTGGAACATTTGCCTTTAGACGTATGCCGTTTGGTCTTTGTAATGCACCAGCCACGTTTCAACGATGTATGATGGCCATATTTTCTGATATGATTGGTCAATTTTTGGAAGTATTTATGGATGATTTTTCAGTCTTTGGTGCATCATTTGATAGCTGCCTCGAGAACTTGACTAAGGTACTGAAACAATGTATGGAAATGAATTTAATCCTAAGTTGGGAGAAGAGTCATTTTATGGTTCGTGAGGGAATTGTGCTTGGACACATTGTTTCAGAGTGAGGTATTGAGGTTGATAAAGCCAAGGTTGAATTGATCTCAAATCTACCACCCCCAACCTCAGTTAAACAAGTACGATCTTTCCTTGGTCATGCTGATTTTTATAGACGTTTCATCAAAGATTTCAGTAAAATTTCTCGACCATTGTGTAATTTATTGACCAAGGATAGTTCTTTTAATTTTGATAAAGATTGTCTAACAGCCTATAACATCCTTCGAACTGCTTTGACCACTGCACCAATTATTAAGCCCCAAGATTGGACCATACCTTTCGAAATCATGTGTGATGCTTCTGATTATGCTGTAGGGGCAGTTCTAGGACAGAAACTCAATCGAGAACCCCATGTAATTTATTATGCTAGCAAAACTCTTTCAGATGCACAAATGAACTATACTACCACTGAAAAAGAATTACTAGCAGTTGTGTTTGCCCTAGAAAAGTTTAGATCATATCTGCTAGGGTCTAAAGTTTTAGTTTATTCAGATCATGCAGCATTGAGGCATCTTATATCAAAAAAAGATACAAAACCCAGACTGATTATATGGATCCTACTCCTACAAGAATTTGATCTAGAAATCTTAGATAAGAAGGGTTCTGAAAATATGGTAGCAGATCATATCTCTAGGATCTCAGTGGAATACAATAAAGAAATAATCAGAGATAAGTTCCCTGATGAGCAACTATTCTCAATTTCCCATAGCAGTCTTCCCTGGTTTGCCCACATTGTGAATTATTTGGCAACAGGAAAAGTACCTTCCCACTGGATAAAACAAGAAAAAGATAGATTTTTCTCACAAATCAAATATTACTTTTGGGAAGACCCTGAATTATTTAAGTACTGCTCGGATCGGTGATTAGGCGATGTGTCCCAGAGAGTGAATTCAAAAGCATACTTAACTTCTGTCATTTTCTTGCATGTGGAGGACATTTTAGTGGAAAGAAAACTGCAGCAAAGGTACTGCAAAGTGGATTTTATTGGCCAACTCTTTTTAAAGATGCACATGAATTTAGCCGTAATTGTCTCCAATGTCAACAAACAGAAATATATCTCGAAAAGACATGATGCCCCTAAACCCTATCTTGGTTGTAGAAATTTTTGATGTATGGGGTATTGATTTTATGGGCCCATTTCCTTCCTCTTTTGGATTTGAATACATTCTAGTGGCAGTTGATTATGTGTCCAAATGGATTGAAGCCATGGCAACTCGAACCAATGATCATAAAGTTGTAATCAAGTTTATTCAGCATAATATCCTTAGTCGTTTTGGATGCCCAAGGGCTATAATTAGTGATGGGGGTACACATTTCACGAATAGACACTTTGAAGGATTAATGAACAAATATGAAATTACTCATAAGGTAGCTACACCTTATCATCCCCAAACTAGTGGCCAAGTTGAAATATCAAATCGAGAAATTAAAAATATCCTTGAGAAAACGGTGAGACCTGATAGGAAAGATTGGTCAGAACGTTTGGATGATGCATTATCGACTTATCGTACTGCATTTAAAACTCCCATAGGAATGTCTCCTTACAGGCTTGTATTTGGAAAAGCCTGTCATTTACCTGTAGAATTAGAACATCGTGCCTTTTGGGCTATCAAGCAATTTAATTATGATATAAAAATGCAGGTGTCAATAGAAAACTCCAATTGAATGAGTTAGAAGAGCTACGAAATGAGGCATATAAGAGCTCAAAAATTTATAAAGAACGAACCAAGGCATATCATGACAAATTTATTAGTAGAAAAATTTTTGAACCAAATCAAAAAGTATGGCTTTACAATTCAAGATTACACCTTTTCCCTGAAAAACTTCGTTCACGATGGAATGGACCTTTTATAGTAACTCAAGTATTTTCCCATGGAGCTGTAGAGCTTAAAGACCCCAAGCAGGGAAATACATTCCAAGTAAATGGCCAACGTTTGAAACCATATATAGAAGAAATTAATGATGGAGAAATTGTTGAATCAATTGATCTTGTAAACCCAACATTATCATAATAAGTAGCACAGTCTGGCTGAAGACTTTAAACTTAGTGCTCTTGGGAGGCAACCCAGTTTATTAGTTATTTTAACTTTCTGTTCTTTTAGTGTATTCTTTTAGTATGACCAGAGAAGAGCAACAGAAGCAGATTGAAAGAAGATGACAACAATGAAACTTTCAACCTTCAAATTCTCTACCAGGTAGTATCTTTCTTTAAATTAATTAATTTTTCTTCCATTAGGGACAATGAAAATTAAGTTGGGGGGGGAGGAAAAAGAATAAATAAATCCTTGAGTAAAACTATAATCAGATGTGTCTCGATTTGAAGTTAATCAAGCAGTCTATTAATGAATTAATAGTTAGATTTTTTTTTTTTGAAATACTGAGGAATAAATTATTAAGAAAACCTAATAAAAGGTAGGGTTTAGCCCAGAATAATTTTTAGAATAATTTCAGACCCTCCTGACCACTGATCTTAATAGTACAATCTACTTAATAAGGGTATGGGTGAAAATGTTATTCAAAAAAAAAAAAAAAAAAAAAAAGAAAGAAAGAGAAAAAGGAAAAAAATCTCTGTTAAAGTTAATAGATTAGGTTCTTAGTATTTTTCACTTAGTAACCGGGCCCCGTCACCTAAGAAAGTGATGTTGTTCGCGTAAAAAGGTGGGAATGTAAAAGAACCTAAATAAAGTTAGTCCTACCTAAAGCCTTTTTAACTCGAGTAAGTAAGTCTGAGGGGTGTTTTACACCTAATGCCCTAAAACCAATAGGTTTGGGAGCCATTGGCCTAAAGCTCGCTACAAGGGTTAATTAGAAAGCAAGGGGTTAGGATATTGCACTGACTTATATATAAATAAATAAATAAATAAATAACCAAATTACAAAAGACATTACACCCAACCCAAATTAAGTTAGAAGACTTAATCAAAGAAGTGAAAAGTTGGTGAAGAAAGACGTCTATAAATTCTTATGGACTACACTTTATCACTAAAAAAAACTTAATAATCCAATGAAGTACCTCCCTTATGATCTAAAAAAAATTAAAAAAAACTATAAGATAACTATCAATTCTTGGAATAGCTTGGTATATATTTCTAAATTTCTTATTTGCTCGAGGATGAGTAAGATTCAAGTTGGGGGAGTGATAAACGCATAAATAATTATCATTAAACCTATTAATTAATAATTTAACGTACCTATTATTTAATATTTTAATATTTTATATAATATTTTAGATAAAATCTTATCAACTTAAAGAGCTCAATTTTAGGGATTTAACGACGCAAACAACACTCAAATCGGATTTAAGATGAGCTCGGAATTGATTTTATAAGGATTTAGCATGGATTTCAAAGCAAAAACGATAAATACGTTGCAGACTTCATCGTTTTCTCAGCCCAGTTCTCTGTTTCCGCCGATTCTTCTCCATTCAAATTCTAATAGTTTCCTCCACCAATTAAGGAATCGATTAGATTGGAAGTTATCAAATTGAGAGAATTAAATTCCTTTAGAAGGAATTTGATTTTTATTGATTATTTATCTAGATTTCTTTTGTTATTTTCGTTGCTTCCGCTGCGTTCTCTGTTTTGAAACAGATTCTCGCCGCGTCAAGGCCGCGTCCGGGGCCTCTACAAATAGCACAAAGGGAGTCCAAGGAGGCCGTCCATGAATCCAGAGAGGAATCCGTGGTTCGTGAAGCAGTCATCCGTGGGTTCCGCATCCGTGGAGTTGCTCTGTTCCAAGGAGAAAGCAGTTGTTGCCTCTGTTCGGGCCGTGGAGAAGGAGGCCGTCCGTGGATTAGAGAAGATCTGTTCCGGTGAAGAAGACGCTGCAGCCGTGCCGTGGAGAAGGCATCCTCTGTTCGTTGGAAAGAAGTCTGTGCTCTGCTCTGCTCCCAGACACTTTGATCCAGCCGTGGAGATCAGCTGTTCTGTTATGCGCGTCCCAGGAACGATTGGAGGATCCTTATATGTTCATGAGTTGGTTCATATCTTCAACCCGATTCAGTCTGTCTTCAGTCTGTTTCATCTCGTCTTTGATTTAATTTATGAAGAATTTATTACTTTTTAATTTATATGGAATAAAATTTTTATTCATGATTAATTGTTATTAAATTATATTTAAGTGAAAATAATTTTAGACTGATCTATGCTTTAAAGGGACGGGCCGTGATCTACGGGTATGGACCGTGCTCTTATAAGATAGACCATATCTTGATTATTTTGCACTACTAATTATTTAATTAATTAAATTTATAAGTTTATTTCAAGATAATCGCTAAAGTCCCTGTGGAATCGATCCCTTACTCTCGCTATTCTAATAGTGAAATTAAGGTGTTTAAATCGTTGCGCTACGACACGCATCAACTACTACACAACACAATGATAGAGGTGAAGCTTTGTCGAGAATGTTAGGGAGAGAGATCTCTGGTTTTGAAAAAATTTAGCAAATCAATTGAGTCTGGAATTAAAGCTACTTCACAATATTTGCAGCAGAATTTTATTTCCAAAGACCGAAAGATTTGAATATGTTTCGAACAGAGATGTAGTTGTTATGGATTGTGTTATTACTAGACAGCCTATAAACTTAACTAGTATGATGATTGGTTATATGGCAGAGGAAGGGAATAAGAAGAGGTCCATCCTACTATATGGGATGGTTATGATATAGATTTTTAGGAGCCAAGGTGTGAACATCTTGGAGAATGAATCATAAAAAAAGTTAAGGCATACTAACTACTACAGCATCTCCACTTTTCACCGAATGGGCTTTAGAAAGTTAAATGGCCAATGGCAAAGAAGGAGACAATTTGATGTGCCTATGTCTATAAGAGGAGTCAGAGCAGCAGAGGATGATGATGATATTATTGAGGAGGTCCCCGGGACTTTAGTAGCTGGACTATCTGCTCCTAGATCTTCTTTTGCTCCATCTGGACCGAGTTCTTCTTCAACACCTCCACCAGTAGCACCTATTGTACCTTCCCCTATTTCTTTTATTTTCACTCCAGATCAGCTTTTACAAATTAAAGATGTTATGAAATCTGCATTGGTTGAGCAAGAGCAAAGAATTAAAGAGGGTTTGCGGGATCAGCTTTTGGGTATTAGGCAGCTTATTTACATCTTGGAAGAAAAAGTTTGAAAAGATTAAGATGTCAATTAGTACCTCAGCTGATGGGTTGAAGACTGAGTTACAAATTATTTTTGACAAGATCAAAGATATTGGTAATGACTCAGATATTTTTTCCAAATGTAATGCAGAGCTTCAAGAAAAAATTGATTCAACTGCTTCCACTATTGAGAGATTATTGAATGAATTTTTAAACACTTAAAAGGATGAAATGGGAAAGATTTTAGAAGAATTGAAGAATCTTCTCAGATTTGATTTATAGTGAAGATCCCTTCCTTTCCCGCTGATCCAGCCAGTCCAGCCAATTAATTCAATCAATTCTATCCTAGCTTATTTTTAGATATTAGGACTTCATATTTTGTACTTAGAAATTTGCTAAAAGCTAGGTTATGTTGTTAAATTATGTTATGTTATCTTGTCTTATGTTTATTTCACACTTTATTTGTATTTTCACTTGTCTTGTACTTGATCAATGGATGTGAATGCAATGTATGAACTTTTCATGACTCAATGAAATTCCTTTGATCTTTTTAAAATTCTGTTATGTGTAATTATTATTTTAGATGACAAAAAGGGGGGAGAGTTGTATATGCATATGGACTTTCAATTGTATGCACATATTTAGGGAGAGTTATCTTACTCAGAGGGAGCCTAATTGAGTTGGTAAGAGCTTAATTGAATTGATAATTTGCATTGAGTTTTAAGACTTGAAGAGTATGACTCATTGGATGCAAATTTGTTAATTTCTTGAAATAAGTTGAAATGAAACAATAGTTTAAGATGAATTATGATTATTATCACTCTAATTAAAGAAGTTGTTTATATTACTACTTATGCTTTAAATGGTTATGCATATACTCAATATTTTTGTCATCATCAAAAAGGGAGAGATTGTTGATCCAATTATTGATTTTGATGAATAACAAAAATCATATGAGTATATCTCTTATGTTACTAATGATTTTGATTAAGTGTTTCAGGAATTTAAAAGGTTTAATTAATCAAAATCCAAGAAAAATTGAGTTTGAATCTATGTCTAGTGTCAAGTGTCAAGTTTTAGACATTAGAGTCGACTCTAAAAGGATTAGAGTCGACTCCAAAGCGTATCGAAATAGTTTGGCACTTTCGGTACGGATTAGAGCCAACTCTTACATAGATTAGAGTCGATTTTAATCGAAAGACAGTAAGTCCTCATTCAGCGTCAAATTAGAGCTGACTCTTGCAGAAAATTAGAGCCGACTCTAATGTTAAAATAGAGACTGATTTTTTAGGGCACAATTAGAGCCGACTCCCGTATTTGTTAAAGTTGACTCTAGCATGAAAAAATGTCGACCCCACGAAAAGCCAGAGCGGACTCCACGATGAGCAAATGTTGTCATTTCGAGCATCCCGACTTAGAGCCGACTCCAAGCCAGACTAGAGCCGACTCCAAGCCAGATTAGAGCCAACTCTAATCTGTCAGAAACAAATTTCATATATATCAGAGACGACTCCAAAACTTATCTTTTCTTCAACAAACCTCAACGGCTCTTTCCTCTTTTGTGCTAAACACTTTCACAAGTACATTTAACGGCTAGTTTTCATCAAAAAGTGGATTAAGAGAAAATTCTAAAAGAGGAGATATCCGATCGTTTTGAGAGGACAAAAAATAGAAGAGATGAGAGAAAAATCAAAAAAGGAATAGTTCATATTTGAATCCCAAGTGTTCGAAAAAGAGTTTAGAGAAATCCAAAGCATTCAAAAGTCAATCTTAAAGGATTTCCATCAAATCAAAAGGAGAAGAAAAGAGCCATAGTTCTTCAACAGCCTCTACATCAGAGGTTCTTCCAAAGCTTCAATCCTATCTTGAGGAAGATCATTTCAGAGAAAAAGAAGAAAAGCTCAACTTCAAAAATCTTTCAAATTAGGCTTTTCTATTTCTACCTTGTTTATATTGCTTATTTGCTCATTTGAGGAGCTGAATCTCTGCTGTAACCTTACTCTTATTACATTTGGTTACTAATTCAATCAAGTGATTGAATCAAAGGAAGGCAGATTAGCCTTGTGCAAGCTAGATAGATTGTGGTAGGTTTTGTGCTGGTGAGCCTCCCGTTGTTAAAACAACAATTTTGAGTTGTGAGCTTGTAAAATAACTCGGTTGTAATCAGGTTGATTATAGTGTGGGTCCAAGAGTTGCTTGGAAGTGGATGTAGGTATGCTAACACCGAAGCACTATAAATTTCTTATGTTTGTCGTGCATATCTCTCTTTCTCTCTACTCTATCTTCATACACTGATTTGCACTCTTAACACCACACTCATTGTATTTATTCTTGTGCACTACCACTTTGTGAAATTGTTTTTTAAGTGCCAAAATTTTTAAGAGCCCAATTAACCCACCCCCCTCTTGGGTTGCCATCTGGACCAACAGTCCACATACACCTCCATGTTCTACTCAATTTGGCCTTCGAATACATTCTTCATCAATCTTTGGTAAGTTGCCCCTGTATTCTTCAGGCTGAAGGACATTACCTTATAACAATAGATGTCTTTCTTGATCATGAAGGAGGTGTTCTTCTCGTCCTCCGGATCCATTTGTATCTGGTTGTACCTCGAGAAAGCATCCATGAAGCCGAAGAACTCGTGGTCGGATGTGGCATCAACTAATTGATCTATCCTAGACAACGAAAAGCTGTCCTTCGGGCACGCCTTGTTGAGGTTGGTGTAATCAATACAGGTCCTCCAGCTTTCGTTTGCCTTGCAGACTATCACCACATTAGCCAACCAATTTGTGTAGTGTGCCTCCCGAATAGGGCCGATGGTTAGTAGTTTGCCAACTTCCTCATTGATAGCCTTCTGCCTCTTAGGGGCGAAACTTCTTTTTTTCTATCGAACTGGCTGGTACTTCGGGTCAATATTGAGCTTGTGGGTGATTACCTCCAAAAGTATTCCAAGCACGTTCAACACTGACCATGCAAAGACGTCCGATTGGGTCTGCAAGAAGGTAAGGAGCCGATCTCTCTCTTCTGCAGGGAGAAGCTCATCGGTCTGGATCGCCTTTGCTGGGTCACCCCTAGTGGAAAAGTCAGCAGATGCTCGACTGGCTCTCCTCTCTTCTCTGACTCTCTTGGATCCAATAGCACTGGAGCCGGCGGTGTGACCATATCGCGAGGGCTAGGAGCCATATGGTAGCATAGTTACATCGAATTCTAGTCACCGCGCATTTTACCGATTCCATTGCTAGTGGAGAACCTGACAAGGAGGCATTTGGTCGAGATGACCGCATCTAGAAGGTTCAGGCCGGGTCGCCTGAGTATGGCATTGTAGACCAGTGGCACCCGAACGATGAGGAACCTCATAAAGACCGTGCTCTAGTAGGATGATGTCCCAGCCGTAACCGGGAGAGTAGTCTCACCTTCAACTCTCACAGAATCCCCTATGAAGCCAACTAGGAGCGCGGACTGGGTTGAAAAGAGTCGGGAGAAAGATTTATCTGAACAAATGCATCATAAGTAAGGATGTCTGCAAAGCTTCCACTATCAATCAGAATCCTTTTTACAGGATGTTTAGCGATCGTCATGAAAACGATAACGCTATCATCGTTCAGATTGTTTACCCCTGTTAAGTCCCTTTCTAAGAAAGGGATTACAATTTCTAACCCCTCGTCCCCCTACAGCCTTTTGGAAGCATGGCCTACTCCCAAGGAGATCATGCTGACCGTTCTCTCGATCAGGGCGTTGTCAATGTTGGCCTCGGCAGGCGGAGGGCCCGCTTAATGCGGAGCAATCGGGGGTCCTCCCTGGTGAACTTTCTGAGGTAGCCATGCTGAATTAGGTCCTCGATGGTGGGCCTCAAGTGATAACAATCCTTCGTGTCGTGGTCGTAGTCCCGATGAACTCGACAGTGGAGGCTCTTGTCTCAAGTGGCCAATGGCTTCAGAGGATGGGGATGCTTGAGGTATTGCTTCCCCTCTATTTCCATCAAAATGTGCATCCTGGGGGTGAGAAGGGGGGGTGAAGTTGTCCTCCTTGGAGGCAAGTTCCTGTGCCAGTTGTCTGATCGGCACGGAGGCTCGGGCTTCTTGGGATGCGGTCCGCTAAGCTCCTCGCAGACCTACTTCTTACTAGGCCTCCCATCTGCCTCCCTCCTCATGGAGTTAGCTTTGTCGGTGTGAATGTACTTCTGCGTGCGACTCAGGAACTCCGCATAAGAGCTGGGAGGCTTCTTGTCTAGGGAGTAGGTGAAGCGGGAGGGATGGATGCCTCGTTTCAGAGCTAGGTTGGCCATGGAGTTATTGAGATGATAGACCTCAAGGGCATTCATCTTGAAGCGGGCCACAAAATCTTTAAGAGATTCTTCGCCCTTCTGCTGGACGAAAAATAAGCTATCCGCCACCCCGGGGATCCTTCGTCAGGCATCAAAGTGAGCCAAGAAAGCCCTCTCCAGCTGCTTAAAGGAGTCGATGGTGCACGGTTGGAGACGGGAGTACTAGGCATGGGCGGCCTTCCGAAGGATAGCTAGGAAGGCGATGCATAGTAGGGCATCAGTAGCCCCTTGAATTTACATGAGACCCTTGTAGCTCTCAAGGTGATCAAGTGGATCCATGGTATCGTCATACGGATCCAGTTGAGGGAGATGGAACCGGTAGGAGACCGGTTTCTCCATGATGTGATGGGTGAGGAGGGGACGACTATCGTAGTCCACCTCCGGCTAGTCGATGAGCCTGCGACTAAGCTCTTCCAACTAGCAGTTGTACTAGTCAAAACATCGCTCCGCCCTGTGGTTGATGTGCCCGTCGATGGACCCCTCTCCTAATGACTCAGGACTCAGGAGACGAATAGGGAGAGGGGTGATCCCGGTGTCATTGTCCTCATTCAGGCTCCTTCCCATGTCGCTGCCTAGGAGAGGGGCTGCTTGGACGGTGAGTGGAAGATCGAGGCCTCTTAGGGGCCTCACGGCGGCGGTGCTCCAATAAGGCATTGTCGGCTGGCCTTAGAAGCGGCTACATGAGGCGAGAGGGGCCTTGACTGCTATTGTATGGTTACAGAGTGCTACTCCTACAGCTCTTGGACCGCTACCATCAATGCTTGAACTTGCTGGGTGAGGGTGGCAAGTTGGTCCAGCTGAGTGGTTTGAGGTAGTGGCAACGATGGACCAGGGAGGCTGGTCTCCTGCTGCTCGATCTGCCAGGAAGGCTCTCCCACACAGTTGGTGGAGGCTTCTCGAGCGTGCGTTACCGCCATTATTGACTTAGAGGGGATGGAGATCTATAGCTTGGTGTTGTTAATCTTCTTCCCTTCCCCTATTCCTGGTGTGCCAATCTGTTGTCGCCAAGTCACTTTCCTTGATCGTCAAAGAGCGTCCGATCATCTTTTCTGATGGAGTAAGGGCCCTCCAGTGGACTTCTCTCGATCGGGAACCTGCACAAAGTCCCTGGGGTCGATGATTCCGACGGGGACCCTTCGATATTCAAGTTAGTGCTCTAAACAACAGTCATGAGCTTGAAAGAAAGCTCGAGAGTCGCAGAGAGAAATGCTCTATATGAGCGTATATGTGATCATCATACTTGGTCGAGGGCCCATCTTACCCATTTTATGGAAGCTCTCGAAGCTCGCAACGTGAATATCAGATCACACATGGTAGGGCCGAAGTGGTCATGATAGAGTTGATAGGTCAGGTCCTGTCAGATATGAGCAGTTGTAGCAAAGTTTGTAGGTCAGGCCCTTCAGATATGAGCGGATGTAGCAGAGTTGGTAGGTTTTATCAAATCTGAGCGGCCGTTGGATTTATCTCCCACGTCATGCTTCTATTGAGATTTTGGGTCGTAGGAGATCATACGAGAAGTCTAAGTGGCTGGGCCATACGAATGGTCCCCACAAGGGATTCCATCTGGATGACCGAGTCAGAGTCCTACCTGAGTGGCCAACTGAAAGCTCTACCCGGGTGGCCAAGTCGAAGTCCTACGTGAGTGGCCGATTGGAGGCTCTACCTAGGTGGCTGACTAGAGGTTCTATCCTGATGGCCGAGTCAAAGTTCTACCCGGGTGGCCGATTGGATGCTCTACCCGGATGGTCAATTGGAGACTCTATCCGGATAGTCGACTGGAGGCTCTATTCAGATGACCGACTAGAGGTCTACTCAGATAGTTGAGTTGGAGTCCTACCCGAGTGACCGACTGAAGGCTCTACTTGGTCGACTCAAGGTTCTGCCCGAGTAGTTGGCTGAAAGCTCTACCCGGATGGTTGGCTGAAAGCTCTATGTTAATGTTGACCTTGGGACGCATTAAAGCTTATGATGGTGCCACACCCAACGATTGGTAAAGAAAAAATGATGCACTTAGGTGTCACCTTGTATCATAGGTCAGTGTTTTTGGTACGTTATGGAGGCACCGAAGCTATATGATGTCGAGGGGACATATGAAAGCATCCACAAGCACGTTGTGTTTGTTTATATTGTTAGCCGTAGGGCCGAAAATAGGTTTGGGCTCACCCAATATTTATTGAACTGAAAGGGTGATCATCATCGTTGATCGAGCATGATCTTATCAGCTTTGTCATATAATTTTTATCGTTAATTGGGTGTGGCTTCATCAACCCCATCCCTCACCATATGCTGATCTAGGCTTGATATGTGACAACAAATGCAACATACATGGGAATGACTAAACTCATATGATTGGCAAATTTCAATTCCCACGCTTCAACAAATTTCAAGTTTTGCTGGCGTTTTCAGACCAATCATATGTAGCTGTTTTACACGGATCATGCTGCTATAATTACGTGACAACAGTGCGGGATCAATGCAAGAATATAATACTTGTTCCAGTCTGCATCCTGTGAACGCACCGCATGCATAATCCAAATAAAATAAACAAAAAAAGGCAATTTGGAAGTCCTCAAGACCCATAAAAGTTTGTTCAGTAGTTAAAAAGGAAGATGTCCATTCCTTGTCAAAAATTATAAAAAAAAACAAATCAGATGTTAATAGTCATCACTAACTGCATTGATGGCTATATGAAAATATTATTAGTGATTAAATATAACAGGATCTTTTCATCTTCAACCATAATCCCTCGTTGAGATGGATCTTTAACCAAGATCAGCTTGGAAGTTTTTTTGAGCTTCAGCCTAGGTAGAAGACCGAAAAATTTCAAGGTTAGGCACAAGGCGGAATCCAAACCCAACCCCGAGGCCAAACAGACTCAACCTAAATGACCTCAAATGGACTAAGCGTGACCCAGAAACCCATACCTAATCCCAACGGCGATTAGGCTATTGCCAGCAAAGAAGTAGGCAATGGCTTATCCAGTTGAGGGTGAGACCGGCAAGACAATGGTGAATTCTTTTTTTAAGGGCTCCACAACCTAAGCCTAAACTTGATCGAAACCATCTCGGGCCAAGCCCAATGCGCAGCAGAGTGAACGGTTGTCCATTGTTAGATTTATAGGAAAAGTCTTTCTACACCGTTTTCGATGCAGCAAATTGTATCGCTTTTTTTTATTGGTCCACATCCTAAATGGCTTGATGCAATGGAATGAAATGAGATAGCAAGGATACCATCTTAAATTTTGACTTGACGTTGTTCAACTTTTTTTAAAAATTGTATACAGACTAGTGGCAGTGCAGTGCACGTTTCTGAATGGGTATCATAACTTTCTGAACGGGTATCTTAATTTTATAACTACGATGTCATCGTAATTTTACAACTGAGGTATCATCTTAAATTTTGAAATGACGTACATTAATATTTGTTCAACTTTTTTTTTTTAAATTTATGCACAGACATATTTTCTAAATAGGTATCATAATTTTATAAATACGGTGTCTGAAATGTCATAATTTTTTTGGCTTTCTTAATGGGTGTCTTAATTTTGTAATTACGATGTCATAATTTTACAACTGAAATGTCATCTTAAATTTTGATATGACGTGAATTAATATTCATTCAGTTTTTTTTTTTTTGAAATTTGTGTATAGGCACGTTTTCTGAAAGAGTGTTATAATTTTATAACTACGGTATCATAAATTTATAACTTGGGTATTGTGATTTTTTTTGGCTTTCTGAACGAGTGTCATAATTTTATAACTATGATGTTGTAATTTTTTTTGGCTTTCCTGTCGGGATACCTGATCCTTCAACGAGCCAAAGTCTCGAAGCCGACGGAAGGAAGCAAGCTAACTCCAAACTAGGAGGGTCCCTACCAGATCACCGAAGTATTCGTCACAGAGCATACAAGATTGAAGAGCTGGATGGGAGGCCGCTCCCCCAGACGTGGAACACTGATAACCTTCATCGGTATTATCAGTAGTGCATTTCCTTCTTACATTAAATACCATGCCTGTATTCTTTTGGGTTTTTGCCCCTCATTTCATATTAATAAACTTGAGTTCTAGTATCTCAGTTTTTCAACAAAAAGCCATGGGCCAGCCAGGCACAAAGCCCAGTGTACCACTGGCAGAGCGATGTACCATCGGCTCTCAACAATAAGCCCGACCCCGGTCGGCAACTAAAGCCCAAGGCCAGCTCGGCATCTAAAACCCTGGGCCAGCCAGGCAAAAAGCCCTTGGCCAGCTAAGCACAAAGCCCAGTGTACCACTGGCAGAGCGATGTACCATCGGCTCTCAACAACAAGCCCGACCCCGGTCGGCAACTAAAGCCCGAGGCCAGCTCGGCACCTAAAGTCGTGGGCCAGCCAGGCAAAAAGCCCTAGGCCAGCCAGGCACAAAGCCCAGTGTACCACTGGCAGAGCGATGTACTATCGGCTCTCAACAACAAGCCCGACCCCGGTCGGCAACTAAAGCTCGAGGCTAGCTCGGCACCTAAAGCCCTGGGCCAGCCAGGCAAAAAGCCCTGGGCCAGCCAGGCACAAAGCCCAGTGTACCACTGGCAGAGCGATGTACCATCGGCTCTCAACAACAAGCCCGACCCCGGTCGGCAACTAAAGCCCAAGGCCAGCTTGGCACATAAAGCCCAAGGCCAGCCTGGCACCTAAAGCCCAAGGCCAGCCAGGCACAAAGCTCAGTGTACCACTGGCTGAGCGATGTACCATCGGCTCTCAACAACAAGCCCGACCCCGGACGGCAACTAAAGCTCGAGGCTAGCTCGGCACCTAAAGCCCTGGGCCAGCCAGGCACAAAGCCCAGTGTACCACTGGCAGAGCGATGTACCATCGGCTCTCAACAACAAGCCCGACCCCGGTCAGCAACTAAAGCCCAAGGCCAGCTTGGCACCTAAAGCCCTGGGCCAGCCAGGCACAAAGCCCAGTGTACTACTGGCAGAGCAATGTACCATCGGCTCTCAACAACAAGCCCGACCCCGGTTGGCAACTAAAGCCCGAGGCCAGCTCGACACCTAAAGCCCTGGGCCAACCAGACAAAGAGCCCTGGGCCAGCCAAGCACAAAGCCCAGTGTACCACTGGCAGAGTGATGTACCATCGGCTCTCAACAACAAGCCCAACCCCGGTCGGCAACTAAAGCCCAAGGCCAGCTTGGCACCTAAAGCCCTGGGCCAGCCAGGCAAAGAGCCCTGGGCCAGCCAAGCACAAAGCCCAATGTACCACTGGCAGAGCAATGTACCATCAGCTCTCAACAACAAGCCCAACCCCGGTCAGCAACTAAAGCCCGAGGCCAGCTCGGCACCTAAAGCCCTGGGCCAGCTAGGCATAAAGCCCAGTGTACCACTGGCAAAGCGGCATGCAATTGGCCCCTAGAAGCTCGAGTCTATCTCAGCCTTCCGAGTCCAATGCTCCATCGGTCCCCGAAAGTCCATCTTCCTCGACTCTAGGATTCGGTCCTACATGGCTAAGTCAAGGTTATTCGAGAATGAATTAAAGGTTGCTCCTCGGTACCGACGAAGCCCCTAAGGGTCCCACGTTGGCAGCCAAAGGACTTGGGGTAGAAGCTACAATTGGGTAAAGACAATTCTCATTGAAGGAAAAATTGTATTTCATTAATTTGAAGTGTTTACAAAACACCAACCAAGTCGGACTTGCAAAAAAAAAATGATGATGAAAAAAGTATAACTTGAAGTTCACGGCTCGACCGGTGCAGGCTCGTCGTCAGGCGAGGCAACTTCGAAAAGACGCTCCGGCTCGACCTCAAGGACCTGAGGAAGGTTTAGGTCTCGGGCGACTTTTTCCTTTCCACGCTGAAACCCTTGGAGATATGCTTCCGCCGAAGCTTCGGCCAGCTCATCCATAAAGTGCTCAGACGCCCTAAACTCTTCTATGGTCCTGGCAACCCTGGCCTCAACAGCTGCCTCCACCTTGGCAGCTCGAGCTTCTTTCTCCGCAGCTAGAGATGCCGCTGCTGCCCTCTCAGCCTCCAGGGCACGACCCGCTTCCTCCTCGGCCTTCTTTGCCCTCTCCTCGGCCTCCTTTGCCATCTCCTCGGCCTCGCCCGCTCGATTCTCGGCTGCCTGGGTGGCCGCGGTCAATTCTGAAATATGCAAGTCCCTTGCCGCGACGGCTCCTTCGGCCACCATCAGCTGACTGAGTGCTGTCTGTAAACGGCTGGCCTCAGCCTCTGCCTGGCCCTCGGCCACCTTTATCTCATCGGCCCGGGCAACCCTGGCCGACTCCAGGGCCCTCTCGGTCGCCTCAGCTTGAGCACGAGCCTCCTCGGCCTCCTGTCGGACCTCCCGTATGAGGGTCTTTCCCCCATGGACGACTTCCCTTGTAACCGCCAGGGAGTTTGCAATCTGCATGTAAGCCTCATGTCAAAAAAGAGAAAAGAAGAGGAAAAGGGAAATCTAAGGGCAAGGGGCTGCAAGACTACTTACTTTAACCAGGGCCGCGTAGGACTCTCGGAAGAACGTAGTCGCCTTCAAATGGCTAAGTTCTTCCTGGACCTCGGGCACGAGGACTGGTGAGATAAGCCGCTCCGCCCAGCGCCCATCGTTCAAAATGGAGTCCCGAGACGGCCTCGGCCTGACTCCATTTCCTCCAGCAGCCTCGGCGGTCTCGGACTCGGTGCGTGGAGGGCTGCTTGTTGGTGTCTGCTCAGGGCGGACTTGCTGCCCTGACGGTCCCTCACCCCAGCTCCTTGTTGCCTCGGTGGGGACTGGTCCGCTGGGAGCAGGGGGCTCCTCCGCTATCGTCGGCTCCTCTGTCGTTGCCCCCTCAGCCACCGCCCTTTTTGGCAGGGTGTCGGCCGTCAGATCGATCTCCGGGGCGGCCGAAGGCTCTTGCGGTGCAGGCGGTTCAGGCACCTGCATTGTCGGACATTTCGAGGCCGGTGTTTGCTGCCCCTCGGTCGGCCCCTCCTAGGCCCTCTTCTTGGCGGCGGCCCTCATGAGTCTACGGGTCGGGACCTTCATGACTGTACAGCATCAGTCGGGGTCAGCAAAAAAAAAAAAAGACAGGAAAACTTTGACTAAGTACGAGGGAGACTTACCATGGTTGGAGATGAGATCCGTCGACTGGAGGTTTTCCTCTGTTAAAAGAAGGTTGTACCGAGGGATGTCGGTGGTCAACAACTGCCCCAACGCTTCTTTGTCTCCAGGAAGGATGGTGGAATTCATGTTACCTCGGAGGTCAGGGTCTCCCCATCGGGGCTTAACCTGGTCCAGATTGACAAAGAAAAATCAGGATTTTCATCCCTTGACAGAGGTAGGAAGAAGAAGCTTTAGGACTCGGCCGGGTCGGGGCTGGAATAGCCATCAACCCTTCTGAGCCCGAAGGATGTAGAAAGAGCGAAAGAGGGAGACTCAGGGGGTAACGTGGAGGTGATGGCAGAGGACGATGAAGGCACTAACAACGCGAAGGGAGTTCGGGACCAGTTGAGAAGGGGTCAAGGAGTAATAGTCAAGGAGGCTAATGAAAAAAGGAGGTAAGGGTAGGCGGAGGCCTACCCTCAGGGAAATTTCATAAACGGCCACTCGGCCGGGTCAAGAAGAAATCACTCTATCATCGGGAGTCGGGAGATAAAGCCCGACATCCCGGGGGATTCGGTAACGGGCTCGAATGTTCGCCAAATCCTGGCTTGTTACCGTGGAGGCAACCCCCTCCGGGGATTCCGCCCCCACCCTCGAGGAGGTGCCGACCTCCGTCCGGCGTCTCCTCGATGGAGCCCTGCCAGCCGCCGCCAGGCGTCTCCCTGCGGGAGCCTCACCGGCGACCTGCCGCCGGGCCAGAGGGACGCGTTCCTCCGAATCGAAGGACCACTCAAGAGGAGGTGAAGGAGAGGGGAGAGGAGAAGGAGAAGGTCGAGGCCTCTCGGAAGAAGAACGATCATCTAGATCATCCTCCGAGGTCCAAGATTGGGAGCTCATTGCTAGAAAAAGGAACAGAGAGGTCTAGAAGAGACGAAGAGCTGACCTGAGGAAGAAAATGGCATGCGCAGGCTCTCAGGTTGCAGGGAAGGCCAGGAGGCAGAGGATCAGAGGAAGAAGACAACGATGGCAGGAGCAGTGTGGCCAATTCAACCCCCACCCGAGTTTTATTCAATTTCAAATTGTCCCACCTTGTCTCGTCAGCCACGTGGACCCCCACCATAGGCTGGGTTGCCTCGATGATCACTCGGCGCGTGATACAATCTGCCTCCGGCCAATGATGGGATGCCGCTAACATCATCGTTATGATGGGCAATGATGGCACGACTTTCCTCATAGACTTCGAAGGATCAGCCTTGCCTCGAGGACGATCGCCGCAGATCGGGTGGACGGTAGTGGCCGCCCTTTCACATCCCCTATGTCGCCTGCATAAAGTCATCGTAGCGTTCGGGGACACGTGTCCGGAGGCAGTTCGTAAAGGATGGGGATCAGCCACATGGAAGGTGACACCCCTTTCACCTTGCTGGGGTGGGCCCGCTTTATCTCAGGGGTGAGGGGGCATCTGATATGGCTGATCCAACATCGTTAGAATAAACGGTAACGGCGACTAACAGAGGCCCTCTCGGCCTCCTGAGCCCCCCTCGGTATCGGACTTCATGAACAGTGTCTCAACCCCCGAGACCCCCTCGGTATCGAGCCGCATAAATAGTGCTCGGCCTCGAGTTCCAGTCTCGGCCTCGAGCCATAGCTCCCAGACTCTATGAACAATATCTCAACCCCCGAGACCCCCTCGGTCTTGAGCTGCATGAACAGTGCTCGGCCTCGAGTTTCAGTCTCGGCCTCGAGCCACAGCTCCCGGGCTCTATGAACAGTATCTCAACCCCCGAGACCCCCTCGATATCGGGCCGCATGAACAATGCTCAGCCTCGAGTTCCAGTCTCGGCCTCGAGCCACAGCTCCCGGACTTTGTGAACAGTACCTCAACCCCCGAGACCCCTTTGGTCTCGGGATGCATGAACAGTGCTCAATATGTGGTCTGGCCCTTGAGCCCAGCAACCTACAGCCTCGGGCCACCTGGCATGCCTACGTGATCCGCCGCACATCCGTAGCAGCGTGTGGTCATACCTCATAATGGCGTATAGTCCATCGCATGTCTGCGACTGTGCATGACCATACCCTGTTACAGCATTCGGTTCACCACCCGCCTACAACTGTGTGCGGTCACATCCAGCAACGGCGCGCACTAGGTATAACCACAGACGCCAGACACCTGTAAAGCGTACTGACAAGTGACGCAGGACATCTCCAACATGTACGGTGACGGTACGACCTGTCACTGCCAGCCTCATCTTTTTGTCCGTTATTGGACAAGGTACCTTGAAATCAGCAATCTTCCGGAACGAAAGGGTGTATCTTCGAACAGGTATAAAAGCGCACACTCTTAAGTAGGGATCCAAGAACTCTGATTTTTCTAGCTTCTTCCTACTAGTTAAACCCTAACTTTCTAGCTTCCTACCGCTAGTTAGTTCTCGTCTGTTCCTGAGTGACTAACTTGAGCGTCGGAGGGTCTCCACCGAAGCATCCGGTCTCTGAGAACTTTTCTTACAGAAGTCTGACGAGGAGGACATTCATTTTTCCGGTGTTTGAAGAAAGTGACTCGACGTCAACAAAAATGTATCCCAAAAAAAATAAATTCAAAAGAATCGCTACTTTACCCGAGCAAGCTCCGGAAAATATGACACATTAAAGAAAACCAAAACCCTGAACCGCCATCAATATCTTGTATCGAACATTCCACAACCATAATCGTTCCACCACACGACACAAAGAAAAGATCAGACGCATGTATTTTAACCACAGATAGCAACCAGAGTAGAACAAATGCAATCGGAAAATAAAGTTAGAAAGAAAAGAAATGTCCGATTCCAAGAAAATTGGTTTTTGATAGAGATAGATTTCTAAAATAAAGAACGAGAAACGAAGACGGAGGTGGTTCCAATCGAGACTCACCTGGAGGAAACGAATCGGAGAGCGATAAAAACCCTGGCTCCAGATCTCCCGGGTTCGTCGACCTCGCCCGGGATCGATCTAGTAGTAATGGACACGGACCGGAATTGAGGCAATGGCGAAAATTTTGATCTAAAAGTAGCCTGGAAATATCTTATTTATATTGGGAAGGCTGAATGGGTTTGGGTGGAGGGAAAGCAACCCGCGCTCGTTCAGTCGCGTATATTTCCGTGTAACGGTTCGGTTAGCACTTAGCAGCGGCTTCGCTATGCTGGCCTTAAGCTAACGGTGTTAACATCTTCCGGATTACAATGAAACCTTTAATATAGCGTTTGATTTTTAAAATATTATTTTTAAATAAATATACAGGATAGATTTTATTCAAAAGATAGCTAAGAAAATAATCATCTTTCTTATAATAACTTTGCCATCAAGAAATATCTTTAGTTATTTCTGAATTTTTTAGAAAATAAGTTCAGAAATATCCTAATTTTTTTTCAGATTTATCCTTTGTAGTTATAGCTTTCGAAAATATATCCATTTTATCTCCTATTTAAAATATACCCTATAAAATATTTTGATTTAAAAATTTATTTTTTTATCAATTTTTTTGTTGAAAAAAAAGTCTTAGATGCGATCAGTTGAGTTGAGTTGAGTTGAGTTAAGTTGAGTTTTAATTAATTTCTCTCCTTTATCTTCACTTACAAATAGTCCGGCTCTTTATCCAACGATTGACATCATTAACAATAAACTAAAAAGATTAAACCACCCTTATCACTAGTTTCAAAGAATCTAATATCTCCACTAGCTATTTTGAGGATCAAAATATTTTCATCAAAATTCTTCTCCATGACTATCTCCTTCCTCATCCTACTCAAATCTAAAACGGCAACCCAAGTCAGCTGCCATGTGTCAAACTTTAGCTGCTTCACCAATTGGTGGCAAGTCATACTTCAATGATGAGAAGCAATCATTGAAATAGTGAGAATTATGTTGGGTAAGTCCTCTGTATTTTACATCATTCATTTAAATTGAATGCAATACTATATATTAAGGTTTGGCTTAAAAAATATGGTCTTGTTATGACTTGTATTTAGAATGTATCTTGTTTGATCTTCATTAGGTTAATAAATATTTATTATTTGAGATTGAAAAGGAAATTTTTGTTGGATTGTTATTATTAGTAGTATGATGGTAATGATAATATGGTATAAAAAAAATTATCTATAGATGACCAATTCTTTTAAATTATAGAGTGTAAAATAAGATAGTGATGAAAATTCTCTATTTTGCATTTTAATCCTTATTAAATAGCCCTTTATAACATTTGAAGCCTTGTTTATAGTCTCTACAGACAATCCTACATGGCTTAGTTGGCAAGGTATGCTATTACATGGCTTGGTTGGTAAGGCACACGCTTCATTAATCTTCAAATAAAAGTATGTTCTTGACTAATCATTTATTCTGAGAAAGTTGCAATACAAAGATGACACACACAACATTAGCATACAATATAAGTCAAAGGAATATCTCAAGTATATTATTGGCATTAAAGAGGTTTAGGCATGCCTACTATATATAGTAGGGGTGCCACCATATTATTTGTCATAATAACAAAGTTTTATATATCTTAAAATTATGTATGTAATAATACAAGCAACTGAGGTGATTGTCATTTTTCGTCCTTATATGTCTTTTTTTTTTCTTATATTGGTTTAAATGTTCATTTGAGAATCTTGTATTCTTTTTTTGTAGGAGAAGTATTATCTATACCTTAGTATAACATGAGCCCCTATTAAGACAATGTACACCCTACCTACATATTCTTTATTAATATATTATCTATATGTCCTATAATATCATTATATGGTTCCTATTTTATTAACTTTGTTTTTCCTTTTCTACTTGGTATGCACTATAAATTTTGATATATTTGCATCGAGGATTTACCATAATGAGTGCTTTTGATTCTCCCTATTATGTTGATGTTAGGATTAATTATCATGATAGCTATGACCTAGATGAAATGAGCATCATAGTGCCTGAACAAGGGGCTAGATTGTTAGAAATTTAATTAGTTATATTGGTTATTGCTAGGGCAAATATTTGAAGGATTGGATATATTAAACAATGACCAAGATTTATTGGTAGTCTATGGAGCATGGCATCAATGCAAAAAACTTGAACCTGATTGAAGTATCCCTACACTTCCATTTACTAATTAATAAGATGATAATGACATAGTTGGTGATCTTAATCAAGGCAATGTTGTGAAGGATGGAAGGTCAAAATCTATGAATAAGTGTGGTCAAATATAAACGAGTTTGCTATAAAGGGCAATATTGCATTGAAGAAGGCTAAAGAAACTAAGGTTGTCCAAGTGGATAAAGCTACAAAACTTGAGGTTATAGTAAGGATGTAGAGGATGGCAAGAAGAAGAAAAAATGAGAAAGAAGGCATATGAAGAAGGGTAGGGGTTAATAAATATTATCATATATGGATATGAGGAAGGGATATATGGAGCAAAGAAGGCATGTTAAGAGGCCCTTAGAGTAAGACTACAAGTAGATGAAGTGATATTAACAATAAGAGTGATAGTGATTCTAGTCTATTTTGAGTGATTTCAAGGAGGTTGATAAAGAGCATCATGACCTCTTTGAGGAAAATATAAAGAAATCAATTATAGAGATAAAATTATAAAAGACCAAGGGAGATAAAATTACAAAAGAGGATGAATTAGTTATCAGCGATTCCAGATTAAGTGAGAGTGATGATCTCAAATTTTAATTAACATATTTTAAAAGGAGGGTTTTAAGAAAGCGGTTCTTCCAAATTCAATTAGTAAATAAATTTTAATAAGCCTATGCAATTAGAATTTAACATAATATTCTTTTCAATACATGTATTCAAGAGATTTTTTAGACAACTCTATATTTTAGAAGGATCTAACTATATCTACAAGTATAAGAAAAGGGTAAAAGTAACATCCGTTTGTAAGAAGAATTATGGATGAAGGATTCATACCTCTCTGATAGAGAGTAGACACAACAAATCAAAGCATTTATGCCCACATATGCATTGTAGATACTTAGACACAACAAATCAAAGCATTTATGCCCACATATGCATTGTAGATACTTAGGGAGTTACAATATTTCAAATAATTATATCAGACCTACATGAAAGACATTAGGTTTGATATAAAGTGGAGTATCAAAGGATTTGTAGCAAGAGTAAAGAGAGACCTTAAGGCTCACATTTAAAAAAATGCAAGTTTATAAAGCACAACTAACAATGCATAGGTCCCAAATAAAGTAGTATAGACAGCTCAAAGATTACTATGTTTATCGAGAAGACAAGTTAGGCGTTACCATAATCATGGAGACTTCTCTTATGAATGGGTAGCAATCCATCTTTAGATTGCATGTGTTTTGAAGCACACGAAAGGGTATTTTTATATGGATTCAAGATCATAATTGGCTTAAATAGGTGTCACCTCAAGTAAGCTATAAGGGATAGCTATTGCAAATTGTTAAAAGAGACAGTGATAATGACATTTTTGTTTATTGCATGAGTAGCATTTGAGGCTAAAAACTAGAAAAATTGGACTTGATCTATTACTTAACTCTTGAAAGATATTGAGATAGAGGAGAAAAAAAAAGGATGAACCTTCATATTTAAGAAGCAGGTGGGGCTTTAAACCTTTTTTTTGTATATACATACACACACATACATACATACATATATATATATATATATTAGGTGTGATGGTCCTAAGAACGTCAAACCATGTCTTGTATACATACATACATATATATATATATATAAGATTTTAGTCCTTAAAAAAGAAAAAAAGATTCATTCAAGCGAAAAAAGCAAACCATGTGTTACAGTTGGTGGTAAAAGCGAGAGAATTAAAAAAGAATGAACTTCAATTTATACCAGAAAGGGAACAATTCCAAGAAAAGAAAGCATCATCAATGTAAGAGCATTTATTTGTAGTTTAAGTATTAGTTTAATCATTTTTTCAATTCAACAGGTCTTTATATCCAATTTCAGGCGAAAATTAATTAAAAAACAAATGTTACTGTCAAAATCAATGAACTTAGGTTGCATTTGGTATCCGATAATCTATTCACATTCGATTATTTAAATGAAACCCACTAGATAACGATGTTTGGTACATATTTTGAATTGCAATCTATCTTATAGTGGTAATCTGGATTACCTTAGAAAGGAGTGGTTATATACGTTACCAGAGATATGGTAATCTAATAATTTTTTTTAACAAAATTGATCTTACTTCCTTTGATCGCTCTCTACTCGCTTTCTCCTCTTCTACCGACCCCGCTAGAACCTCCGTGATCCCGAGCCATACCCTCTTCGGCTGAGTCGAATCGCGGATCTCCGCCGTCCAGCGGCTCCATGGCCGTCTCTAGATGCCGTGAAACTTCTTTCGATCGGTGGCCTCTAGTATTCTCACCGGCCGCTTCAAATATCATTTATAAATATAAATTTTTTAAACATTATCATTTATAAATATAATTTTTTTAAATCAAATATAATAATATATAATTTTTAATAAATTTAATTTAGGAGTATATTGAGAATTTGATATTATGACTGGTAATCTGTTAGTCATGCCAAACATAATAATCAATATTACTGCATGTATATACCAAACACAGTAATCAACATTGGATAATTTATCAAGTGGTAATCTATCTTGTAAGTAATCTACATTACCATTCAAGATTGCCTGGCGATGCACTAAATGCAACCTTAGGATATTGATTCATCCTATTTTTTGTGATATTTTTTATTTCTATTTGTACCATATCATATTTTATTATATCCGCTTATGCTTTGAATTCTTAAAATTGAATTCTTAAAATACTTCCTTGCATCATTATGGACTTAGAAGTTTCCCAAGGTGCCTCTACCCTAACATCACGGATTGAAAGTAATTCAAGAGTGCAACCAGAATAGCATGCTACAGCAAGCACCCTAAAGGGCCCAACCACATAGAGGAACTTTTTGGTCTTAGTAACACACCAATAGTGTTAAGGAAAAGACTTTGTACATCGTATTTGGTACAGTAAATCCTATGTGGGCTGCATCGTCCCTTTTTATTGGTCCATATAAGTATAACACCCATTAAAAAATGTTAAGACAGCTTTACGACATTCTGAGGAAAAAATTTATGGTACCCTAGTTTTAAGCTTACGATATCGTAGTTATAAAATTAAGATACCTATTAGAAAGCAAAAATAATTACAATTGTAAATTTATGACCTATTGGCGGCAAGTGGATTTGGCAGTTTGGACTCCTCTGTCCCAATGACTGAGCTTTATGCTGCTTAGGTGGGTATCTCCTATGTCATTCGGATTCTTCATGCTTATAACCTCATTATAGAGGGTGATTCTATGACTGTTATCCGGTGGTTGCAGAAGGCTAATGGCTTCTAAGCCCCTATCAATCCGCTCTTATATGATATATGGACTATTTTAGGGAGGCCCATGGAGTCCAGATTCGCCATACCTATCGTGAAGCTAATTTGGCGACGACTGGGTGGCAGCGTCAGTGGCTCATCATTCAGGTTTTTGAAGCTGAGGAAGGGTGATCCTTGTCCATTTGTTCTGCAACAAATATTGTATTATGATCATTATGGGTTAACTCGTTCCCGTGTTGTATGATCACCCACTTGTACCAAAAAAAATTACAACACCCTTTCAGAAAATGTGTCTGTACATATTTCAAAAAAAGTTGAATGGATATTAATGCACGTCACGTTAAAATTAAGATACCCATTAAGAAACAAAAAAAACTTACGACACACCGTAGTTATAAAATTAAGACAACCATTAAAAAAACAAAAAAAGCTAACGATACCCTAGTTTTAAACTTAAAACACCTACTCAGAAAATGTATCTATACATAAATTTCAAAAAAAGCTGAACTATTAATCAGACAGCTTTTTTTTTGAAATTTGTGTAGAGACACTTTTCTGAATGGGTGTCTTAAGTTTAAAATTAGGATATCGTAAGTTTAAAACTAGAATGTCGTAATTTTTTTTTTGCTTTCTAAATGGGTGTCTTAATTTTATAACTACGGTGTCGTAAGTTTAAAACTGGGGTATCGTAATTTTTTTTACTTTCTGAACGGTTGTCTTAACTTTATAACTACGGTATCGTAAGTTTAAAACTGGGGTGTCATAATTTTTTTCCTCGGAATATCGTAAAAGTGTTAACATTTTTTAATAGGTATCGACCAATAAAAAGGGCGATGCAGCCTACGTAGGACTTGCTGTACCAGAGGCGGTATGCAAAGACTTTTCCTAGTGTCAATCTCCATTCTCCCGGTTCATGTTATATATTAAGCAAATTATACATGGAGGGGCAGCATGTCATCATAAAAACTGACTTACAAATAGCAGTCTCAATTGCAACAACCAAGAGTCGGACTCAAGCGAACTAAGTCTTGAGCTCTATCTCTAACCAGCAATTTCAAAGGCTCCCTTAGAGAATTTGATACATCAAACGCTATATAATAAACACTATGTCTTGATGAAAGTTTATTTTGTCATATCATTATTAATATTGTTTTTGATATTTTTAATTTTGTGGTGGATATGAAGTTTTTTATGATGTGGTTTTTTATAAATTCCAAGTGTTGTAGATGGTTGTATGGGGACAATATTGAACAAAACTTAATTTTGATGGAACTATTTTGAATTTGAATGCATTCATAAAATTATGGTGGCTGGAGCTTGATTATTGAACTTGTACATTTTTGTGAGGTTACACTGTATTTACTCTAAACTACTAATGTTGAATGCATCCTTGATATTTTATCCACTTTTTTCTTATTGCAAGAGGTTTCTAATTAGTTTAGTTTGTTAGATGGCTGTGCTAAGTAGTTTAGCACTAAGTTTGGAGCACTAAATAGAAGTGCTCAGATTGTTGGATTTTTCTAACTGAGTGCATTCTTATATTTTGGAATTGCTAGATAGTTGTGCTTAGTTTAGTGCTAAGCTTAGAGCTTTGAATTGAGTTGCCTACGTTGTTAAACGGTTTCTAATGAATGCATTCTTAGCGCTCTAAGTTACCAGATGGCTGTGCTTAATTCAATATAGATTTTCAAGCTCAATTTGGTATTTAGTATAGCATGGTGGCTTATGAATGATTATTTTGGAGATATTTGTGCTAAATTTAAAGCTCAGTTTAATATCATTCCTGCATCAACTAGTCTTGTTCATGCCCCCACCTCTGGAAGCATGATCGGCCATGGCTCTAATTAACTGAAGTCAAAAAGGATCACTAAGCCCTATTATTATTACAATTATTATTTAAAGATCTTTCATATTATAATTTGGAATCAACAAATTGATTACTTTTGCACCTGCATCCAAGCAAATTGATTTCAATAATGATGTTATTCCCATCCATTTCTTTTTTGCATTATTTTTACATCTTGCATTTATTAACCTTTGGACTTATGTATATATATACAATCTTACTGCATCTTATGATATAAGAATATGTAGTTAATTTATACATTTACACACATTCCTAACGTAGCCGTTATATTTGATTTGGAATTTATGTACATAAAGAAACACTAAACATACTCAATAACATCGTCTCAAGTTTAAATCAAGCACCAATTATGCAACTCAAATTATCATACTTTCTCATACTCTATATAAGTTTGCTCGAAAAATTTAAAAAAAATTATATAAGATTTACTATTAATACAGATATAGTTTGAGGGACATTTACAAAATTTACTATCATCATATAATATACATGGTTCATGTACAAAAGCCTTTTGTCAAACAAAGTTACTAAGCTTTACATGAGCAAAAGTATTCAAGTTGTCACATTAAAAATACTTCTAGTATTCCATAAACATAAAATTCATACAAAAATAAGAAATTTGCACAAAAGGTACATTCTCTCGAAATTTTTTCTATAAAATAAGAAAGTAATGAGCACGAATGCCTACTAGATCGTTCGAAATCATAATCTTTATCAAAGATTTAAGGGTGGTATTTAATATCAATTTCAAATCATAAAATTTATAAATAAGGCGTCTTACAAAATACGAAGTTTTATGAAATATTAAGCTAAAAGGTTTTAAATCAACCAAAATAAATTCAATGCAAGGTATAATAAAAAAACATTCTTTAAAATACAACACTTTTTATTTATATAGAGCTATGGGAGTATTCAATCAACTATCAATAGAGTCCATGAAGAAAAACCATCAATCTTATCTTATCACATCGACTAGACCATCATCCTCTCGTACCCATACAAGAAGCAAACTAAAACTCTCTGAAGGTGTAATATTTTTCATCCAAAGATTCCAATACCTTCTTGCTTTTCATTCACATATCCATCTATTCTTCTATGAAAAGCCATTTTGACATCTATTCTTGTACCAAAAATATTTTGCCATCACAATATATGCTTCGTATAGGATAGTATAAAGCTCCAATAATAATTTGAGCGAGAACAATGACAAAACAATTTATTTAAAAAATTCAAATCTTATAATTTTTACAAGACATACGACCCAATATAAAAGAAAAATAGAGAAGAGCTCTTCAACAATTTTTCTTTCACAAATATCCAAATGATTTCAAGAATGAAATTTGATAAAGCTGTAAAATATCGGAGGATGCAAGAAACAAATTAATTTTATAGGTAAACAAAGAGGTCTTTAGATGTCAACAAAATATGTATAATTAACAAAAACTTATAATTAACAAAGCATAAAAGTTAAAGAAAACTTACCTTTAAGCAGTAACAGGCTAAATAATAGGGTTTCCTATAATTCTTTGGATAGAAAACTAGGGTTTCAATGCTTCACAAGCAAATTCTAAACTCTTCCTTTCTTCCTTGATCTTTTTTTTTCTCTTCTTTTCTCTACAATTTTTTGCCTAAAATTCTAATAGGAAGATATCAATCCTGAAATTTTCTTATGGGGCTCTGTTGTGAGCCCCATAGATGACACAGCCCTCTTTTTATAGGAATTAGTGTCTCAAGGACTATATCACCCTTTTGCCCTTATTTTTCATCACTTTATCTACCTCAATCTCATCCTTAAGTGAGTTAAACTTGTTTAAGGATTAATTAGGTTTAAACATATTATTAAGGTCCTACCAGAGTTGATTAGCATTATATATCAAAATTACAAATATACCCTTTTTGCTTCTCACTTTTTTTTTTTTTTTTTGTAGATATTAAGTATCAAGTTTACAAAAATATCACTTTTATTACTTAAATTTTATGTGAAGATTAGTATTAGGTAATAAAAATTGAAGACATAGCAAAAACTTATAAACATAAATTTTATTAAGCAAGAAATAGCTTTCATAATAATTTAAAATGCATAATTATATGCATAAAAAAATCTGATTAAAACCTTAGCAATCATACTTATGCTAGATATTATTGACTGACATATGATTCTAAGATGCCAAAATATCTAGTTTATAAATATTTTAGGTTATCGTTGTGGTTTACAAACATCACAACCCTAAGGCACACTAGTTATGTTCGGTAGGTTTATTATAAAGTCTTTTGATTTGGTTTGAAAAAGGTTGTTTGTAAATGACTACTCATTTTTAGTTGGTTTATAGAGTCTTTTGATTTAGTTTGAAAGATGGGGTTTATAAATCACATAGCATTCTAATTTATGAATATTAAAGATAAGAGACGAACTAAAACCCATATGTACTATTTCTAATTTTCCATTGTTGCATTAAGAAAAGAGAAATTACAAAGAGATCCTTTCAACTTTAGTCTAATGGCATTTGGATCCAAAAAGTTTAAAAAATTTCACCGCCCCTCGCTATCGCTTCAAGTGCTCATAGATATAAGTGCAATTGAAAATCATATGAAATACTCTGTTTCCCCGGAAGACTGAATCTCATTCCAGCTCCTTTTTTAATACACATATATATATATATATATATATCAACTTGTTCATAACTTCTCTCATAGATGGAGAGGATGGAGGATTATGCCATTGTAAAACCCAGATCTTCTCATTTACAGCAATAAATTGAAGAGATCTAAGAGAAACCAAACTTAGAAAATTTGTTAGAAATATCAAGTACCACCCCACCCCACCCGACACCCCACCCCCCCCCCACACACACAAACACAAAGTAAAGAACAGAAAAGAAAAGCAAGAATATCCCCTCCTTAGAACTCTTCATGAGTTTTCCTGCTAATTTAGGTGATGTTCTATTTGATTTCATCAAACTATTTGTCAACAGCCCAAGAAGAATAATTATGGAACTTTAGATTGCCACGGGACTCTCCAGATCTACATGTACATAGGTCAAAATTGTCACCAACAAAATGCAGACCATGCAAAGAGGAAATGTCATGGAAAAGATATTTCTTACTCATTAGGGTTGAAATATCAGCATCCACCCATTCTTCTGATGTTTCCAATATATGCCAACGCCATATAACATCAATGAAGCACTGACTGCCAGATAATGGCAATTTGGAGAATGATCTGAAACCAGATCAACATACAGCCCATGAGACAACAAAAGTGAGCTTCCTAAATTTGGTTTCGAGGATATCAAGGCTGCTCCTACAAAAGCATTGCATCACCCCAGCTGGTTAGATAATCTACATGGACCAGCCTCAATATCTAAAAGAATTACCATCTCAATGCCGCCTCCACCGTTTAACAATGAATGCATGAAATCTCAATAACAAAATGGGTGAGCAAGTAAAAATTTGCTACAGTTGGAAGCACAGGCAGAAAAACATGCCCCCCACCATAAGCATAATACTCCCCTCCATTTGGTTACAAATCCCAAGTCTCAGTACTCCTATTTCTTGCAGGAACTCAATTGCAACTTCCATTCATATAAGTACCTCTTCATCAACTGCCCAAACCTCTTTACTTGAGGTCTGGGCTTCACAATGTTGACGTTACTCCATTGGGAACATGGATCTATCCACCATCTATTCCTGCCAGTGCACCAAGCCCCAGGAACAGATCCATAGCGCCGACGTCCGAGTATTTTGTCATCTATCTCATCTAGAACAGGATCATCCTTGCTGAACTTTCTTGCAAAAGGCACCCCACTCTTTACCATCTTATCATAGTCTGTCATGTTGAGGAGATGGGGCTCCATCTGCGGAGGATTATCCCACACCACATACCTGAGGTCACTGTTCACCGTTGTATTTTGGTAATCAGGTGAGTTGCAAATGACGGAATGGAAATAGCTTTCTTGGGGTAATATTACATTTGTGAAATACAGGAGGAGAGTTCTAGGCAGATTTTCCCAACCCAGAACACAGAATTCTATAAAGCGGCGGCTAAGAATGACCCATGGAGAACCTATCCAGATGAAAATGAGTTAAAAGAAAAAGGAAATCAGATGCAGCTATAAACAAAATCAAAGTATAGGGAACAGGATTGAGGAACAATAAAAACTTCACCTGTGAAAAAATTGAAAGCATCAGGACTTGGCCGCTTCTCTGAAGCTTCAAAGAAATTGTTCCTTCCTGACAAGTAGATGCCAGCATCGACTATAATTGGCTGAACCCTCTGATCTCTGAAAGAACGAAGTTGCAAAAGTTAAGAAAGAAGGTGGAGGCAATTCACAAGAAAATGGAAGTAGATATTATGTGCCCACTCTTTCCATCCAAGGTCACTGGTGTGATCTATGAAGTTAAGGCCCCTTGGCACAGAGGAGAAGACATGAATCAAGTCTGCAGAAAAAAGAAGACAAGAAATAGCATCTTATCTCAGCATAACTTCAAACTGAAAACGCAGCATACCTTGGAACTCCAGATGTTTAGAAGATATAACACGACCAGAGAACATTCAGAAAATGTCATGTACAACATGCAGTTCAGAGAGCATAAAAAATCAATTATGCTGGTGTACAGGGAACTTTGAACAATGTGGTGATAAAAGGAGAAGAAACAAATGACAGAATAACACTAAAAGAACAGAAACTGCTATATAAAATTCATAGGTCATAGCAAAACTGCATGCTTTGAAGGTTTTAACCTTAACAGAATGGTCAATGACAGAGAGTGCATGCAGAGGCTAACAAGATTGGCTAGTAAACTGGTTAGCTTCATTTTTCTTAACCACACAAGATTGGCTATGTGGTATTCCATTTCTTCCAATGACCTTAAACAGTGAGCTTGGTTTGCAATCTGTGTCTGCATCTTTGTCTTGAATTTTCCACTGAGTTCTATAATGAAGCAACAAAAGCAACGTAACAGTGATAAAAAATGTAACAAACCTTGTTAGGAAAGCTTTACATGATCGAATTATTGATGTATATTATGGAACAGCAAAGCAAAAGCATCAATAGATTCCCAGTGTAAGCCTAATTAGGTGTTAAAACAAATGCAGAGGAAAAAAATTTTATTAACTTCAACCATGTAATGGAAACCGATGTTCATGGCAACTCTACCATTTCACGAACACCACCTATACATTTGGAAGGAGTTACTTGGCCAATGGAGCTTATCCATTGGCATCAGCATACTCAAGCTAAACACCAAAGGTGCCTCCACATCAGTAACAGCGTAAAAGTTATTAATAATCACAAGCCAGCAGCATACAATCACATACAGGCACACCCACGGTTGCAATTTGATAAAGCATTTCATATCATCATGTTCTCAACATTGTCATCCAAAGAAGCAAATCTTTCTTATTGTTTAAAATGTTTTCATGGCAATGTTGATCCTACACTGAAATTCTTCAGAGCACAAAACACAAAGGGATTACTCATCTACATTCAAGAGTTCATATAATTGAGAATTTACACATTTGACGTACAAAAGAAGCGAGTGTCCAAGAGCTTCTTGGTAGGATGTGTTAACCAGATCAATGGGTGCTTTCAATCCCTATTTCCCTGTCTAAATTTCCAAACAACTTGCACAGAGAGTTCTTTCAAAAGCTGCCATCAACATGGTTTCTATTATGTAAACTGAAAGGTACTTTACATGATACACTGTACCAGTCCATGTTCGTGCATACCTTGAGTACTATATCATACCGGTACAGAATATGAGGTGCAGTGGGCATACCTAATATTGGTATGCCAAACCAACTCCCGTATTGGGTGGACCACCACCATATCAATACTCTACTGGTAGCAATGGGTCCAATACCACACACACACACACACACACCCACCAGCTTCGCAAATGCAAACATCATTGATGCCTTTTTATCATTATGCATACTCTAATAGCGTAATACATCTTTTCTACCATTATACATGTAGATACACACACACATATCTGTGTGTATGTATGCATGCATGTGTATACACACACACACACACATGTGCGTGCATGCATGCGTGTGTGCATACATACGTGTGTATATATATATATATATATATATATATATATGCATATATACGTACACACATGTGCGTGCATATGCGTGTGTGCATACATATATATATATATATATATACATACATACACATGCATGCATGCATGCATGCATGCATACGTACGTATGTGTGTGTCTATATGTATAATGGTAAAAAAGATGTATTGCGCTATTAGAGTATGCATAATGATAACAAGGCATCAATGATGTTTGCATTTGCGAAGCTGGTGTGTTCCAAAGAGCTCATGTTCATTTGGTTCATGACATGTTACAGATGTCATGTCCCTCTGTCCATTAGGCAAGTTAACTTCTCCTATTCAATTCAGAAGCTAAAGACTCCCATATGAACCAATTTGATAATCTCAGAAACAAGTCAACTAGTAATCAAAGTCTGGATCTTTCCTGTCTTACCCACTATTAAACTTGATCTAAAAACCTAGTTTATATATTATTATTTAACATTTACTTATCATATGATATATTAAGGAATCAGGTCAAATCATCATCATATCAATCATATCAACCTTGACCATTGTCCATACCATTAATTCATCAGGTAGATGAATTTGACTGATCAACTCAGAATCAATTATTGGCTCAAAAATAAATACAAGATCTAACAAATCAGATAAGATCAAATTCCACCTCCACAACTTTGGTTTACAATCTTAAAATATTAAATACCATAAACCCTAGTTGCCCATTTTTCAATAGGCAAACCTCTTTTGCAGTTCATATCGATCATACCAAAACCTAGGTTTGAACACTATGCAATCTCAAAATGTGTTGGATGAATGCAACACTTCATTAGGGAAAAAAGCCAAAAATATAAAATATCAGACAGCTAAACCATAAGAAAGAGACACAAGAATAACAAATTATGGAAAACAACTCTGCACAAGTTCTATACAGAAAATTAAAAATCCATATGCACAACCATATAAATAAATAAAAGGATAGATATCAACAGCACCATGACATGAGTGTACTACATTCCATACATAAAACTAAAAGTTACTAAACCACCTCTCTCTCAATAAAATTTTTGACAATTCCACTTCTCCAGTTTACTGCTCAATATGCAACTTATTTTCTTCAGTAAGCCCAGTTCAAAAATGCTCAATAATCTGGAGGCATCCCTCCATAACCCAATTGTACCTTCTGCTATTGAACTATAACATTAACATATCTTGCATGTACATCTATAATTTCACCTTCGCAAAGTATATTTGCATATTAACAACCACTCTCTAGAAATCCTTCAGTCTACTTTTAGGATAATAGTTTGTGGATTGGGAAGATGGCCTTGATCAGTTGCATACCCAAATAGATCATGTTAGGTGGCAGTGTTCTAAGAAGAGCACAGAAGAAAAGGTATGCTGTTCAATTTTCTAAAAGTTTTTAGGGAGTTTATAAAAATCAAGATTCTAGGGTAAACCTCGTATTTCTTCATTTAGTTCGATCCCACAATGTTACCTCCTACAGTCTGGATATGTGAACCACAGAGGCCCCATTTAGACCTTAATTTTCTCTAAGCTGCAGGAAAAAAAAACAAACTAGCAACCAAACCAACAGCAATAAATTCATCTTGAAACTAAACACCTAATTTATTTTGTCCTAGCATAATGGTATAATCCCTTTTCATTTTGTCAATTATTCCTTGGTCATTGGCCAAACATTCAACAACCGTTTGGTGCTACAAGTAAACATAGGATCTCTAAACATATATTTAATTCTCCATGACTCTATATATCTACCACAAAAGGGTGACTTTGTGGAAGGAGCAGGCCCTTGGTCATCATTTGCGGCATTGGAAGTAAAATAGCTACTGCAGTCTTCAATCGATAGGGGAATTCTGACTTAGCATAGATGGCATTTCATAAATTAAAAAAGGAATTATTTAGAAGGTTATAGTAAGCAAGAAGCTAAATAGCTTAATGGGCCTTATATTATGTTTTCCCAGAAAAAGAGTAAATATGCTCTTAGTTCTTGCATTTTAGTCTTCAACCATGGCATAAACTGAGTTATCAACTCTTTATCTAAATGCAAATATGAGGAATTTGGAAAAGAAGATGGTTTCCGGATTGTGGTTCAGAGTCTAGTTTGAATTTTCCACATATTAGTTTTGACCACAGTGGTCCATGTTACCATTTTATGGTTGTTTCTATAAAGTGGAACTGGAGTTGCTGTTCATTTGCTTTTTCCTTTGTTGTGTCCCATTCTAGTTCAATAAACAAGTTCAATCCAACTTTTTTTTTAATCATTCAATATTTAGTGATAAAATGAATTTATGGTCTATCCGGTATTCTATGAAAAGAATCCTTCAAACTTCTCATTCAACTAGGTTATCTCAATGGTCATCTAGAATAACTCAACATTAATAAGCATCTCCGTGGTATTATCATCAAAGATGTTTTCTGAATCAAATTAATCAGCTGAAAATCTGAACAAAATGGAGGAACATATTGGCAATACAAAGTTTCAGCCCTATTTTAGCATATCTCAAATCTTAGGAGAAGAAAGATTACCAGCACAAAGTCAGATAAGTTTAATGGAGATGGTGAAACAACAAGTGGAATGGAAACAAGGTAGCAAGCAGCATAATCTGACAACAAGTTCAATGGAGTGAATGATAAGCACAAAGAACAGGAACGTCCTAGCCTTTCGCATAGTTTGATTTAGTAAATTCATGTTTTAAGAGATCTGATGGAGTTTTGCGTTGGCTATCAGCTACCTAACGCAACCCTTCTCCTTTACCCGGGCTTGGAACCGGCCTTGGAAAAATTAGATGGGGCTGACAAATTAAACATAAACAAATTAAAGTGACTCATTCTCCAAAATTAGATGGGGCTCGATAAGGTAATTAAAGTGCAAAGGTGGTCCAAAGCATAAGAGAGACCACCTAGATTGCCTAAGAAGAAAGCCAAAGCATAGGTGTCTACAAAGTCAGTCACCATAAGCCCCAAAACTCTCTACACCTCAATAACTACAAACACACAAGATAGAAATTAATAGTTGCTTATAAATATATGAACAACACATGAAAACTATTTTCATTATTTTATGTATCTGTACAATGCAAACCTACAGATACCTAGTACAACATAGCTACCACTTGAATTCAATAAGTTCTTCAGTACATGATTCGAATATTCAAAAGACACTAAAAACAAGCATAACTCAAAAATAGTTATTGTAAGCTCTTCCAGTTACTATGAGAAATATATAATAAACTTTGATGACTCAGCCATTTGAAACTTGCATTACTTAACTTAAGCTGATACAGCACGTGACATATTTGTATGTTAACAGTAATACTTAAAACTAGAATAAAATATTATGTATATCTTTTTGTAATTTCTTTTTTTATTTAAGGACCTGGAATCTCTATGGTTCATGAGAAGCCATCACCAAGTCAATTCAAAATACATGTATCCCAGTTGTTCTACGCAGAAGGTTCCAAGGTGACGATCAATTCCCACACTCCTAACGTTAACCTCATAGTTGTCAAAAAGCCTAGACAACCCCAGGCAATATAACTGAACTTGTAACCAGGCAACATCTAGGCAACTGCCCAATCGATAGACTTGGTGAGAAGTTATCCTTTTAGTGCAACTATTTCATTTACATCAACAGGCTTTTGTCCCAATTCAATAAGTAACTTTTAGCATACCTTAGGGTGCACACAACAAACATAAAAAGCTAAAAACAATTTAAAGATACATTTAACATGTAAAATTCAACTAAAATATAATAATAGTTATAGAACATATCATTGCTGTTTTGGCTCAAATTACATAATCAAATCTTTAATCAACATCTTGTTAAAGGCTAGAGCTTGTATCGTGTATCAGATGAGTGCTTATATGAGCAGAATGGTATGAGTTCTGACATGGCCACAGCTCCAGTTATATGCCATATAAGCAAATTATAAGTGATTTGGCCCACAAAAGCAGTCGTCTCTATAAGAAAAAAGTGAAGAAAAGCCAAAAGAGCCATCCCTCCCCCTCTCTTTGTGGATGGGGTCTTTACTCCCCTCCACGCTCATGCCCACTCTCATCTCTCCTGTTCTTTTTTGCCAACCACTCAGAAGGAGATTTTGGCCTCTTTTTTCAAGTTTTTTTTTTTCTTTTTTAGGTCTACTGCTATAGGTATTGCATGAATTGTAGTTGACAACTGAGACAGTTTAAAGATTTTTCTCCTTCTCCAAGTCATGAATGGCCCCTTTTCTCTTGCTTTCAATCTTCATTATCTCTTTCCACTTTTTCTGTCTTATTATAGCATTCATCTATCTTTAGCTGATCTTTTCCGCAGTGCATGACTGAAAACAAATTCAGATCTAATTCAAAAATTATTTAAGCAATCAAACCTAATAGCAGTATACATACATAGTAGGGCTGCATTAAGGAAGGGTCACACCATTAATTGGACAAACTTAAAGTTCATAGTTTCACCCAAACAACTCAAATTTTTTCATATGTACAATCATGCTTAATTTACAGGAATTAGAGTGCTGCAATCCTAAAAGTAAAATTAGATCCGCAAATTGTCATGCAATTGCATGATCAAATCATTCAATGGCATTTTTATACACTTGAGCCAATTTTTTTAGTCACAATATGTCAGTATGGTAGTTGCCAGTGAAGGAAAATGGAAGAAAAGCTCAGAGAAAGAAACCTCTTCCAATTGATGACGACATAAAGAAAGGAGTGTCAGTTAAATATTTATGCTAAAAGTTTTTTAAAAAAAAAAGCTACAAAAGCTTATACTTGGTCCTCATTAAGGTCTCCAAAAAATCAAACTGAAAAGGAAGCGATTGGTTTCTCAACCAAAAATTCTTGCAACTCAAACCATCTTTTCAGTCACAGAGAGAGAGACAGAGAGAGAGAGAGAGAGGCATCAAAAAGCATTCATCAACTAGTGTTTCACATGTGCAACACACCAGAAGAAGCATAGCTGGTTGTGATCTCCCATCTCAGTTTTTTTTTTTTCCTATAAATTACTTAACCTAAAGACAGCCACTTTTAGCAGCTGCGCTTCTCTGATTTCTCCATTTTAAAGAATTAAGGACCCAAAAAAAAAATAAGATGTGTATTGATTAAAGATGAAGCACCTTCAGAGATGACAGTCAAATAAAGCAACTGAGAAACATAGAATCAGAACGTGGGCTTGGGGGAAGAAGCATGTCAGTTCATCTAATTTAAAAATCACAAAAGGAAGCCCAAGATTTCTTTCAACCTGAAATTCAAGTCAAAGCTTAGCTCAATCCTAGAATTTCCATTCACAAGAGAAGATATTAATATCTATAACCTAGTTAGACATCCTCATAAACTCTTATTACTCCTCTCAATTATAAATCACACGCTACCATCTGAAATATGAACGTAACTGTATTGCCGCACTATCATCATTGACTTACATAATAGATATAGTAGACCTGTTTCACAAACACATTAACTTTTATCATTCTGAATACTAAAAGTTTGATGCATTAACATTGCTATGTATATTAATCAAAACCTCAACCAACAAATTAATCCATGCAGTCAGCTTAATGGGTAAAGGTGTGATGCATTAAGATAATCTCCCCCCCCCCCCCCCCCCCCCCCCCACTCTTACAAAAAAAAAGAAGACTTTGACATAGATAAATCTCATCTTGTGTTCACATGAGTGTTTATATACAAAATGATAAGGAACATATAATGAAAAAAAGTCAGAAAACCCAAAAAAAATACTGCACATAAAAGGGTTTAAAGAAAAAATCAAGAAGGCGTCCTTTGAACTTGTCAGAATCTTGGCATAGCTTTTAAGTAGAACTTGTGACAACAAAAAATTTAATATCCTTAGCAAGTCAAAACCAAAAGATACAAAACAAGAAAAATGCAACCATACAACCAGCCAAGTTTATTTAGAAAGATATCAGTATCAACCGTCCTCCTAGATAGAAAAGAATTGCAGCTTGGGAGTTTTCAAACAAGAATTCCAAAAACCAAACCTTGTTTCAATCACCTTTTAAGGCCAAATCCCAGCTCTCTTGATGGATGATTGGTAGTGAGATGAACTGAGATCTCAATTGTCTCAAATAAAATGGAAGGCTGGAGAAATTTCCATAGAACCAAGATATCCAGATATTGCAGCAGCTATATACCAAAGTGTCAGCCGATTCGGTAGAAACAGAAGCCATATCACTTCAGGTGTTGACTTTTATATTTAGATATTAAAATACCCGTGAAAAAGATAACAAAACTATTCAGAGAGAATCTTGTCCAGCATATTGGTACCATATTGGAGTATCTCATTAGATAACAAAGACTGATATCTTATATATGCCATACCAGCAAATGCCTGATAACGATATGAACCACTATCTGAGCTAAGATGTGAACCACGGCTTCCATTAAACTCTAACCTCGAATTAAGAATCAAGCTACTAAGACTAATAGTAAAGCATTAAGGTTAACTCCAACCTCCACCAGTGAAAGTTAGGAAGCAAGAATTCTAATTTCAACTGCACTTGAAAAGAACTGAACAAAATAAGTTTGCAGTAAAACACTGGCGAGCATCAGAGTTTTAAAAAAAAAAAAAAAAAAGCAAGATATAAATGATGAGAAACAATCAAATCGAGGAAGGAAGAAAAACCATCGACCCTATTCAACACATACATCTCCAATAAGAGATCCAGTAAATCCATGTCTTAAAAATCAAAATTGAAGCTGAATTTTTAAAATAAAAAGATTATCTGATTAATTCTAGAAATTCTCCTAAGAAAACAACTATGGACTAAAATTAAATCACAACAAAATATAATATAAAAAAATCCTACATTGATTCAGCTAAAGAAAGAAGGCGAAAAAAGGAAACCGATAGACTCTCATCATAAATTCATTTAAACTAATGTCGCCCGTGTCCACATTTTACTACAGGAGTTATAGTCATCGATTTTCTTTCCAAATAAGAAGATCGCACAAAAAGCAACTTGAACTGCAAACAACAAAAAAGAGAATTTTTTCCGCCATAAAATCCACGTACCATCCTGCGTGACAAGCGGATAATCCGCGGCGCTGAGGGTCACGAACCAATCCCAGCCGCCGTCCAGGCGGAGGAGCGCCGCGGCGGCGTGAAGCGTCGCAGCGAGCACGGAGGACCCCATGTAGGACATGGCACCGGGCTTCCCGACCACGTGCACGTTCCCGAAAGCCCGGATGGCCGGGATCGAGAGCCGGATGGAGGCGGCCAGATCGGCGCGCTCCCTGGCGGGGGCGTCCGCGGAGAGGTGGAGGAGGTAGAGATTCCGGGGGTGGTAGACGGCGAGCAGGAGGCGGAGCATGCGGCGGGCGTCGCCGCGGCCGCCGGAGATGAAGTAGGCGAAGGAGGGGGGGTAGGCGGCACCGCGGCGGACGTAGGAGGGCGACGGCTGGGTGTCGAAGAAGGCCGAAGAAGCGCTAAAGCCGGAGATGGCGGAGAGGAAGAGGAGGAGGGAGACGAAAGAGATGGAGAAGAGGGGGAAGAGCCATTTCTCGGCCCCCATGCTCCGGGCGCATGGGATGATCAGCAACGGGGGTAGAATCTTGATCGAGGGCGATGGAGGTGATCGCAGGGGCATGGGATCGAGGCTAGGGTTTGCTCGGATACCAGAAGAACCATCGGATTGGGGGCAAAGTTAGGGATGGGGATGTCACATATCGGGGATAGTGTCGTCCCTGTGATTTGATCTCCAGACGGAAAGGATGGGATGGGTACCGCGTTTTCAGAGGAGGTTTTGTCGAGAATGAGAAAGAAGCGACCTCGGAAACGGCTTAGAAGCGTTCTCCTGGTTACAAGGAAAGTCCTTTAGCGTGCAGCCGTGAGGAGCCAGATAAAAAAAGGAGGCATCAAGTTTGCCGTCAAGAAAGGAAAAGAAAGAGAATTTTTTTAGTTTAAATGATTGTTATCATTGTACTGTTCGAATCTTTAAAAACGAATATATATATATATATATATTATTGAAACTGAATTTTAAATTTAATTAAGCCTTGTAATATTTATTGCCAAGTGTGCAATAAATATGCCAATAATGCGCAATCGAGTTTTCGATGATGATTCATTTCCATCACAAATCAACTGCTTAAATGGAGTGGTGCAACCTGTAAGATAAAAAGTAAAATAAATTTTAAAAGATAAAATAGTTTTTTCTTTAAAAAATTTACTTTATTTTTATTATATCAGTGAGTGTAACGATGACATTATTATAATAAATAATTTTTTAATGACATTATTATAATAAATAATTATTATATTGTAAGATAAAAAATAATTATTATATTGTAACGACTTTGATGCTGCATTATTAGAATTAAGAGGGATATAATTATCTATATTGAGTGCTGACTTAATCATGAATAAAGCAAAAAAAAAAAAATAGATTCATATAATCAATTCATATAATTAAGAAAAAAAATTTTTTATTAAATTATATATATTTTTTATTATTAAAGTTTTTTTTCAAAAGAGCTCATACGATGCTTTATTTTTCATACTTATTTTTATATTTTAAAAATAAAAAGAATAATAAAAACTTATAATCAACACTTCAATGGCTACTAACAACATTTAAATTATCTATATATGTGTTTATAATATATAATTTAATCATATTTTAAAAAAATATATAAACAAATCTTTTGAGTTTTCAATATCTCAATTTATTGATGCCTTGTTTCTGCACTTAATTTTATATTTAAATAGCATTTAAAAGTATAATTAAAAGCTTATAATGGTAACTGCAATGATTACAATAATATTTAAATCAGCTACATGAATATATAAATATATTATTCTATTTTAAAAGAATATTATCGAATTTTTTGAGCTTTTGATGCCCTTATTTTTTATATTTAATTTTATATTTACATACCATTTAAAAGCATAATAAAAATATGTAATCAAATTCCACTTATTTAAACAATATTTAAGTCGTCTGTACTTGCGATGCAATAATAGAATAGTTAACTTTTTTTTTTTTTCCAAATCGCTATAATTTTACCCCATATATATTAGATTAGATCGTAAATATATTTCTCGTTTAATTTTAATTTTTTTTATGATTTTAAAATTTTAACCAACGGTAATAAAAGGAAATAACGGTAACGTTGTCCAGGCCAACCCTTTACTTGGCTTCGATATTATATTTCCATCATGCTAAAATTGCCATGCAGATTAAAAAAAAAAATGGACACCCATCGCATCTGAATTTTATTTTTTATACAAAGTGTACGTAAAAAACGCACGCACGGCATGAATCTGAGAAGCATTCAGACCTTCTTGTACTGGCAAGAAGCTTCAAGAACACGCCTTTGCAATGATGAAAAACCCTCGCACCATATGATTGACGAAATCACACGATGCTTGTGCTCGTTGGCTTAGCACAAAAAGGGGCTTTAATTTGATATGGAGTTGACGGCCAGGTAACTTAAAATTAAAGGGTTGGAATCCGATGCACCATAGAATACGGTATATATTTCAGTCTCTCATGATGCATCATAGCATATCATGCATAACTAAAATGGCATATGATGGGTCAGTTGATCCCATAAAAAATAAAGATAATAATTTTTAAACGGCCATTTTGACAGCAGCATCAATCTCATGTGGCCGCGTCCCACCTCGATCTTAGCATCGGCCGCGGCCACTTCACCTCAACGTCCGCGACGGTCCACCTCAGGCCTCATCCCGCTCGGCCACCTCACCTCCAAGGTCGGCACCTTCAAGGCCGACGGCTCCAAGGCCGGCACCTCCAAAGCCGGTACTCCAAGGCCGGCGGCCCCAAGGCCGGCGGCTCAAGGCCGACGGTTCCAAGGTCGGCACCTCCAAGGCCGACGCCTCCAAGACCGACACCCGGCACTTCCCAGCCGGCCCCGGCACCTCCCAGCCGGCCCCGGCATCTTCCTAGCCGGCCCGCTACGTCTTCAAACTAGGCGACCCCGGCACTTCCTAGCCGGCCCCGGCATCTTCCTAGCCGGCCCCCTACGTCTCCAAGCTAGGCGGCCCCAGCACTTCCCAGCCGGCCCCGGCACCTCCCAGCCGGCCCCCTACGTCTCCAAGCTAGGCGGCCCAGCACCTCCCAGTCGAACCCGGCACTTTCCTAGCCGGCCCCCGGCATCTCCAAGCCCACCGAGTCGGCCCCGACCCTTCCTGGTCGGCCCTTCTCGGCCCCGGCATCTCCAAGCCCCCGAGTCGGCCCCGACCCTTCCTGGTTGGCCCTTCTCGGCCCCCCGGCATCTTCAAGTTCTCCAAGCCCGCCGAGTCGGCCCCGACCCTTCCTGGTCGGCCCTTCTCGGCCCCGGCGTCTCAAGCCCGCCGAGTCGGCCCCGACCCTTCCTGGTCGGCCCTTCTCGGCCCGGCATCTCCAAGTTCTCCAAGCCCGAGTCGGCCCCACCCTTCCTGGTCGGCCCTTCTCGGCCCCGGCATCTCCGAGTTCTCCAAGCCCGCCAAGTCGGCCCCGACCATTCCTGGGGGAGGTCGGCCCCGGCCGCCCCTGGCCAGCCGGTTCAGCCTCGACCCCCCGGGGGGTCAAGGTGTCCCAGTTCTCCCTAGCATGGCCCCAGCAGTTCAAGAAACCGCCTCTCTGACTCGCGCCGCCTGACAATGCCAAGTCCACCTACTGCTGGCCACGTTGTTGATGGGACTAGACCCAACAACCCAACAGCCCCGCTGGCTGATGGGACTTAGCCCACCAACCGCCGCTTTCTCCCTTTCCGATGAGACAGGACCCACCAACCAACGCAGATTCACGCAACTCCCAAGAACTCCGCAACATTCCCTCCTCACGAAATCCCACGTGATCATGCCAGGGTCAACCCCTATAAAAAGGTGAATCCACCCAGTAAACAGGTATGCGTAATCCCCAAAATCGCTGCCTTAGCATTCAGGAAGGAATCCCTCCTCCCTGAGACCTCCTTTCTCATACTAAAAAAGGCTCACTCGAGCCCCTCTTCAGCTGTGACCTCAGTTGCTAACTTGGGCGTCGGAGGGTCCCACCGGAGAACCCTCTCGGTCCTGGGACTTTTCTGCAGGTAACCTGGTGAAGAAGAGCCTGGAGAAGCATTCCGTTCCCGACGTCCAGGATAGGTGATTGAGCGTCATCAGATTGGCGCGCCAGGAAGGGGATACAAAAAAGTAGCGAACGTTCTCCCTGCGCTACATCTCGGTAGGCGAGACTCTCTCCCCTCTTCTCTTCGAAGAGCCATGGTGGTGACGCAAGCTCAGGATGCCTCCGTCAGCTATCCAGCGGGCTCCCCCCGCCAGCTAGGCAGCAAGAGGCCAATCCCCCTGCTACCAACCCTCCAGTTGCCTGCCCGCCGCCGGAGGCCGTTGATCAAACAGTGGAGCGGCTGGCGACTCTTTCCCAGCAAGTCCAGAATCTCACCACCATGGTCCACGGGCTCCAGCAACAACAGTCCGTGGCCACCCAGCATCAGACTGCTCCCCCCCCAGTCAACAGTCGGCGAGGGGAGGTTCTCCTCGGCGGGAGGCCGGTCGGCAAGAGACCGGCCGACGTCAGGTTTCCCCTAGGAAGCCTCGACGCGAGCCATCCAAGCGGCCATGGTCCCCTGACCACGCCCCAACAGACTTCATCCCAAGCCACATCATCACGAGGAACCCAGGCGGAAGTCCCGACTTCCGTCTCCATCTCCTTCTGCCTCTTCTTCTTCTTCTTCCTCCGAGCCATCTCGGAGGGCCCCGACGATCAGCCGCCAGGCGGGGAACACTGGAGGAGTACAACAGCGCCTCGACGAGCTCGCCAAGAAGATCAACCATCAGCCGGAGGAAGAGTTCGACACTCGTCCTCCCTACACTCGCGGATATTGGAGGAACCAGTCCCCTCCAGTTTCGCTTTCCTCAGATAGACCCGTACGATGGTACGACTCTCGATCATCTCGAGAGTTACAAAGCAATGATGCAAATCCAGGGCGCTTCAGATGCCCTTCTCTGCAAAGCCTTCCCCGCTACCCTGCGGAAGGCCGCCCGTGCATGGCACTCACGCCTGCCCCCTCACAGCATCGACTCCTTCCGGGAGCTGGAGAAAGCCTTTCTGGCACACTTCGACGCCTGCCGGCGAATCCCAAGGGTAGCCGACAGTCTTTTCTCCGTCCGTCAGAAGGAGGGAGAATCTTGCGGGACTTTGTGTCCCGGTTCAAGGCCGCCGCCCTCGAGGTCTATCATCTCGACGACGCGGTGGCAGCACTGGCGTTGAAGCGGGGACTCCTCCCGTCTGCTTCACTTTCTCCTTGGATAAGAAGCCCCCAAGCTCTTATTCCGATCTCCTCCTCCGAGCTCAGAAATACATCCGCGCGGATGAAGCCGACTTCACCCACCGGGAATCTTCAAGAAACTCCAGCCACAAGCCCGCTCGCCCCGAGCCCAGCGGGCCCCCTCGACACAGGCGAGCTGACCCGCCTCGTCGTTCCGAGAGCAGGCGTCGGAGCCCCGTCCCCGACGAGTAAGCTCACGCCTCTTCTAGCCCCTCGATCCCACATTCTGATGGAGATCGAGGGTGAGCCTTATCTTCAACGACCTCCTCCCATGAAGAAAGGTCCCCCCGTGACAAGAGCCGCTACTGTCGTTCCACCGGGATTACGGCCACGATACCGATAGCTGCTACAACCTGAAGAAGGCCATCGAGGAGCTTATTCAACGGGGCTACCTCGGCAAATATGTCCAAAAGATGCCGCAGCCGCTGCCGGCCCTCATGGGCCCCCGCCTGTCCAAGCCCCGGTCGACAATGCCCCCACTGAGCGGACGGTCGGAATGGTGTCCTGGGGATCAGCCTCTGCACCTAAACGGCCGAGAGGGGAGGCGCCGAACAATGTAATCCCTGGGGGGGACCTACTGTAGTGGGAATGTAAACAATGAAGGCGTCGTCGTCTCCATGACGATCGCCAAGCACCCTGTAAAAAGGATATTAGTTGATAGTGGCAGCTCAGCTGACATCCTTACTTATGACGCTTTTGTTCGAATGGGATTATCTGTGGACTCTCTCCAACCTGTGGCGGCCCCGCTAGTCGGGTTTACCGGGGACTCCGTAAGGGTCGAAGGTGAAATACCTCTGCCTGTGATAGCCGGGACACCACCATGCCAAAGCACTGTGATCATGAAGTTCCTGGTCGTAAGGGTCCCCTTGGCGTACAATGCCATTCTCGGGCGCCCAGGTCTGAACCTTTTGGACGCAGTCATTTCCACCCGCGTTTACTAGTGCAGTTCCCCACTAGTGAGGGAGTTGGTGAGATGCGCGGCGAGACCAGCCCGGTCCTGCCCTGTTACCACGCGGCATCAAGTCCCCTGGAAGTTGAGCCAGCTCTAGATGCATCTGATCCCAGAGACTCCAGCCAAGGAGGAGAGCCAGCTGAGCACCTGCTAACCTTCCCCCTTGGGGAGGACCCGGCGAAGACCGTCCACATCGGAGGACTCCTTCCTCTGGAGGACCGGGAGCGTCTCTTGGGTTTTTTAAGGGCTAACTCGGACATTTTCGCCTGGTCGGCATCTGACATGCCCGGCATCCCTTCGGAGGTGATCACCCACAAGCTCAACATTGATCCACGGCACCGCCCGATCCGCCAAAAGAAGAGAAGCTTCGCCCTGACCGACAAAGGGCCATTGACGAGGAAGTTAGCAAGCTACTCAGTGCCGGCCACATCCGGGAAGCACACTACCCTGACTGGCTAGCCAACGTGGTCATGGTGCGTAAGGCAAATGGGAGCTGGAGGATCTGCATAGACTTCACCGACCTCAACAAGGCGTGTCCGAAAGACAGTTTCCCTCTGCCCAGAATTGATCAGCTGGTGGATTCCACCTCCGGGCACGAACTCCTCAGCTTCATGGACGCCTTCTCAGGATATAACCAGATAAGGATGGACCCCAGCGACGAAGAGCACACCTCCTTTGTGACAGAGAAAGGCATTTATTGCTACAAGGTGATGCCTTTCGGCCTCAAGAACGCGGGGGCAACCTACCAAAGACTGATGAACAGAGTGTTCCAGGATCAGCTAGGCCGGAACATGGAAGTCTACGTAGACGACATGCTGACAAAGAGCACCCGCGCCTCCGATCACGTCTCCGACCTAGAGGAGACCTTCAACAACCTCCGTCGCTTCCAAGTCAAGCTGAACCCCAAGAAATGTGCTTTTGGGGTCACGGCGGGCAAGTTCCTAGGCTTCATGGTGACCCAGCGAGGGATCGAGGCAAACCCAGAGAAGATCAGTGCCATACTCGACATGAGGCCGCCATCCAGCAAAAAGGAAGTACAACGATTGACAGGGAGGATAGCGGCTCTAAGTCGTTTCCTCTCCAAATCGGCTGAGAGATGCCTGCCTTTCTTCAAGGCCCTGCGGAAAATGAATAGCTTCGAATGGACGGACGACTGCCAGAAAGCCTTCGACGGGTTGAAGGCATTCCTGTCTTCTCCGCCGCTTCTATCCAAGCCAAGAGATGGAGAAAGTCTCTTCCTCTACTTAGCCGCTTCGTCAGAAGCCGTTAGCTCGGTCCTGGTGCGCCTCGACGCCGACGGAACTCAAAGACCCATCTATTATGTGAGTAAGGTCCTTCATGATGCAGAGGTCAGATATTCCAAGACAGAGAAAGTTATTTTTGCCCTGATAGTCTCCGCCCGACGCCTCCGTCCGTATTTTCAAGCCCATCCTATTGTGGTGCTCACGGATCAGCCCCTTCGAGCCATCCTGGCTCGCCCGGACACTTCAGGCCGACTGGCCAAGTGGGCCATCAAGCTGGGGGAGTTTGACCTTTCTTTTCAAGCTCGGCCGGCTCTGAAGTCTCAGGTCTTAGCCGATTTCCTGGTCGAGTGTACTTGGGCGGAGGAAGATCCCAAAGAGGCTCCCATGGAGCAGTGCGAACCTGAGCCAGATGATGATGGAGAATCCTGGTTTCTTCATGTGGACGGCGCATCAAATTCACAAGGAAGCGGCCCGGCCTCATTCTTGCCGGGCCGGGTGGAGAAAGGACGAATGTGCCCTGCGGTTCCTATTCGAAGCCACCAACAATCAAGCCGAGTACGAGGCCCTACTGGCCGGGCTAAGGTTAGCCCGAGAGTTGGGAGTAAGGCGTCTCAGAGCCTTTACCGACTCGCAACTTGTCTCTGGCCAAATCCACGGGGAATATGAAGCGCGCGACCCCATTATGGTGCAGTATTTGGGCAAGGTTCAGTTTCTAACTTCCTCACTGCCTTATTTCAATATCAGTTACATTCCCGGAGCGAAAATGCCAAGGCCGACATCCTTTCTCGTCTGGCCACCTCCGCGACGGCTTGACGAGAGATGCTTATATTGAATACTTGAAAAGACCCAGCATAGAGGACAGTGAAGAAGTCCTCCCACTCACCCAAGAGCCCACCTGGATGGACGCCTACGTCCGTTATCTCACCGACGGCACTCTCCCTGATGACCGCAACGAAGCTAGACTACTCAAGTGGAGAGCCTCCAAATTCATCCTCCTCGACGGCGTCTATACAGAAGGTCGTTCTCCTACCCCTACTCAAGTGCGTAGGGCCCACCGACGCTGACTACATCCTCAGAGAAATTCATGAAGGCATCTGTGGAAATCACCTGGGGGGCAGATCTTTAGCTCAAAAGGCCCTCCGCCAAGGATACTTCTGGCTTACTATGAAGGAAGATGCAGCCAGATTGGTTCAGAAGTGCGATGGTTGCCAGCGCCACGCACACATCCAACATCAACCATCTGCCCCAATGAGTCCGCTCTCGGCCCCATGGCCTTTCGCCCAATGGGGAATGGACATTCTCGGGCCATTCCCCCCAGCTTCAGGGCAGCGAAGATTTTTGCTAGTCGCCATCGATTACTTCACCAAATGGGTGGAGGTCGAAGCACTGGCCAAGATCACCGAAAGCAAAGTCAAAGCCTTCTTCTGGAAGTCAATCATATGCCGTTTCGGCCTGCCCCACACCCTCGTCACGGACAATGGCCGCCAATTCAACAATGAAGCATTCAAAGCCTTTTGTGGCGAGTTAGGCATTCATCACCGATTCACATCTGTCGGCCATCCTCAAACTAACGGAGAAGCCGAGGTCATGAACCACACCATCCTTAGAGGACTCCGAACCCGGCTAGATGGGTCCAAAGGTCGGTGGGTGGAGGAGCTCCCCAATGTGATCTGGGCCTACCACACACCCCCAGAGCCCCGACGGGCGAGACTCCTTTCAGTCTTGCCTTCGGATCCGAAGCCGTCATCCCCGTCGAGATTGGTCTGCCCAGTCCACGTGTGGAGTCCTTCAACGAGGAAAACAACTCTGCACTGATACGGGCTAACCTGGACTTCATAGATGAGGCGCACGATCGGGCGAGGCTGCGCATGGCGACCTTTCGTCAGCGTGCGGCCAAATACTACAACGCTCGAGTTCGTCCCAAGGTTTTTCGCCGCGGAGACTTGGTTCTGAGAAAAGCTGAAGTTTCAAAGCCTACAGAGGGGGGCAAGCTATCCCCCAACTGGGAGGGCCCTTATCGCGTCACCGAAACACTTCACCGGGGGGCATACAAATTAGAGGAGCTCGATGGGAAACCCATTCCACGTACCTGGAATGCGGACAACCTCCGCCAGTATTACCAATGATGTACTCACAGAAGCATGAGTAATAAAGGAGGCCCCTTCTGATGCCACAGCTTGTTCTCCCTTATGTCCAAGGACCAGGTCTCTCAAAAGGAGCTCACTGGCATCGCGGCCCATGGGACACCACTCGGCCCCGGCACGGCGTGCCCCCGAGTAGGTTAAGACCCTAAAGGCTCCGTAACTAGCTGAGTCGCCACTTGGGGGTACACAAACCCCCAAGATGGTTCAAAAGGAGCTCACTGGCATCGCGGCCCACGGGACACCACTCGGCCCCGGCACGGGGTGCCCCCGAGTAGGTTAAGACCCTAAAGGCTCCGCAACCGCTGAGTCGCCACTTGGGCGGCACACAAACCCCCAGATGGTTCAAAAGGAGCTCACTGGCATCGCGCCCACGGAACACCACTCGGCCCGGCATGGTGGTGCCCCCGAGTAGGTTAAGACCCTAAAGGCTCCGTAACCGGCTGAGTCGCCACTTGGGCGGCACACAAACCCCCAAGATGGTTCAAAAGGAGCTCACTGGCATCGCGGCCCATGGGACACCACTCGGCCCCAGCACGGCGGTGCCCCCGAGTAGGTTAAGACCCTAAAGGCTCCGTAACCAGCTGAGTCGCCACTTGGGCGGCACACAAACCCCCAAGATGGTTCAAAAGGAGCTCACTGGCATCGCGGCCCACGGGACACCACTCGGCCCCGGCACGGCGGTGCCCCGAGTAGGTTAAGACCCTAAAGGCTCCGTAACCGGCTGAGTCGCCACTTGGGCGGCACACAAACCCCCAAGATGGTTCAAAAGGAGCTCACTGGCATCGCGGCCCACGGGACACCACTCGGCCCCGGCACGGCGGTGCCCCCGAGTAGGTTAAGACCCTAAAGGCTCTGTAACCGGCTGAGTCACCACTTGGGCGGCACACAAACCCCCAAGATGGTTCAAAAGGAGCTCACTGGCATCGCGGCCCATGGGACACCACTCGCCCCGGCACGGCGGTGCCCCCGAGTAGGTTAAGACCCTAAAGGCTCCGTAACCGGCTGAGTCACCACTTGGGCGGCACACAAACCCCCAAGATGGTTCAAAAGGAGCTCACTGGCATCGCGGCCCACGGGACACCACTCGGCCCCGGCACGGCGGTGCCCCGAGTAGGTTAAGACCCTAAAGGCTCCGTAACCGGCTGAGTCACCACTTGGGCAGCACACAAACCCCCAAGATGGTTCAAAAGGAGCTCACTGGCATCGCGGCCCACGGGACACCACTCGGCCCCGCACGGCGGTGCCCCGAGTAGGTTAAGACCCTAAAGGCTCCGTAACCGGCTGAGTCACCACTTGGGTGGCACACAAACCCCCAAGATGGTTCAAAAGGAGCTCACCGGCATCTCGGCCCACGGGACACCACTCGCGGCGGTTCACAAACCCCCCGAGTGGTTAAGACCCTAAAGGCTCTGTACCCGATGAGTTGCCCCTTGCAGCGGTTCCCACACCCCCGAGGCGGTTCAAAAGGAACCTGACGACTCTCAGCTCTCAGGTCACCCTCCGGGGTTCAAAAGGCTTCCGGCAGCCACAACTTACCTCAGCGGTTTCAACTCTGTGTCATCGACCGACGGCCAATCGGCCTCGACGGCTCTATTTCCGCTTCGGCAATTTTGTCACGGCCTCAGCGGCTTTATCTTGGCAGCCTCAAGCCGGCGGATAGCCATGAAAAGACTTCCAGACTCTGTATTGGGAGAGGATTACTAGCTGCCCTCAGCTAGCCAAAGAAGGTATGCAGACGTCCATACAAGGCAATGCAAGAGGAAAGGGGTTTTCCCACCTAGAAGGAATCATGGTTGAAGTTAACATGAAAGAGCAGATGCCTAGGGTAAAAGTTCTACACTCCTTTCGCTTAGCTGATGCGGGGCACGCAAGCTCAAGGAGTGTGGGGGGCATTTGATGGGGCCAGTTGACCCCATGAAAAATAAAGACAATAATTTTTGAATGGCCCACCTTGACAGCGGTGTCGGTCTCAACGTTGGCCGCATCCCACCTCGATCTTGGCATCGGCCGTGGCCCACTTCGACCTCAACGTCCGCGACGGCCCACCTCGGCCGGCCCACCTCACCTCCAAGGCCGGCACCTCCAAGGCCGACGGCTCCAAGGTCGGCACCTCCAAGGCCGGCGGCTCCAAGGCCGACGGCTCCTTGGCCGATGGCTCCAAGACGGCACCTCCAAGGCCATCCATGGCCGGCACCTCCAAGGCCGGCACCTCCAAGGCCGACGCCTCCAAGACCAACACCCGGCACTTCCCAGCCGGCCCCAACACCTCCCAGCCGGCCCCGGCATCTTCCTAGCCGGCCCCCTACATCTCCAAGCTAGGTTGCCCCGGCACTTCCCAGCCGGCCCCGGCACCTCCCAGCCAGCCCCGGCATCTTTCTAGCCGGCCCCCTACGTCTCCAAGCTAGGCGGCCCCGGCACTTCCCAGCCGGCCCCGACATCTTCCTAGTCGGCCCCCTACGTCTCCAAGCTAGGCGGCCCCAGCACCTCCCAGTCGGCCCCGACACTTTCCTAGCCGGCCCCCGGCATCTCCAAGCCCGCCAAGTCGGCCCCGACCCTTCCTGGTCGGCCCTTCTCGGCCCCGGCGTCTCCAAGCCTGCCGAGTCGGCCCCAACCCTTCCTGGTCGGCCCTTCTCAGCCCCGGCGTCTCCAAGCCCGCCGAGTCCGAGTCGGCCCCGACCCTTCCTGGTCGGCCCTTCTCGGCCCCGGCATCTCCAAGTTCTCCAAGCCCGCCGAGTCGGCCCCGACCCTTCCTGGTCGGCCCTTCTCGGCCCCGGCATCTCCGAGTTCTCCAAGCCCGCCGAGTCGGCCCCGACCATTCCTGGCCGGGGAGGTCGGCCCCGGCCGCCCCTGGCCAGCCGGGTTCAGCCTCGACCCCCCCCCTGGGAGGGTCAAGGTGTCCCAGTTCTCCCCAGCATGGCCCCAGCAGTTCAAGAAACCGCCTCTCTGACTCGCGCCGCCTGACAATGCCAGGTCCACCTACTGCTGGCCACGTTGTTGATGGGACTAGACCCAACAACCTAACAGCCCTGCTGGCTGATGGGACTTAGCCCACCAACCGCCGCTTTCTCCCTTTCCGATGAGACATAACCCACCAACCAACGTAGATTCACGCAACTCCCAAGAACTCCGCAGACATTCCCTCCTCACGAAATCCCATGTGATCATGCCAGGGTCAACCCCTAAAAAGGTGAATCCACCCAGTAAACAGGTATGCGCGATAATCCCCAAAATCGCTGCCTTAGCATTCAGGAAGGAATCCCTCCTCCCTGAGACCTCCTTTCTCATACTAAAAAAGGGCTCACTCGAGCCCCTTTTCAGCTGTGACCTCAGTTGCTAACTTGGGCATCGGAGGGTTCCACCGGAGAACCCTCTCCGATCCTGGGGACTTTTCTACAGGTAACCTGGTGAAGAAGAGCCTGGAGAAGCATTTTGTTCCCGACGTCCAGGATAGGTGATTGAGCGTCATCAGCATGCATTTCAGCTTTTCATATCCAACTATTAGTGACTAAAAAATATTTTGGTTAGTTCCATGATAATGAAGCTACCATCGGTAAAAGGTAGCTACTCATGAATAAATAAATAAGGTTTTAATTTTTTTTATCTTTATTTTTTTAAGAACATAATCAAACTTTGCTCTAGCTAATTTCACCAAGGAAAAGATAATTTTTTTAATAAAAAGTATTTTTTATTATATTAGATTTTTTATTCTTATCTTTAATAATAATTATTATTTTTTTAAAAAATAATTATTTTATTCAATTTATTATTTTGTTTTTTAATTAAATATGAAATAGGATAATTTTTTGTATTTTTGTTATGATGCACCATAGATTATGGTGCACGGCAGGAATATCAACCCTAAATCAAAGGGTCACGGTCATCTTGTTAGATGCCGAACGAAGAAGTGAGGTAAAAGAACTTCATAAATGCGTGCCGCTGAAAGTTTGGAATGTGTTTGAAATAGAGTATTTTTTAATCCCCAAAAGCTATAACTATAAAGGATAAGTTTAAAAAAATTAATCAGAAGAATCAATGTTTAAAAATAGATTATCCCCTAAACTTGTTGGATGTGTTAAAAATTAGAGTCCACATCTGGCATATCTACCAAGAAGCTAATTTGTGACAGACTAGATGATGACTGCTATGGCCCATCATGTGAGATTCTGGATATGGAATCAGGATGATCCCTGTCCTCTTGTTCTCAAGCAAATTTTATATTTAGATGTTTCTGGGCTGACTCGCACGAGAGTAGTGTGATCATTGATCTGTAAAAAAGACGAGAATAAGGAGAGATATCCAGGGCATATCCCCTTATCTCCAAAAGCTATAACTACAAAGGATACATCTAAAAAAGGTTAACCAATAAACATAGGTTATCCCCTAAACTTATTCCTTAGGGAACCCAGAAATAACTAGAGCTATCCCTTGATGGCAAAGTTGTTATTTAAAAAATATAGTTATTCCCTTAGCTATTCCTGAATAAAATCTAACCTGTACACTTATCTAGGGATAGCATTTATAAAATCAAACCCAAAAATAGCTTGCGCTATCCTTTTAAAAATAAAATTATTATTTAAAAAATTAATTTTTTAATTATTTTTAAATAAATTATATTTTATACACTTGTTCAGACATAATATTTTGAAAACCAAACACCACTAAATAAACAATTCCTTGAGATGAAAGGGTCAGGTTCTAAAATTAGTAAAAAAACGTGCATGGGTGCGCAAACAGCATCCACCCCGGAAAACAGGGCCCCATTTGTTTATCAACGGTAAATCGGGTAATGAACGAGTGATCCCACAAGTCAATCCAAATATAAACTATCTACGTTTTATAATAGTCTGCTTGACAAAAGAAATAAAGTATAGAGCCTTCATCCTCTCAAATGCTATGCGCCCCACGATGTGGGTCATGTCATGTGGGAGAAGATTGAACGCAATTCTGCCACCATTATTGTTGGGCGGACATGCATCTCAGAATCCGATCTACCCCAACTTTGTTTTTGGCCGGCGCACAGGGCGTGAGCCCCCAAGAAGAATAATAATAATAAATTGATGTATTTGTTCCTAATATCGTCTTCTATCCTCTTGTATCCTTCAATCAAACAAATGGATTAGATTATATCGACTAACTAGCTATTGAAAATATAGGTTTGGACTGGCCATCAGTACCATCCAATCTATGCTTTCCATCCATGCTAAACGGCGTTGAGATGTTAATTTGCTACGGTATGGCTTTCATGGCATCTTAGCACATGTTAGCAGGGTTTAGAAGCATCTCTAAGCAGCAAAAGGTTTTTACTTGCAACAAAAGTAAATATTTTGTAACTTTGGTAAATAATTTTTTTAATAGCATTAAGTTAATTATTACAACAAAAAAAAAATTATGTTCTTATGTATAGATATTATAGAACTTTGAACTTTAAAATCAAGTATCTAACTCGAATAGCCAGATCAATTACATGGCATCCCTTGCCTCTTAATCGTTTGACGGAGATCAGCTAGAGAAGTTAGTTGCTCAAATTAGCTTTGTTAATCAATCTCTTTAATCTTTTTTTTTTTTACAAGTCTATCAAACACGGCCACATGTAGCCCTTGGAGAAACAAGGAGAAAACAACATATTATTGGTGCCGCCCAAAGTTTTCACCGGGTGAGCAAGCAGAACAATCTAATGGCTATTAGACGCCAACTAACAACAAAAGCAAGCAAGCAACTCCATAGTTTTTGCTGCTATGTACTTTATAAATACTTGAGTTAATTAAGCAATAAGGGTGTTTCTGTTGAAGGAATGCACAAATATATCAAACATATTACATAAAATAGATTGGTATGCAAATGTAAATATGCATGATGTATCAAATATATATATATTGGATATTCTTTTCGATTAATAATTGAAAAAAAAAAAAGGTTTTGCATCCTAGTAACCAGAAGTTTCTTTTAACTGGTTTTCATTGATGGATGTGCATGTCATTCACATTTGTATAGCACAATGGTACCTTTCTGGCAATTTGCACATTTATACATTGGGGATAAAATTGCATGCAATAAAATGTTTTCATGTGCACCCACTCTTATGTTTGAATGATCGATAAAAGATTTATATTAAGAAGATAAAGCAAATTTGCAATTACATTCATCATGATAATAAAAGAAAGAGGAGTTGAGAATTGTGCTAGCCTGCAACACCATTTATGAGATCATATTTAGTTAACTAATTGCCAAGGTAAAAGGTTAAAAGACCTTAAGGTAGTGTTTGATACGAGGGATAAGGAAGGATATCCCCTGGATATCCCTTCTTATTCCCAAATGCTATAGCTAGAAGGGATAGGTCTGAAAAAATTTAACTAGAGGGGATAACCCATGGTTAACCATGGTTAACCATGAGTTATCCCTTGAACTTATTCCCTAGGGAACCCAGGAACAACTAATGTTATCCCTTGATGGCAAACTTGTAATTTTAAAAAAATGCTTATTCCCTAAGCTATCCCCTGGATAAATGCTATCCCGTACATTTATCCAGGGATAGCTTTTAGGCTATCAAACACTACCTAAGAACATTACATCCAACAAATTAACTACAAAATAACCTAGCAATCAAGCAGGAGTAAGGAGTTTTTTTTTTTTTGGTTTCCCAAGTGGCATATTTATTCCAAAACTAAACTCAGGAATTCATTGAAAGCTTGTATTTCATAAACTTATTAGTAAATTATTATTTAAATAAAGACCTATAAATAATTCTTTTGACAAAATTCATCAAAAGTCAAAGCTATTAACTAAGAATTTAATTCCTTTTCCTTGATATAATTCTTGTGAACCTTGCCGTGATCAACGGTTTTCTTTAATAATACCTTTAGTTTTGTGTGAAGCTAGGTCAAGAACTTACAAATAATTTATTATGATTGTTTATCTTAACATCCAATAAAATATCTGGGCATGGTCAGTTTAAATGAGCAAAAATTTTATCAGGGATCCTTTATATAATACATTATATGGAAGTAGGGTGCAATAAGGGCCTTGCTGGGTCAGACTTGGATTTAATTGATTTCATTTAAAATTAACTTCAAGCTTCGTCTCAAAGATGCTTAATTTGTTTACTACTATTTTTTTGATAATTTTAAAATAAAGTAAAATTAACTAAGAAAGCCCTTCTTTACCCTATCTATTCTGGTATGTATAGAACTTGTGTTAAGCGTGTGGGTGGAGATGGAATCAAAAAATCCAGCGTTCGTCGTCGCACTTAACTTCCACCGCCGCTCCCATCGCCATCACCTCCACTCGAGCTCTAGCACATAGTTGATCCCTGCGAGGTCGTCTAATTGGGTCTCATCTCTTTGGCTATCTATCTTAAATTCTTATTCGAGATGGCGTTTGTTCGTGTTCTCTCTCCTTTTCTGGTATGTTCTAATGATTTCCTGCCTGGATTCTGGATTATAGGGTTCTAAGTACATTTAAAGAGGGCCTCGAATCGAGAGAGAAAGAGATGGCCGATAAGCCTAGCCGGGCGCTGGTGATATATGGGGATGGCCACGCTTCTCTGCTCTCGCCCTCGCATGCCCATCTCCACTCATTCGCCTCTCGGGCTTCCTGTGGCTTTCTTTCCCTCCGAACTCCCCCTTCCAGCGGTATCTCCCTCATTCCCTTCTTTTATTGTTGTCAATTGTCCCCCTAACGTGGGCGATTTCTCCTTCTGGGATAAAGATCGAATCTTTGGTTAAAAATGTTTGCCATCCTTCAAATTTTCGGGTTTGTTGGCTGTTGTTTATGTCGGATCGAGCAAATTGTATGACGACGTGTTTACCTGAATGATTCAGTCAGTAAACCGAAGTTTCTTCTTTAAATTTGTGATCAACGAAGAAGGTGCCGTGACGGAAAAAAAAGAGAGAGAGAGAGAGAGAGAGAGAACGGTGCCACAATGATATTGAATAGGACAACAGTTAAAATTTGAATTTTCAATTAGGGACTTCTTTGGAGGAGGGGGTGCGATTTCTGTGGAGAACTGATTACTGTTACTTTGGAAGATTATGCAATAGTAGCTGCCTTGTGGATTGGGACAATAAATAGAAGAGGTTTGACTCATGCAAAAGACAGTGAGCGTTGGTTGCCATAAATACTCTGTTAGAAAGCGTGCCTCGTTGACCTTAATCCTTGGGAAGATATCATGATTGTTCTTTACCTTGGAGAAACATTCTAAAAACTTGATAGTTTTATGCTGGCTACTCATTGGGAAAATATGAAGCTTTAGGGTACCAATTTATTTACAGTGAACTAATATCCACTCCATGAGCCTGCCATAGTAGACAATGAATTGCAGGTGATCACTAATGTACTGAAGTTACTGAATTAATGAGAGAGGCAAGGTTTGCCAAGACCTTATCCTAACTTGTCCACACTTAAATGCAGACCTGAAACATGCAAAGAATGATGGACCTCTAACTTTTTTTTCCACAAGCAGTAATCATTTTTCATGCTTTCTGAAACAATATAAATTAAGAATAGATACTGTTCAGTTTTTATTTGAAGAGGAAAATGAAAGAGGTGCATTTTCATTGGGTAAATTGTGGGCTAATTTGACTGTTCTTATATCTAATTTTTTGTTGTTGGAAAGATAACCACCATTCATGTGCTTATTGCCATGATTGTCATTGAAGACGACCATTTTATTAGTTGGATGTGTAGAATGATAGAGCAATAACTATTGTTAAAACAACAATAGGAGAAACTAGTGAGTTTTCAATTACTGTAGGTTTACGTCAAGGATCTTCCTTAAGTCCGTATCTTTTTGTATTAATTATGGATGAATTAACCAAACATATTCAAAATGATATTCCATAGTGTATGTTATTTGCAGATGATATAGTGTTGATTGATGAAACTAAATACGGAGTAAATGCTAAGCTAGAGATTTGGAGAGAGGCTTTAGAATCTAAAGGTTTTAAGATTAGTAGAACTAAAACTGAATACATAAAATATAATTTTAGTGGGAGTAGAAATACAAATGAAGAAGCAGTGAAGATTGCAAGCCAAAAAATATCAAGGAGTGAAAAATTTAGGTATTTGGGATCAATTATTCAGCAAGAAGGTGAAATAGGTGAAGATGTGAATCATAGAGTTAAAGCAGGATGGAATAAGTGGAGTGTTTCGAGAGTATTGTATGATCAACGCATCTCATTAAATTGAAAGAAAAATTCTATAAAACTGCTATTAGGCCTGCTATGCTATATGGAATAAAGTATTGGACAATATTGAAACAATATGTGAATAAATTAAGTGTGACAGAAATGCGTATGTTAAGATGAATATGTGGTAAAACTTTAAAAGATAGAATTAAAAATAAATATATAAGAGAAATGATAGGAGTAGCCCCAATTGAAGATAAAATGAGAAAAAATCGATTACAGTGGTTTGGACATATACAACGTAGACCTTTAGATGCTCCAGTTAGAAAGAGTGGTCTTTTAACAATTCATGCTAAGGATAGAGATAGAGGTAGACCTAAATTAACATGGATAGAAATAATTAAAAAAGATATAACTATTTGTAATTTGAATATTGCCTTGGTTCTGAATAGAGCATAGTGGAGGAAGCAGATTCATGTAGCCGATCCCATGTAGTTGAGAAAAGGCTTAAATGAGTTGAGTTGAGTTGTATGTGTAGAATGCCTTTCTTCATGTTAATCTTTATGAGATGGATGTGCTTCCATCTCCATGCTTTCCATAAACATACCATTAATGTCACCTCTCCCATGCATTTTGATATTAAGAATGTCGTTGTGCTTGGATTGGGGATATCAGTAGTATGGTGGTGGTAGTTGGATTTATCTACATTAAATGTCTTGCGACATGTTTGGCTCCTCTATTTTCGCAAGCTGAACTACTACTACTTTTGGCTGATGACATAATCATTAATATGATGCCTCGCATATTCGATCACTTAACCAATGCCTTCATAACTAATTTGAGATGAAGTGCCTTGGCCATCTTTTCTATTGGACTTGGGGTTGCATAAGGCAGTTATTTGGCATTTTATTAGAAGTTTTTGTGACTGCCCGGTTAGACTGCCCTTAAACTTACCCACCTTCATTAGAAATTCCAATTTGATGTGGGTGAACCTCTTCTTGATGTCACCTGCTAGCTACAGCTCATTATTAATTTTTTCTGTATCATTGTTGTTCCATACTCCAGCTTTTTATGATCTGTTGCTGCCAGCATTCCTTCCAAGGATACCTCTGATGTTATAACAGGGGATGTCTAACATTCACAAATACTAATTTGTACCCATGTCATAATTTGGCATGCTTTTATGATTGACTGTCAACATAAAATCAATACTCCACCTTTATCTTCTAGGCTAGGGATTAGTATTGGTAGTGTTACATTGTCTAGAAGTACTCTTATCAATCCAAACTAATTTGAGATTAAGGCTTTATTGTTGTCATCATCGTCGTCTAGAAGTACTATTATCATATTGAATTTATATTTATCTGTAGAAGTCAGATAAGTTGGGATGTGACCAAAATTGTGTTTTGGGCTCTATCTTATATGGTGAAGTATAGCAGTTTCGGCTTCACGGGTTGCAGCTACTTGTATGAAAAAATAGAACTATGACTTCGTCATATCTCAATACCATGCTGTAATATAGGAGGCAGCTCCACTGTAGACTGTCACCAACCTCATGAGACTTAAATCTCTTTAATCTTGTTCTTTATACCATATTTTCAGAGAACTACATTGAAATTTCATGCCCTATTTTCCTAGAAAGTTATTGCAACTTTCTCATAGAGGCACGAGCAATGATGCGAATTTATGAAAGCACCCTAACTCCTGAGATGACTGCAGCAGATGTGCCTTACCAAACAACCTTGTGTGTATCGAATTTTTAAGAAAGTTAAGAAGTATTTAATATGGTGCTATACCAAGTCATACGATTGGATTGCTATTTAAAATGCAGTATAGATTACCAAGACTAGCTCCCTTGAGTATATACCCAGTGGTCGTTCATTTGAGCACTTTACTGATTTAGTTTGTCTTCTGTAAAAGGCTTTTAGTCTGCTTCATTTAAAGTAGCAGCTAGAAAAAGGAGGCTACTAACTATTTTTCCTCATTGGGAATCTGTCATTTTAACTCTGTATGGTTGTTAGGAAAGCAAATTTCTTTCAACTGAATATGAGGATAAAGCTTTTTGACCCTTTTTTCTTTTCTCTCTCTTTTCTCCCTCTGAGATTTTCTTGGGTTTAAATTTCAGAATCTGAAAATGACAGAATGGTGAGAGAATTAGCACAATTATTGGACGCATATGATTTCTATACAGCAAGGTGAGATCAGTTTCCTTGTAAAGTTGTTGTACAATTTGCGTAAGAATTAACCATATGACATAACACTTGACATTTTCTTTGTCACATATATTCCTTGTCTTCTAGAATGGACAACATGATGAAGCAGATGCTGATGTGAATCTAAAGGAATCTTCCATCTCAACAATATCGCAGAGGTGAAATAATGTTCTTATTTAACTGAATTAATGAAAATTATATATTTACATTATTTTATTTTAAATAAAAATTATATATTTAAATGCTTCAATTAGAAAGAGCGATCTTTTAACAGTCCATGGTACCGATAGAGGTAGAGGTAGACCTAAACTAGCATGAATAAAAATAATTAAGAAAGATATAACTATTTGTAACTTGAGTGTCGACTTAGTCCTGAATAGAGTAGAGTGGAGGAAGCATATTCATGTAGCCGACCCCATGTAGTTGGGAAAAGGCTTACATGAATTGAGTTGAGTTGAGTATATATTTACATAATTTTTGTTGATTGAACTTATATACTCGTTATTCAACTTCAGGTTTATGGGTTTGAGAGCTGCTATAATTACTGCTTGCCCAAATGTTAGTTCTTTTGCTGGAGAGCTTGGTTTCAGTGTTCTAAAGATTGATGAGTTGGTCACACGAAATGATCCCTCTGATAAGCTTCTTCAAGAGGTTTCTGAAGAATTTGCTATAGCATCTGAATTGCTAAAGCTGCTAGGCTTTTCGAGTGGTAGAGTACTTGAAAAAAGCGAGTTTGATCTAGTGATTTTGCATGCCAAAGCTAGTGGTGAAAGGTCAAAAGATCCAGAAGAAAAGATAGTTGGTGACACCGGTGTTGATTGGCTTAACAAGCTTGTTTATGGAATTATGCAAGCAACAGAGCCTGGATTAGATGTCACTTCTCGTCTACACTTGTCAATCATATTGAGCTATGGCACTGTTTCTACTACTGAGGATCATTGTTCCCTTATTTCGAACTCTGGAACAATAACAAACTCTGATCTATCTCTTCTTCACCCTCGTCAAAGTTACACCATGAAAGGAGGAAACACATTAAATGACATCAGGTAAGATATTGCAGTCATAGTCCAGGTATGGTAGTGTGATATGTGGTTGACTGATTAGATTCTGCTCTGCAGACATCACCATCCATTGCTAATTGCTCAGTGGCAGGAGGGAGTAACCCGCAAGGATATGGTTAGGGAATTCTCCTTTAAAGAATTTAGGGAGGTATGCATTCTCTGTGATGCACTTGCATAAGTGCATGCCTTATTATTTGAGCTGAAAATTTGTTGAAGTTTTGTTTACTTTTCTTCATATAGCTTCAATAAGGGTAAATCACTTAAGAAAAACATGACAATATGTCTCATATATATGCAGCTGTTTCCAGCTTTCTTTTTCTATTTAGCAAGGCATGCATGGTATTCTGATCGAGGCTGTGGTACACTTGGTTCCATCTATGTTTTTTTGATTTGGAGGAAAACTACACATATTTGGGTCTTTAGATATTGACATCAGAAACTATTGTTCATGCATGAAATGATGTTTTCAGTACAAATGCATCAAAATAATGTTAGAAAAGTAAACTGTGCTGACCTGATGAAGTCTATAGATGGCAATCGGGTTGGGTCGGGTCATTTCAGATTCGAATCATTTACTGGTTCCAATACCGTTTAAGTTTGGGACATTGAAGCTAAACCCTAACCTTAAATGATCGGGTTAAGGTCAATCCATGGGTTATTTTGAGTTGGCTTAGTTTTTTTTTTTTTAATAAAGGATTCGATATATACTTTTTTCTTGCTCTTTTTAAGTAATTTATCCATGATCAATTCATTTTTTCTTTTCTTCTTTTATCCATTTGTTACTCTAAATGATAGAGTAGATAGACATAAAATTATTAGCATGATTAGACACTAAATAGAAATACTAGTTATAAACTTATAAAATATTAAAATAATATAATTAAGCAATATTATATAAAAGTATACTTTTAAAATTAAATAAATACTGATGTCAAATTATGAATAAGATTACCAAATAAAATGAACAAATATTGGAAATGTGCTTATTTCTATAAATAAAAAAAAGGGGTAAAAGTCATGTTTAATTATACTCTTATATCTCTTCCTCTTTTAGGATGTTTGAAGCTATTGATATTGATCCTTCAATAACATTCAACTTGAAAAAATACACTTTTAATCCTATCATTTATTGAGTCATATAGCAACAACTATATTATATACCAAAAAATATAAAATATTAAAATATTAACCATGTAAATAATCTAATTAATAATTTATAAAATTATATTATGCTATCTAGATAAAATTCTAAAATTTAAAACAAGTGATTAAAAATATATCTTAACCTCGTGTCCAAACAATCAATTATGAGTGATGATCAAAGCTTATGAATTGCTGGGAAAGGGCTAAGTTGAGTTGAGTTGAGTTGAGTTGTGTTGTGTCAAAGCTTATGAATTCTTTGACAAATACTATTTTCAGGTTATTTCAGGTTTGGGTAAAAAAAATGTAAAATCCTAATCCTATTTTTTCAGATGCATGCGGGTCAGATTTATGGGTTGGATCAGGTTGCTGCTACCTCTATAATAAACCTTTCTATGTCCTTACTGATGTATGTTTATCTATAGGTATAGAAATATTCGGGCTAATAGAGTTATGTGCACACTTCTAACTAGTTTCAATTCTTAAGCACTTGTTTTTGTCCTTGCCTATATGAGAAGGTGGCTGGGGTTCCTTAAGTGCAGTGGTGTGTTCAGTGACAACACCTCTGTTCTGAAATAGATATATAAGCTGGGGACTGACCTTGATGGATCTATCCAGTTAATGGCAGAGCTAGAAGTTTTTTCTTGTTGGGAGGGCCAAGTTATACTATAGTTACTATAGTTTTCTCTTGAGAGAGGTAAGAATTGGTCATACTATTTCTTTTTCTTAACTTAAGCCATGTTTTTGTTAACATACTACTAAGGTATTGTACAAATAACAAAAAACCAATAACAAAATTTACATTGAATTAAATAATAATTTTTTATAGTATATAAATTTTAATTGGACATGGAACTACTTCTTTCTTGCTGTACTTGAAATTTTTTTAGGAGGGCCAGGTTTAAGAAAATAAAAAGATTTTTTACTACTTTTCTTACCACTAAAGAGGCTTTTAAAATTTTGGAGGGGCTAAGTCTCCCACACCCCCACCCCCACCCCCCCACTCTCCGGGTTCTTCCAACCCCACCACCGCAATACATGGTTCCACCCCCAGTGCTGCACAGTGTGTTTTTGGTTTGAGACTTAGTCCACAAGACACAAGCATGGGATTGACCATGGGGAGACTGTTTTGCTTAAATGGCAAATGTGACATCCATATTTACCCCTGTTGCTGATAGTCTACAATGGATAATCTATTTGCTAACTGGATTTGAAGGACTCCTTTCTTTATGAAGATATCTTGAAAAAGGTTATATCAGATGAATCATCTTGTGTTTCTTGTGATGTATCCCCAAGAGGAGGAAAAAAGATTATGTAAAACAAATGTATCTCCATGCTTTGGTTTTGATATGCTGCCTTTGAGGCTTGCTCCACCATATTCTTTTACTTGAGTACTCTTTGAAATTCTCTTTCTAAGAACTTGTTTATTTCATGATGGAGGTAACGCACTCTTAAAACATCACATACTGCTACATAAAGATTATGCTATGAAGTTGTTGGTCGTGTAGAGTGAAGACTGAAAGATGGGTTCTGACATTTGTTTGTAACTAGGTGCATCTAAAGTTCGACCTGTGCTCTAGGAAACCACAATTCTAGACTGGCCTCCTGAACAATTAATCACCACTATGAATCAGCCTGCTTTTCTAAGTTCTCAATTTAATCTACTAAGAGACAATGTCACATGCTTTTTTTATCCTGCAGCGTGGTGGAAATCTTGCTATACTTGCAGACAGATTCCTGCATGAGGTGGCATTTAAGCTTTGGAAGGCACCGAAATATGGAGCTTGATACCATCAATCGAGGAATAATTTCTCAGACATGTCAATGCTTGACTGTCTCCACAGCTACTGGGTCATTCTGGCCCTTTTGCATTGCAAAGTTTACCAGGATTCACTTGTGAGACTGAAGGTGGTGCTTAATCCTTCCAGGAATAAGACTTACCTGTTCTCTATTTTTATGGAGGCCTCTCTCTTGTTTTGCCGTTGAATTTATTATGCTAATACTACGAGTTAAGGATGAAATCACCATTCAAAACAAATTTGCAAATGGAGCTAAGCTATAATCATGTAATGTCTGAAAACAATGATCACTGTTGGATGCACCTTTTTTTGATCCTTCGTAAACTTTGTTGCACACAAAAGTATGCGTATGCCCCTAAAATTTCTTGACAGGACACGCCTCCAAAATTTCATTGTATTTCCTTTAACTAATATTTGGACAATTATTTGAACAAGCAAATGCAGCATTCAGGTTGGTCAGGAAGTGTTACTTTAGTTCTGGTGTTAGAGAGGCTAAGATTTGTCTAAAAATTTTTCTGTTCTGACTGCTAGCATTTGGGTGGGACCAGATTGATCAACTCGCCTTCGAGCGGAGAATGGCTGCGAAAATTTAGCATCATGCACGAAATATTCTTTGGCGAGGAATGAAGCCGCATGGGATCTAGTTATGGACCGGTTTAACTTTTTTTTTTTAATAACATGGGCTCCTCTTGGTAAACAAGGGGCTGCTGGTGGTCCTAAGCTCCTCGAATTCCAAGCCTGACGACATGACCCTTTCTTTGCTTCGCCTCCCATCCCAAGCATGCGAAGAGAGAGAGAGAGAGAGCAACTCCACCCCCTTTATCAATACCTCAATCTCTTCTTTTATCATAACTTTATCCTCTAAACCGTTGAAATTACTTTGATCACTTCCTTTATTTTGGTTGCCTTTCATTGTTTCCGGCTAGGTTGTCAGATGAGGGGCTATTACTCCATTATGTGGCCCTTTATTGCTGATGCAGAATAGTTAGTAGCTAATTTAATTTCTTGACCGATCTAACTGATTGTATATAATCGAATCACTGTTCTTGTTAGAAAGGCTGCAGTATCTTAAAGTTGGTGCAATCCATTGCAATTTGGTCAGTGGTCTTGTCAAGATTGTGGGGCCATTGCATGCGTGCAAGCTGTAGATGATATTTGGCATAGAATCTTTCTTTCTTTAGAAGGCAATTCCCACATCTAAATATTCTTCTAAAACATAGAATTAGAGGTACCATTCTATTGATGCTGAAGGTGGACTCTGACAGCAGTTCCTGCAAACAAATAGCCTATTCTTTTCCACTTCATTTCTCTAAGAACACGGAATCAGACGTACAATTCTAATGTGCTGATTATCATTTTAAGATATTTATGGAATTTAGATAAGAATCAAATTATATTTCTTAAAAAATTTTATTTGACAATCTATATTTATATTAATTTAATAATAAAAATAATAAGAAGATTAAAAATTAATCTTTCATCGAATGTCTTAAACTTCACCAACATCATCTTAAAATCATCAGATCCTTTTGATCATCATGGATATTTTCAAACGTTCTTCAAATTATGATAAACACGAACGAATGGATGTTTCTGATTTGGGTTTAGATTACACAACTGAGTTTTTAATTCACTTTATATTTTTAACTTATGAGACAAAGTGAAGATGAAGGAGAAAACTCTCTGTGGGTGATGACAATCATCCTACCTTATTTTCTCTCATGAATCTTATATACTGTGAGAATAATAACTACCCTTCCTTTTTTAATTAATTAATTAAAATTATTGAGAAATTATTGAAACATAATTGCCCCAACCTTATTGATTTTGATGATTTCCAAAAGCCATGAGTATTTTAAAGAAACAATTAGTTTATTATCAAAAATCTTGAGCTTATTCAAAAAGAAACCAATGGACTCTAAATGGTTTAATTCACTGATTTTTGAATCAATTTTAAAGAGAAGTTTCAAACTCTATTTTGAGATTGAAAAGAAATTTTACATAATATATTTAATCATGATTTCTTGAAACATGTCTTGAATTCATGCTTAATGTCATATTTATTATTCAAGTCAAAATATCATTTAAAATTATTTTAATTAATTGGGACGAGTTTAAAGTCAATCAGAACATTTTTCTGATTTTTGTATCGTCCCGAGCCGACTCAAGAGTTTCAGAGTCGACTCCCCAGAGTTTGTTCGAGTCGACCTTGAGTTTTCAAGAGTCGACCCCTGATCTTCGCGAGCCGACTCCTGACTGTGCGAGCCGACTCCGCTCAGACACCAGAAAGATTTTTGAGCACTTCTCGAGTCGACTCCCATTTTCTCGAGTCGACTCCCGACTTTCAGGAGCCGACACTTTGTTTTCACGAGTCGACCCCCTTAAAATGTTTCTATTTTTAGTTGCTCGAGCCGACTCCAGAAATCTGGGCGCGATTTTTAACGATGACACATCAGCCCCAACGGTAAGATTTTTGAATAACGGCTATTTTTCCTTGTCTCTAACGGATATATTTTTGCAGATTCTATAAATAGAGGAGCTCTTTTCAAATCAAAAGAAAAAATCAAAAAGAGAGAAAAGAATATCTTTGAAAAGAGGGAAAAACAGAGCATATTGGAAAAATCTTTAGCTCAAAGAAGAGATTCAAAAGGAGTGAAATCCAAGAGAAAGATTCGTCTACTCCTTCTCATCAATCCACAAGAGCCAAAAGAAAATCCAAAGCTTTCAAAGATCAAATCGAGGATTTTCAAAAGAGAAAAAGCTTCATCTCAACTCCAAAGCTTCAACGGTCAAGAATCTGCTGAGGCCTGATTCAACACTTCAAGAGGAGTTGAAGAGAAGAAGGAAGAAAGCCAAGCCACCATCTGCAAATACAATCAGGCTTTTCTAACCTTTTTATTTTGTACTTATTTGTATATTTGCTCAAGGGGAGCATTATTGTTCAAACACTCATTATTATTTGTTTGCTGATTCAATCAGTGGATTGAATCAGTGGAGGTTGGTATACCTCGTTGCAAGCCGGAGTGCTTGTGTTGGGTTAGTTGTGAGCCCGAAAAACAACGTGTAGGGTTTTGTGCTGGTAAGCCCGTGTAAAACCAGCTGGGTTCGTTGTGCACCCGGAAAACAACAAGTTTGAGTTGTGAGCTTGGAAAACAACTCGGCTGTAATCTAGAGAGATTATAGTGTGGACCCAAGTGAATCTTGGGAGTGGACGTAGGTGTTGGTTGCACCGAACCACTATAAAATTTTGTGTTTGCCGTGCTAATTTTCTCTTCTCTATCTCTCTTTATTTGCTTGTGTATTGCTTTTAGTTAGCCTCTCACTTGCACATCTTGCTAACTAATCAATTAAAGTTAAAAAGTCTTAAATTTTTAAGAACCCAATTCACCCCCCCCTCTTGGGTTGCCATCTGGGCCAACAATTGGTATCAGAGCAAGTGCTCATTTAGAATTTGATCTCACGATCAAGGGCTAAAGATCCATTATGGCAACACAAAGTGGTTCAAGTTTTGCTGAAGGTCATTCTACGAATAGACCTCCACTTTTTAATGGCTCAACTATTCTTATTGGAAAGCTAGAATGAGGATATTCATTCAAGCTTCTGATTATGAGCTTTGGGGTGTTATAATTAATGGACCTAGTACACCCACACACCTTATTGATGGCACTATTGTTCCTAAACCCGAAAGGGATTGGAATGATAATGATAGGAGAATGGCACAACTAAATGCTAAAGCCATTAATATTTTATATTGTTCCTTAGATTCAAATGAATTCAACCGAATCTCAACTTGTAATTCCGCAAAAGAAATTTGGGATAGGTTGGAAATTACACATGAAGGAACAAACCAAGTAAAAGAATCAAAGATAAATATTTGGTTCATAAATATGAATTGTTTACATGGAACAAACTGAAACCATCACATGCATGTTCACTAGATTCACTGATATTGTGAATGGTTTGAAAAGTCTTGGTAGAATTTATACTAATGCTGATCTTGTTCGCAAAATTCTTAGGTCACTACCAAGATCGTGGGAAGCAAAAGTCACTGCATCCAAGAAGCCAAAGACCTCAATGCACTACCCTTAGAGGAGCTTCTAGGATCCTTAATGACCCACGAGTTGACAATGAAGCAGCATGTTGAGGAGGAAACAAAGAAGAAAACCTTGCCCTCAAACTGCAGAAATGGAAGAGAGCAGCAGTGAAAGAATGATGAAGATGATGAGGAAACTGCTCTCTTGGCCAAAAAATTCAGAAGATTTATGAGAAAAAGGCCCTTCCACAAAAAGAAATTTGGAGCAAGGAAGGAGAAAAGGATAAGAAAAAGGACAAGGACAAAGAAAAGAAAAAGAGCCCTTAGTATGTTATGAGTGTAAAAAGCCAGGGCACTTTAATATGATGTCCTTTACTGAAAAAGGCCTACAAGAAAAAGAAGAAAGGCTTACATGGCAACATGGACTGATGAATCTTCTTCGAAGAAGAAGAGCAAAAAGAAGTTGCAATATTTGCTTCATGGCCAACGACGACGACAACGACAATGAGGTAAGTTCCGAAAACTCAAATGATGAATTTACATTTGATGAAATGTTTGAGGCTTTCAATGAACTTATGATTGATTTTAAATCTTGAAAAAGAAAGTATAAGTTTTTGAAAAATGAAAATTAGTTTAGCTAAAAGTAAAAATGAATTAGCTTTAGAAGTTAAGAACTTAACTAATGAAAAAGAAGAACTTAAAAGAAAGAGATAATCTTAATCAAGAAAAAGATTTATTAAAATCTGAAACTAAAAACTCAACAAAGATTTAAAAGATCAATAGAAACTTTAGCTTTAGATAAAGAACAGCAAGTAAAGAAATTGACTCTCTTAAGAAAGATGTTAAAAAATATAAAGACATTGTTGAGAAATTCACTTTAAGTTCAACTAAACTTAACATGATCTAGATAGTCAAAAAGCTGTTTTTGACAAAGCTGGTTTAGGATATAACACATTAAGAAAACAAAATCTTAAAGAATATTTTTGTAAAAGCCAACCAAAGTAATATAACTTGTTTTAAATGTAATGAAAAAGGTCATAAATCTTTGAATGCAAAACGTTAAAAATAACAACAAGTTAAATGTTAAAGCTAAGAAAATATGGGTTCCGAAAGGAACAATTTTTATTGCTACTAACCATGAAGGACCCAAGAAAGCTTGGGTACCTAAACATAAAGTTTGATTATATTGCAGGAATGTCTTGTAGCCAAAAGATCAAAGAAAAAGTGGTACCTTGATAGTGGCTGCTCAAGACATATGACGGGTGACAAAGATGAATTCATCACCCTAGAAGAAAAGAAAGGTGGAGTTGTGACGTTTGGCGATAACGGTAAAGGTCAAATTATGGGCCTTGGTAAAGTTCGCATAACTCCATCTATTTATTGATAATGTACTTTATGTTGATGGTTTGAAGCATAATCTAATTAGTATAAGTCAATTATGTGATAAAAACTTTAATGTTTCATTTAAATCTTCTTATGCACTGTAACTAATTCTATTGATGATAGCATTGTTTTACTGGTTATAGACATGGCAATGTTTACTTAGTTGACTTAGAAAAATTATCTTTGAGTGATCATTGCTTAATTGCTGACAATGCTAACATAAATGAAATTAGTTGGTTGTGGCATCGTAGATTAGGTCATGCAAGCACACACCTTATTTCAAAACTAATTAAAATGGATTTAGTTAAAGGATTACCTAAATTAGATTTTGAAAATAATAAAATATGTGATGCATGTCAATTTGGAAAACAAACTAGAAGTTCTTTCAAATCTAAAAACATTGTTTCAACTTCTAGGGCACTAGAGCTACTTCACATGGACCTTTTCGGACCAACTAGAACCACAAGTCTAGGAGGAAAGAAATATGGTCTAGTGATTGTAGATGATTATTCTAGATATACTTGGGTAGCTCACAAAGATGAGACTTTCTCGATATTCCTGAAATTCTTCAAGAAAGTCACAAATGAGAAAAACTACTATAGTATCTCTAAGAAGTGATCATGGAACAGAATTTGAAAATCACTTATTTGAAAGTTTTGCACTGAAAATGGAATTAATCATAATTTTTCAGCCCCTAGGACTCCACAACAAAATGGTGTAGTTGAAAGAAAAATAGGACTCTAGAAGACATGGCCCGTACCATGCTATGTGAAAGCAACTTACCAAAGTATTTTGGGCGGAAGCAATTAACACAGCATGTTACATCTTAAATAGAGCTTTAATAAGACCAATATTAAAGAAAACACCTTATGAATTATGGAATGAAAGAAAACCAAATATAAAATACTTTCATGCATTTGGATGTAAATGTTTCATTCATAATAATGGTAAAAACAATTTAGGAAAATTTGATGCTAAATCTGATGAAGGAATTTTTCTAGGTTATTCAACAACTAGTAAGGCATATAGAATCTTTAACAAGAAAACCTTAGTAGTTGAAGAATCCATTCATGTAGTTTTTGATGAATCTTTAGCAACTGGATCTGAAAAGATTGATGATGAGGAAGATACAAACATAATTGAAAAAGATCTTGAAAAACTTAATATTGAAGTATCTTCTGATCATGAACAAGAAGCTAAAGATGATGATTCACATAAGGACGATGATGTCAATATTGATCATAATGATGTAGATCTTCCAAGAGACTGGAGATATGCTCATAGTCATCCTAAGGAATTGATTATAGGTGATCCATCTCAAGGAATAAGAACTAGATCATACATGAGAAATATTAGTAATCATCTTGCATTTGTATCACAAATTGAACCTAAAACTATAGAAGAAGCTGAAAAAGATAATAATTGGATGTTAGCAATGCAAGAAGAACTAAATCAATTTACTAGAAATAATGTTTGGACTTAGTTGAAAGACCTAAAAATCATTCAGTAATAGGATCAAAATGGATTTTTAGAAATAAACTAGATGAAAATGGCATAGTAATTAGAAACAAAGCTAGATTGGTTGCTAAAGGATATAATCAAGAAGAAGGTATTGATTTTGATGAAACCTTTGCACCTGTAGCTAGATTAGAAGCCATTAGGCTATTACTTGCATTTGCATGTCATATGAATTTTAACTTATTTCAAATGGATGTAAAAAGCGCATTTTTAAATGGATTTATAAATGAAGAAGTTTATGTAGAACAACCACCAGGTTTTGAAGATCACGAATTTTCAAATCACGTTTTTAAATTGCACAAAGCTTTATATGGTTTGAAACAAGCACCTAGAGCTTGGTATGATAGGTTAAGTAAATTCTTAATAGAAAATGATTTTACAAGAGGAAATGTTGATAAAACTTTGTTTTTGAAAAGAAAAAGTAAAGATTTACTTGTAGTACAAATATACGTAGATGACATTATTTTTGGTGCTACTAACGATTCTCTTTGTCAAGAATTTGCAAAGTTGATGCAGGGAGAATTCGAGATGAGCATGATGGGAGAACTCAACTTCTTCCTTGGACTCCAGATCAAACAAAGCAAAGAGGGAATCTTTATCAACCAAACCAAATACACAAGAGAACTACTCAAAAAGTTTGGTATGGAAACAATGAAACCCCTCGGAACTCCAATGAGTCCTTCATGCAAGCTGGACAAAGATGAAGAAGGTAAAAAGGTTGATCAAAAGTATTATCGAGGTATAATCGGATCCCTTCTTTATTTAACAGCAAGTAGACCAGATATATGTTTTCAGTATGTTTATGTGCTAGATTTCAATCTGAACCTAAAGAATCACATTTAATAGCTGTTAAAAGAATACTAAGATATCTAAATGGAACAAAAATGTAGGTTTATGGTATTCTAGAGACTCCACATTAAACCTAATTGCATATTCAGATTCTGATTATGCTGGATGTAAATTAGATAGAAAAAGCACAAGTGGTGCATGCCATTCTTAGGAAGTAACTTAATCACATGGTTTAGCAAAAAGCAAAATTCAGTTGCATTATCAACTACTGAAGCTGAATATGTAGCAGCTGGAAGTTGCTGTGCGCAAATCCTATGGATTAAGCGACAACTTGAAGACTATGGTATCACACTTGATAAAACACCCATAAGATGTGATAACACTAGCGCAATCAATTAACTAAAAATCCAATTCAACACTCAAGAACAAAACACATAGAAATTAGATATCATTTTATAAGAGAACATGTAGCTAATGATGAAATTTGTTTAGATTATGTAAACACTGAAGAACAATTAGCTGACATATTTACAAAACCTTTAAGTGAAGAAAGATTTTGTTATCTTAGAGGAGAGTTAGGAATTTGTAATCCTTTTGAATAAATTTTGAAACCTTAAGGAAATATATCTAGAATTCTTTCAAATCTCAAAATCTTAAGGAAATTTTATCTAGAACTCATATCAATTTGATCTCTCAAATCCATGATTTTTAATCATACTCAAAGATCAAATTTGGGACATTCATTTCTGAATTTCATTTTTTTTCTGAAATGGTCTCGGAGCCGACTCGAGAGTATCGGAGTCGACTCGAGTTTCTGCTGAAACTCAGGAGTCGACCCCTCTCTGAGCGAGTCGACTCGAGATCGGTCTGTGCTCTGTGACTTACCCGAGCCGACTCCACGCTTTGCGCGAGTCGACTCGACGTGGTCCCAAATCGATTATTAGGGCACGAGTCGACCCATCGGATTCTTCATTCCAAATCTCTCAAAACCCTCCAAAACCTTTCAAACTTTCCAAAATCTTCCAAAAACCTTGAACAATCATTCCACGAATCAATGGCCCCCAAAACCCGTGGTGCCAGTAGTAGCGGCCGGGATGAAGAGGAAGAAGACCGTGCGTCGACCCGTCCGCGAGCCGACTCCGGATCTTCATCTGCTTCTCTTCGGATGATTCTCCTGCTCCTACTTCTACTCCTCAGGTAGACCTTTTGCAAGTAGAGTCATTACCACTGGAAGGAAGTTTGATTTTGATTTGTTTGAGAGAGAGGATTTTGTAGGTTCACAGTTGAGAAATGGGATTTGAGAAAATATGCTCCCTAGACTGTCCCACTATCCCTGCACTGGTTAAAGAGTTTTACAAAATTTGAGAGGAGACAATGGTTTAGTACTGTGAGAGGAGTTGGTTTGAATGTCACTGCCATTCTTTCTAACTATTGGACTTACCCCTATCTGGACCCTCCACCTTTGCCCAGAGGATAGGTCTCCTGCCCTCACCAGATTATTGAATAGAAATTTGAGGGATTTGAAGAAGTTTTTGCCAATCAGCTGCCACTTGGAGTTAAGATTGCTTCACAACATCTGCAGTAGGATTCTATTCCCTAAGACAGGCCGATTTGACTATGTATCTGAGAGGGATATTTTGTATGGATGCTGTAGTTTCAGGGAAGCCAATCAACTTACATGATTTATGGTATATAGCTGATTGTGGAGGGAAGAGGAAATCCTGTCTTCCCTATGGCATGATCTTACTCAGTTATTCAGAAGCCAAGGGATTGTTTTTAGTGATAGTGAGCCCAAGAAAAATTTGAGACATACTGACTACTATCTTGGCCACTATTCACCGCATGGGCTTCAAGAAAGAATGGTAATTGGATAAGAAAAGGTCAAGATGATAGAGCTGAGGACAGAGTTGAAGACATTGGAGCTGAGGTCGAGGCTGGACCTTCTGTTGCTGGACCTCTGAGGCAGGACCTAGCATGCATTATTCTCCTCCACCTCAGGCTTCATCTTCTTCTGTTTTTCAGATGAGCAGTTATGTCAACTTAGATCTATGTTTGCTGAGTTTGATAATCAAAGAAAGATGAAATTGGTCAATTAAGAGAAGATTTAGAGAATTAAAGGAAATATCATTTCAAGACTTGACTTATTTTCATTCTCTATTGGTACTCATGTGGATTCACTCAATGCTGAGCTTAAGAATATCTTTGAAAGACTTCAAGGGATAGCCGATGGATCCAATGTGTATCTTGATAGAACCAATCAGTTAAGAAGAGATATTGATGCAGCTGTTGATCAATTCAAGTAACCATGAATGACTTTAACAAATCTCAAAAGGATGATATCATGGAGATGATTGGACACTTAAAAAGTTTAATTTTCAAGCGTGTCAAATGAATTTGATACTTATCTTAGTTGTATCTCTAGGATTGTATCTAGGAAATTTTGCTTTAATGAATGTATTTGAACTTTGATGAATCTAAGTTTTTAAATTTGATTCCATGAACATTTTGATGTAATTTGATGTACTTTTGAAGTAATGAGAATATGTTGAGTGAATTCTCAATACTCAATTGATAACTTAAATGCTGAATGAATTCGAATGAATTTTGATGCTCTCTTTCAACCTTTTTGTTGATTACAAAAAAGGGGGAGAGATTTTATAGTATATTGGAATTCTTAAGTTAAATTTAAATTTCATAGGGGGAGCTACCTCATTGAGGGGGAGCCTTTCCATGAACACAAAATGATTTTGGTATCATAATCATAATGCATATACTCAATGTTTTTGTCATCATCAAAAAGGGGGAGATTGTTGAGAAATTATTGAAACATAATTGCCCCAACTTTATTGATTTTGATGATTTCCAAAAGCCATGAGTATTTTAAAGAAAACAATGAGTTTATTATCAAAATCTTGAGCTTATTCAAATTGAAACCAATGACTCTAAATGTTTAATTCACTGATTTTTGAATCAATTTTTTCAAGCTCTATTTTGAATTCAAAAGAAATTTTACATAATATATTTTAATCAATGATTTCTTGAAACATGTCTTGAATTCATGCTTAATGCATATTTATTGTTTCAAGTCAAAATATCATTTAAAATTATTTTAAATAATTGGGACGATTTAAAGTCAATCAGAATTTTCTGATTTTTGTATCGTCCCGAGCCGACTCAAGAGTTTCCGAGTCGACTCCCCAAGTCTGAACGAGTCGACCTTGAGTTTTCAAGAGTCGACCCCTGATTCTCGAGCCGACTCGACTGTGCGAGCCGACTCGACTCAGACACCAGAAAGTCTCATTTTTGAGCACTTCTCGAGTCGACTCCCCATTTTCTCGAGTCGACTCCCGACTTTCAGGAGCCGACACTTTTTTTCACGAGTCGACGCTTAAAATGTTTCTATTTGGAATGGACTGTCGAGCCGACTCCCACAAAGCTCGAGCCGACTCCACGAATTCTGGGCGATTTTTAACGATGACACATCAGCCCAACGGTAAGATTTTTGAATAACGGCTATTTTTCCTTGACTCTAACGGATATATTTTTGCAGATTCTATAAATAGAGGAGTTCTTTTCAAATCAAAAAAAGAAAAAATCAAAAAGAGAGAAAAGAATATCATTTGAAAAGAGGGAAAAACAGAGCATATTGAAAAATCTTTAGCTCAAAAGAGTGATTCAAAAGGAGTGAAATCCAAGTGAAAGATTCGTCCACTCCTTCTCATCAATCCACAAGAGCCAAAAGAAAATCCAAAGCATTTCAAGGTCAAATCGAAGGATTTTCAAAAGAGAAAAAGCTTCATCTCAACTCCAAAGCTTCAACGGTCAAGAATCTGCTGAGGCCTGATTCAACACTTCAAGAGGAGTTGAAGAGAAGAAGGAAGAAAGCCAAGCATCCACCATCTGCAAATAATCAGGCTTTTCTAACCTTTTATTTTACTTTTTGTATATTTGCTCAAGGGGAGCACTTATTGTTCAAACACTCATTATTATTTGTTTGCTGATTCAATCAGTGGATTGAATCAGTGGAGGTTGGTATACCTCGTTACAAGCCGGAGTGCTTGTGTTGGGTTAGTTGTGAGCCCGAAAAACAACGTGTAGGGTTTTGTGCTGGTAAGCCCGTGTAAAACCAGCTGGGTTCGTTGTGCACCCGGAAAACAACAAGTTTGAGTTGTGAGCTTGGAAAACAACTCGGCTGTAATCTAGAGAGATTATAGTGTGGACCCAAGTGAATCTTGGGAGTGGACGTAGGTGTTGGTTGCACCGAACCACTATAAAATTCTTGTGTTTGCCGTGCCTAATTTTCTCTCTCTATCTCTCTTTATTTGCTTGTGTATTGCTTTTAGTTAGCCTCTCACTTGCACATCTTGCTAACTAATCAATTAAAGTTAAAAAGTCTTAAATTTTTAAGAACCCAATTCACCCCCCCCTCTTGGGTTGCCATCTGGGCCAACAAAAATATTAAGATAACTTTTAACTCTTAGAGATTACTTTAACGTGGGGTGATGTGTGAGAGAGAAAATCTTTCAACAATCCCATATCTTTATCCAACAATCCATTGTTAATTTCTTTTGATATCTTTATCGTGGGATGAACACTCCTTATGAAATATGCCTACGATATGTTCCTTAGCACACTATATAATTTTTAATTTTAAATAATTTTAAATTTATTTTTAAATAATTATATTATTTAAAATAGAAATTAATCTAATTAATTTCTATATAAAATTAATTTATAATTCTCAATTCCAAATTAATAACTCAACCCAACATATCATAAAGTTCACATAATTTAATGGAGCTATCCAGAGGAACTATGGATATTATAATTTTAAGCTCTAATAATTTTGACATTCAAACACTTTAATTAAAATATCAAAATTATTAATTCCAAATTACTCCACCTTATGGGAACTGCACGAAGGAATAGATTTCATCTTGTATATTAATATTTTTGGTTACTTATGTTATTATATTTTTAATATACCAAGGATTTGACACTATATTTATGTGTCATTACCTAGCATGTTAAAAATATAATACAATAAATAAGAGTCTATTAATTACTCAAAATTAAGAGCGATTCATATATGACCATCATTGATTAATTTTGAATGCTCTATTTTAACAACAGAATTTATTAGAGATTCATAATTAATCACGTTTCAGTCCTATATAATCAAATTATATAAAGCACTTTCATTCTGATAATCTCATTATCAACAATCCGGATAAGATCATTTCATTCAGAATGTAATGAACCACGCTAGTAATTTTAAATTAAAGATCCCAGCTTTAATTTATAATTATGGATAGATTTAGATTATTTTACTTTAAATATTATTCTCTGTATATAACACTTATATACAATATTTAAAGTTACATTTAAATAATCTAAGAAGTTTTAATATTTATAAAGAATCAAAACATGCATGCAAAAATAATATTAAAAAATTTCTTAAATTAATCAGTAAAATAATAAATATCATTTATTTATAGGCACATATCCCAACAATCTTTCACTTGCTCTAAAGTAAATGAGACATGTCTCTAAGTCCAATCCCTTCAAGATGTAGCTTAAAACCCTGAGCCGATAATGTCTTAGTGAACGGATCAGCTATATTGTTCGCAGATGCGATCTTCTCAACTGAAACGTCTCCTCTACTGACAATCTCTCTCACAATATAAAATTTTCTCTCTATATCCTTTCCTTTACGATGGCTTCTGAATTCCTTGGCATTGGCTATTGCTCCACTATTATCACAATAGAATCTAATTGGTTCATGCATATCTAGAACAACTTCTAGATCTTTCAAGAATTCGTAAAGTTAGACATCCTCTTTAGCTGCTTCACAAGCTGCTACATATTCAGCCTACATGGTGGAGTCAGCAATGCAGGTTTGCTTGACGCTTCTCCATATAATAGCTCCTCCTTCCAAAGTGAACACCGCTCCAAAGGTAGACTTCTGAGAGTGTCTATCTGATTAAAAATCAGAATATGTATATCCAATAGGAATCAAATCCCTACCGAAATATACCACATATAGTTTTCCGTCCTTCTTATATATTTGAGAATATGCTTGACCATAACCCAGTGATCCAATCCTGGGTTTGACTGGTATCGACTAACCACTCCCACTGCAAAGCATATGTCGAGTCTTGTACACAACATTGCATACATCAGACTGCCAACTGCCAAAGCATAGAGAATCTATCTCATATCTTCCTCCTCTTGTGGTGTTTTAGGACACTGCTCTTTAGAAAGATAAACTCCATGTCGAGTAGGTAAATTACCTTTCTTGGAGTTTTGCATTGCAAATCTGACAAGTACCTTATCAATATACGATGCCTGAGACAATGCTAAAAGCCTATTCTTGCAATCTCGTATAATTTGGATGCTAAGAATGTAGCTTGCTTCTCCCAAATCCTTCATTTGGAATTGGCCAGCTAACTAGTTATTTACTTTGGATAGAGATTCCACATCATTCCCAATGAGTAAAATGTCATCCACATAAAGAACTAAGAAAACCACTTTATTCCCTTCCATTTGCTTATAGACACAAGGTTTACCTAAATTTTGTTCAAAATCATAAGATTTTATGGCTTCATTAAATTTGATGTTCCAAGATCTAGAAGCTAGCTTAAGCCCATAAATGGACCTTTGCAATTTGCAGACTTTTTGCTCTTGGCCTTTAACCACCAAACCCTTTGGTTGGATTATATAAATAGTCTCTTCAAGATGGCCGTTTAAAAATGTTGTCTTGACATCTATTTGCCATATGTCATAATCACAATGAGTAGTAATGGATAAGAGAATCCGAATGGATTTTAGCATGGCTACTGATAAAAAGTATCCTCATAGTCTACTCCTTCCTTTTGGGTAAAACCCTTTGCCACCAACCTAGCCTTGAAAGTCTCTACTTTCTCATTGGCTCCTCTCTTTCTCTTATAAATCCATTTGCATCCAATAGATTTAACGCCTTATGGTAGATCTACAAGTTTCCAGACTAAATTGGAGTACATTGACTCTATTTCGAGTTTCATGGCTTCCTGCCATTTCTCTTGATCAACATCCTTCATTGCCATCTTGTATGTCAATGTATCATCATCACTACTATCGGTGACTGCAACTTGTGCTTCTCCATCTTGATGATAGTGGATGGACAATCTTATTTTCCTCCCACTGCGTCATGGTGGCGATGATGTTTGATCTTGAGTAGTGATCTCAACTTTTTATTGTTCAATAACTTTTGTCGGTGTAGGGCTGATCTCACCAGTCATCAACTCTTCCAGAACAACTTTACTTCTGGGTTTGAATTCTGTTATATAATTGTACTCGAGAAATGTAGCATATGTCGACATAAATACTTTATTATCTTGAACACTATAAAATAGATCTCCTCTCGTTCTCTTAGGGTATCCTACAAACATGCATACTTTTGAACGAGGTTTCAGCTTTCCAGCCTTTCCTTTCAGCACATGGGCTAGACACCCCCATATGCGGATGTGTCTCAAACTAGGTTTGCGACCGTTCCATAACTCTAAGGGAGTCTTAGGGATTGACTTAGATGGAACTAAGTTAAGAATGTATACAACTGTTTGTAGTGCATATCCCCAAAATGAGGTAGGCAAAGAAGAATAGCTCAACATTGATCTTATCCTATCAAGCAAAGTGCAATTCCTTCTTTCAGCTACACCATTTTGTTGTGGTGTCGCAGGTGCCGTGAGCTGTGATAATATTCTATTCTCAATCAAGTGGTCCTTGAATTCATAATCAAGGTACTCTCCTTCTCGATCAGCTCGAAGAGTTTTGATTAATTTCTGAGCTATTTTTCTACAGCACGGAATTCTTTGAACTTTCCAAAGGCCTTGGATTTTCTTTGCATCATGTATGCATATCCATATCTTGAATAATCGTTAATAAATGTGACAAAATATTCATAGCCCCCTCTAACTTTTATATTCAAAGGCTCACATACATCAGTATGTATGATCTCTAAAGGTACTTTTGCTCTTTCATCTTTGCTGTAAAAGGTCTTTTGATCATTTTTTTTCTAGACAAGATTCACAGACCGGTAGAGTGCCAACTCTTAGCTCTCTTAAAGGACCATCCTTCACTAGTCTTTATATTCTATTTATATTAATGTGACTAAGCCTCAAATGCCACAAATACGTGTCATTGTTGTTATTCGCAATTTTTTTCTTTTAGGGGTTAGTTCAGCGACTTTAAACATTTTAGTTTGAAGTAAGTTGTTGAAAATTGGTTTAACAAAATATAGATCATTTTCGACATACCCTGAACAAATATTTATTCCATTCTTATAAATTGAAACAAAGTCAATACTATAAGAAATATAAATAAATTGTTCATGCAACTTTGATACCGAAATCAAATTTCGTTTGAAATCTAAAATATAATAAACATTGTTCAAAAGCAAATATTTTTTATTAGCAAATGACGACAATCGCACTGTCCCTACTGCTGTCGCTGACACCTTTTTTTCACTGCCAACTCTCATCGTGAAATCTTCTACTTGAAGATCTCGGGCAGACTCAAGCATCTGCAAAAAATATAGACATGGTTAGATGCTTCTAAATCAATAATCTAGCTTGAGAAATCATTCTCAACTAAGCATGTTTATATGACTAGTAAATCTAATTTACCATATTTCTTTTTCTGTTTTAGCTCATTAAGGTACTTTTGATAGTTCCTTTTTCAATGGCCATCTTGATGATAGTGGAAACACTTTCCTTTAGGTTTAGGCTGAGTAACCTTTTCCTTCTTCTTCTGGATCTTCTTCTTTTTGTTGTCCTTTTTCTTTCCCATATTCTTCTTCTTTTTTTTTTTCTTTGAAAAAGAAGGCTTTTCCTCAGCTGTATTGACTTCAGCAACATTTGCCCTACCACCCTTATTATCTATAAGGGTTTCATAAATTTGCAGAGCATTCAGGAGTTCAGTCAGATTACACTTCTTATGATTCATAATGTAATTAGTCCTGAATTGGAGAAAAGCGAAAGATAGTGTCTCCAGGATCATACCCACCTAAGTTTTTTCATCAATTTTAGGTCCATTGATTTCAGCCTCATTGAAATGATTGACCATTTTGAGGACGTGCTCACGAACATAAGAACCATTCTTCATTTTGCCATTCATAATGGCTTTTACAGCTTCGTGGCGAGCCTGATCATATGGGCGTCCAAACATCTGCTGCAGAGATTCCATGATCTCTTTTGCAGTTTCAAGGGCCTCGTGCTTAGTTCTAAGCACCTCATTTATTGCTGGCTTTGTTGTTTGCAACAACCCAGTATTTGTACTTTTCAGTAACAGCTTTGGAGGCATTGGTTAGAGGCATTGGAGGACAATCCTTTTTAAGGACATAGTGATAGTTTTCATTAATGAGGAGGATATTTATGTTGCTTTTCCATTAACAAAAATTTTACCAGTTAAAACTTAAGAGGTAAGAAATGAGAAAATCGAGTTTGATATATTTGCTGAAAAATAAAAAATTTTAATAAATAATTGCATAAATATCACACAATTTAAGATAAAGTAAATATGATGCATAAATGCACATGTTAAAATACACAAAACATGTTTACTTTAAAGGTCTAAGGAATTTTAATCTCCACAACTAAGTACCGAAGTAAGGTAGGTCAAATAGTTGCTAATTAAAATAAGACTTTCTCAATTAATAAATATTCCCAAAATATCTCATATTTTAAATATTTATTAATTTTCTTAAATTTTGATCAAGAAAATAATTAACTAATTTAATTATTTCTTCATGAGTACGACCCATCATATCAAATTTTTAAGACTTAACGTTGAAATTGCCGCCATAGGATAGGCCAATTCTAAAATATATCTTAAAAATCCTATCTCATGAAAAACAACCTTGTTATTGCCATTAGTAGATACCCTCCGTAGAAGAATAAAATCAAAGCATCTCGAGGCACTGCTAATAACTCACGGTGTTGTACTAACAATGGAGACTGAGGCTTATATTGTCATATTATCCCTTTCACTCATTATTTTACAAAAGAATATTTATTTATAAAATAACTCTTATTTCATAAATCCTTAGCTAATTTAAACAATTTAAATCACTAAGATTTTATTATTTTAAACATTTTAAAATTATAAAATAAGTTAAATGTGATAATTTAAAATTTAACACTTAAATTCAAAACTTTACATTTGGCACATTAATTTTACAAATCCAATTACAAAATTAATTTATAAATTTAATCTCCTTAAATTTATTGCAAAGTGCATTAAATTTAATTTACTAAAACCTTTTTAGTAAAAATAAATAATAATGCACTTATATGCATGATATACAACAAATAATAATATGCATGGCAATGTAATTATTATCAAAATAATAAAAATATTTAATGAGAAGTGAAACGAAAAAATTTGATCGGATTCCATGGAATCCAAAATATTAATAGTAAATACCAGCCTAATAATTGAAAATAATCTAATTTGACATCATAAATCAATCATTTTATACTTTTATCATGATATTATAATGTAATGGCTAAATACCCTATAAGACATCACAACCATCATAAATACCATAAGGTTCCACCACAAAAAAATGGATTAGCAACAATACATTCATTGGTGGAAAAAGTTAATGAGACAAGAGTAGTATTAATGCATTGATCCCATCAGAATGGTGCTATTAAGTGTGCTTAAGTGAGAGTAGTATTAGGATTTAAATGAAAGTAGTACTAGGATGGGTGATCTCTTGGGAAGTCCTCATCAATAGATGATTTGAGATATTTGCGGTAGATAAGGATTAAATCACATATCTTAAAAAATTTTATTTAGGAATCTATACCCATATTAATTTAAAAATAAAAATAATAAGAAGATTAAGAAATTGACTTTTCGTCGAATGTCTTGAACACCACTTGGGAATACGAACGAGTAGGCATTTCTGATTTCGGTTGATATCACATAACTGAGTTTTTAATTCACTTTATATTCTCAGCTCATAAGACAAAGTAAAGATGAAGAAAAAAATTAGTGATGCCAATCGCATTATTTTTCTCTCATAAATCTTATATATATGAGAATAATAGCATCTCTTTTTAATTAATTAATTAATTAAAATATTAAGATAACTTTCAACTCTTGGAGAGATGTGCAAAAGAGAAAATCTTCCATAATCCCATATCTTTATCCAACAATCCATTTCTTTGATATCTTTATCGTGGTATGATATTGGAGAGAGAAAATCTCTCCGATAATCTCATATATTTCTCCAACAATAAAATAACTTCCACATGAACACTCCTTATGGAATATGCGTATGATGTGTCCCTAGCACACCATATAATTTTTAATTTAAAATAATTTAAAATATATTTTTAAATAATCATATTATTTAAAATAGAAATTAATCTAATTAATTTCTGTGTAAAAATTAATTTAGAATTCTTATTTTCAAATTAATAACTCAACCCAACATATTATAAAGTTCACATAATTTAATGGAGCAAGAAACTATGGACATTATTTTTAAGTTCCAATAATTTTGACATTCAATTAATACCTTAATTAAAATATCAAAATTATTAATCCCAAATTACTCCATTAAAAATTTGAAACTATGCTCTTAAAATTATAAAAATTAATTATATTCAAAAAATTTGAATTGTCCATTGATATAGTCACTACATATAAATCAATCCTTCATAAACGGTTCATAATTAAAGCAAGACATTTTTCGTTAACCTCTTTAATTATATCTTTCTCCATAAGTACCATTGATTCTATAATAAATAATATATTGATGATCTAATCATAAATTGAGCGCTCTTATTATTCAAGATCCGAATCAACACTTATGAAAATGTGGCTACTTATATTATTATATTTTCAATACACCAAAAATTTGATGTTTTGTCATTATCTAATATAATACAATAAATAGGAGTTTATTAATTACTCAGAATTAAAATCGATTCATATATGATCATCATTAATTAATTTTGAATGCTTTATTTTAACAACATAATTTATTAGAGATTCATAATTAATCGCGTATATAATCAAATTATATAAAGCGTTTTCATTCCGATAATCTTATTATCAATAATCCAGATAAGATCGTTTCATTCAGAATGTAATGAACCGCGCTAATAATTTTAAATTAAAGATCTCAACTTTAATTTATAATTACGGATAGATTTAGATTATTTTACTTTAAATATTATCCTCTATATAGGCTTATATATAATATTTAAAATTACTTTTAAATAATTTAAATTTTTTGATATTTATAAAGCATCAAAATATTCATACAAAAATAATATTAAAAAAAATTAAATTAATTAATAAAATAAAAATATTATTTATTTATGAGCACATATCCCAATATAATGATGTTAAAAGGCTTGAGGAAAGTTCTTCGGAATTAATATGCATGGCAGGGCATCTGACATGGTCGAAACTTAGTACATTGGAGTCTCCTAACAACTGTAATGGTCCCGTAACGTTCGCTGGCACCTAGGATTATAAGTACAGACACAGCTGAGACTAGCATGTTACTCTTGCTTTGGGATTTGTCCAATTTTATTTCTTAAAACAATGCAATCAATGCTTCACTCCAAATATGTCAAGCACCGAGAGAAAATTAGGTTTTTTTTCCCCTAAGAATAAAATTAACCTTGCCATTGATTTTTGTAGTTTTGAAAGTGTCCCATTAGAGTTTTAGATTTTGGATCCTTTTGTGCATGCCAATAAAATTTATGTGGCAGATAGTTTCATAATCATAAATTCAGCATTCAGGAATAACTCGTCAATGATTCGGAATTTGAAAAAGATCTTATAAACTCATCAAAAAAATTAAAAAATAATTCAAATAATCGATAACAAAAACAAGCTAATAAACACAAAAATAATTTTTTTAAAAAACATTTATGCTGAAAGATCGATATAAAAGAGGAAAGAATATTGAATAATAAAATGAAGCCTATCACCATTAACAATATTCGTAGCATTGATTTTCAATATATAAAGATACCTTAAATTATTTCTATATAGCGCATGAATATTATATAAATTAAATATAATTAAAAACTAATCAAATCATCTGAATTGATTTGGCTATCAAATAATCATTCCATCGAGAGAAAAATTAAAACAATATATTTTTTTAATAATTTAAAAATATTGTTACTAGAGATGATCATGAGATGGAATGAGTACCAAAAAGCACTTCAATCCATAAAAAAAAATATGTATGTATACTCGTGTCCATCTCACATTCTCTATAAATATAAAATTCTATATTCATATTTATATCTATGTGAATCATGTAATAACTATGCTAATCCATACTCGTAAAGATTATATAGTTTCTATAGTTATCAAATGGACTACTCATAGTAAAGATTATGTAAGACCACGCTTTAAGAAATTATGGTCCATGGTTGCATATAGAATTTTGTATTGAATATTTGAATCTGTGGATAAAAATAATTAAGTAAATAAATTTACCAATTAAGTGTAATGAAAACGAGGCATAATAGAACAATCTTTAGTTCATATCCATCTCATGGTTATTCATGTGCGTACTTGTATTTTTGCCCTCCAAATCGCTCCAAAGGGAATGAATGGAACTGGGCGACCAATTAGCTGTTAACGTCCGGTCATTTAACTAAAAAAAAAACAAGCGCCCGTTTTTTAAAAAAACTAAATGCTGACCGTTTTTTAAAATAAAACACTGATAGTTAAAAAAAAACTTAAAAATTAAAAAAAAAATCATAAATAAACTTACAAAGCACGAGAGCGTGTGGTCATCTTTCTTTGGCTTCCGGGTTATACCTTGAGAGAGAGAGAGCATGTGGTCCTTTTTTTTTTTTTTTTCGGACATTGAAGTTTTGGTTTCGGGTTGTACCTTGGAGGAGAGCAGTTCATCTTTCTTTGGCTTCCGAGTTATACCTTGGAAGAGAGCATATGATCCTATTGCCGCCGGGATCTATCCTCCGACTCGGGCGCGGTCGTCTCCTGATCTGGGCTTCCTCCTGGGTGGACCTGCACAGAAGTCCTCGTGCGAAAGGCGTTGGGGGTGGCCCTCCGCGGAAGACCCTCCGACGCTCAAGTCAGTGGGGATCGATGATCAACAGAAAATAGGGAGAGGGATCTCTCCGGGAAGTCTCTCCAGAGGCGACCAATCGGGAGCTCCAGGGCGCACCGACGAGCAGTGGGGGAGAGTGAGAGTGAGAGTGAGCCAGGGGCTGTGAGCGCATACCTGAGAGAATCTAGGGATGCCATATTTATAGGTAATGACCTGGATCTTGAGCGCCTTCTGGAAGGTTCGAAGGTTGTTAGGATACGGGAATGAATCGAATCAGGCCGTTGTGAGGCCGGTGGGATCCGTATCTTGTTCGTTGAGGGATCGATGGCTAGGAGAGCTCTTTGATGGCATGAGATCTGATAGATGCGTAGGTCCCAGGTAGTTATATTAGGTCCTAGACCACTCTTCAACATGTTCTTTGTTTGGGATTCTGTGACGATGGGCCTAGGCTCTCCCGCGTCGGGCTCCACGGAGGTGAGTGTCGAATCGCAGATTGTTCATGGGAGTCGAGCTGTGGAAGCTCGAGGAAACCGAGCTTCGGGAAGCTCGGGAGAGACCGAGCCACGGGAAGCCCGGGGGAAGGTGAGCCGAGTTACAGGTAGCTCGGGAAAACCGAGTTGTGGAAACTCAGGAAGTCCAAGCTATAGGTAGCTCGGGGAAGCCGAGCTATGGGAGCTCATAGGATCCGAGCTTCGGGAAGCTCGGGAAAGTCGAGCTATGGGAAGCTCGGGGAAAGCCGAGCTATGGGAAGCTCGGGGAGAGCCGAGCTACGGGAAGCTCAGAGAAAGCCGAGCTACGGGAAGCTCGGAGGAAGCCGAGTCATAGGAGGCTCGAGGGAAGCCGAGCTATAGGTAGCTCGGAGAAAAACAAATCATCAGTAAATTGAAGAAATCGAGCTATGGGAAGATCGAAGAAACCGAGCCACGGGAGGCTCGGTGAAAACGAGCTGTGGGAAGCTCGGGAAAGCCGAGCCATGGGAGGCTCGGGGGAAGTGAGCTGTGGGAAGCTTGGGAAGCCGAGCCAGGGGAGGCTCGGGGGAAGCCGAGCTATAGGTAGCTCGGAAAAAATCGAGCTATGGGAGCTCAGAGAGGCCGAGCTATAGGTAGCTTGGGGAAGGTTGAGTTATGGGTAGTTTGGAAAGGTTGGGCTATGGAAACCCGAAAAAACGAGTCATGGGTCGCATGGCCTGTCGGACCACATTAGTTTAGCTTGTTCCTCGGGGGCATATCGTAGCGGGCGGAGGGATGGGGCTGATCTTAGCCCCTTCGCACGATTATCAATGCAATGATGATTCTACCCCTCAACACATGCCCCCCACTCTCTAGTTCGAAGCGTAGGTTCGGGCGTAGGGAGTATAGGCTTAAGTGGCGCGATCTGCATTTGGGGATGCGTATTTGATAGCATGCGCAATGATGCCCTAATTAATGCCGTGGGGTCGTCTTGCCTTTCCGAGGTGGATCCGTCACTCCTTAGGGGCGAAGGTAACGGCTGGGGAAGCGTCGCATGGGAAATCTCGATTTTCATGGCACCCTTAGTGGCAATTCCGGACGCCTAGGTTGGGACGCCTCACCCTCACCTTGAGGCGGTTTCAATTGGAAAAATTGAGTCGTGGCGGCGCTATCCTTATTTATAGTGCCTTTTCGCTCTCCTTTAAAGAACTTCGTCTTCCTGTTTTCGCTGCGATCTTGCTCAGCATCTCTTGCGATTGAAGATATGGTGAGCCTAAGTGACCAAGCTTCGGAGGTGACCTTGGCGGATTTGGAACGGATGTGCTGCTTGTACAAAATCCCATAGGATGTCGTCTTGTTGCTCTCGACGGCTGAGGATAGGGTGACATCCAGATTAGGGGATGGGGCGTTCTGTTATGAGGAAAGTTTGAGGGCAGGTCTCCGATGTAACATCCTGAAAACCTTATAATTTATGACATTTTTATTTGTAATGAAAGTCAGAAAGTTTCAGTGAAATGGGTGTGTTGGCCTTTTGATAAATGTAAAGAGAAGAAATTTTTGGAGTAAATAAGTATATTTCTGAATGTTAATGAGTTTGATTTAAGAAATTGAGAGACTTAAGTTTTAATGGGTTTAAATCACAAGAAAAATCAAGTTTAGTTTGAGTTTTATCCTAAAATGATGTTTTTAGTGGTTGGAGTCGACCCTAATCAGAGTGGAGTCGACTCCGGCACGGTTTTAAACTTTCGGCACGCTTAGGAGTCGACCCCTACTTTTCAGGAGTCGACCCCTACTTTTTTGGAGTCGACCCCTATTTCTGCTGGAGCCGACTCCCAATCTGTTCGAGTCGACTCCAAGACGGCAGGTTTTTCTGAGTTAAATCTTGAGAAATTCATATTTAATCCGTTTCAAGTCCGATTTGGATGCCGTTTGAACCGTTGGATTTCTAAAATTGAGTTCTTCAAGATGGTAAAGTTTTTTTTAGAAATGTTGCATAAAAGTATCTATTTAAGTGAAAAATGATAATTTGGGCTATAAATCGATTAAAAAATGCTATATCAGGGGCAAAATGGGAAAAGGCTCCGATGTCAATTGCTAATTGTGTTAAGGGCAACTTGGAAAAGAAAATCTAAGGGCAAAATATCATGGTTATAAGTGAGCCACGTGTTTTCTAAAAAGCGTGCGTTAAGAGTGTTTGAGGGCAAAAGGGAGATTTGGCATGCCTTAACCCTTAAGTTTCCAATGACTTGGTCCCCAAGTCATTAGAGAAAAAGGGAAACGTGGGTTCAGCCAGAGAAAAGAAAGAAAGAAAGAAAGAGAGAAAGAAGAGGAGAAAAGAGAGGAAGAGGAAGAAGAAGAAGAAGAAAAAGGAGGAAGGAAGAGAAAGGGAAAGGGAAGCTTGGGGTTTGTGCTCGACTCCAGGTAAGCTATAGCTTCCCTAGATCTTGTATGACTTTAGATTTTTTTAGATTAGTGTATTTTGAGGTAATAGTAAAAGTAATCTTGAGTAGAGAAAGGGTGGAAGAAAATAATGAGATATTAGAGGATAGATCATGTATGCATGCATGGTTCGTGGGAAACCTCGTGTAGAGGTAATCCTAATAGCTATCGTATCTGTATTGACGTAGGTCAAGAGGGTTATTCCAGGGAGCCGGAATACCAGAGTTGAGTACCAGTTGTACCAATCGAGGAGTAACCTACTAAGGTGAGTGGGTTTCTCATCTAGCAATGAGAAGTTAATTTGAGCTAGTATAATGAGATTAATACCTAGTTGTGGTATGTTATGTTTAGCAGAATATTATGTATGTTTTAAATATGAGAAATGAGAACCTAGTATATGATATTCTGATAAATGAGTTTTGAGCATAAACACATAAGCATGAGTTTCGATGAGGGAATTTTTAATGTATACATGGCATGTTTGCATGATAAAGTTTTACAAATGATGTATGTGTCATACTGAGCATCAGGCAGCTAGGGGGCTGATCACCCTTTAGACTGTACTGTAGCATGAGCATTGCACACTACTATCGAGCCGGCACCTCCTTGCGAATAGATCATACGATGAACCCCAGAATCAGGGGTGAGTGCATGCTTAACCAGGCCAGTGGGGCTGGTTGTGAGCAGCCCGTGGGGGCATGAATCATAGCTCAGTGGAGCTGATTACTATATATAGCCCGTGGGGGCAGAGAGAAAACCCGAGGTTCCAGGGTTAAGGAACAAAGCACTTTGCCAGGTGAACCGCACGGGTAAGGGGTGCTATTTGTGCGGAATCCTGTTGCTAGTCACGCACCCGATGAGAGTACACCTATAGAAGGGCGACTGTAGGGTGGTATCTCAGAGGCATTACACACACAGCCCAGCATTATGAGATCTAAAAGTATATGTTGTGATATAAAAAGGGCCAATGGACAAATAGTTATCCCGAGAGGGAGAGCTTACTTGAGATGCCAGTGGGCAAGCAGATCCCGATGGGAGTCTGGGTTGTAGATAAAGAATGCATATCTTCATATTGCAATGCATGGATTTTTATCTTAATGAGTTATCTTTCAGTGAAAAGTTATTATAGAGTATTTTAGTACTGATATGTTATTTGAAGAATAAGCTACATTTTATTTTATCTGATATCATGTTAAAAATGTACCTTGAGTTATACAAGCTAAATAGTTTCAGCATACGATTGAAATTAAGAGGTTATGGTTCTCTATTTCTCCATAGTTAGATGGTTATCCAGTCACTGGGACTTAGGTCTCACCCCTCTATGATTTAAATGTTCTTTCAGATCAGTGAGTATTTCTGCCAGGATCACAAGATAAACAGGACAGGACCCTTAGCTTGAAGCTTGCTTGGATGCAAGAGTGTATAAATGCTAGCCTTGTATATTGAGAGAGTGTGGTTTGATATTTGTATTTTGTATATGTGTATGTGTACAGTGAGATGTAATGATGTTTTAGACCTTTTTGGGTATGAATACGAGACTTATGTTTTGGAGAAAATTATGAGCATGATGTGTGCACTTAGGATTTTAATGTCGATTGTGAATGTGATCTTGTAAACTGCCTGAGGAATGTCATGAAAAATATTATCTGAGCAGGTTGATGCTTAGTGTTGATTGGGTGATTTGTGTATATAATTGAGATGAAAATGAAAAGTTTTTAACAGGATGTGTTTTCGTGTGTCTGCCACTTATGATAATTAGTTGGGGTTCTCTAGCTCTTTATGGAGCGCTACATAAAGACTAGTAAACTCTATCCGATTACCACAAGTGTGCAGGTATGCTGTCGGTGGCCCCAGAGAGGAGGGGGAGCTGACAAGTTTTGGTATCAGAGCCCTAGTTATTAGGTCCTAGGGGAATAAGTATGAATATGAGTCTAGGATGATTGAATGTTTATGATTATAGCTATTGAATGATGAAACTGATGTAATGAATAATGTCTTGTAGGACGATTACTACAAAGGCATCTAGAGAGACAGAGCAATCTTTAGGCAGGGATAGAAGCAAAGGTCAAAGTAGACTCAGAAAGTCAGTTAGAAGAAGTCAAATTGATAGAATGGCTTCTAGTGATTCCACCGAGCCAGTATCTAAGGAGGCTAGAGTGAGGGTGTCTTCAGAGCAGATGCCAGAGTCTTCTTCACAGTCTATTACCTGTGCCAGTAGACCCATCTCGAGTGCAGACTCAGGGGCCTAGTATGTCAGAGTTGGTAGGCATGATTACTCAGGCTGTGGTAGCAGCTGTGGGTGCTAGTTCTAGCCTTCCCTCTAAAAATACGGAGGTTGTGAGGAATGTGGAAAGAGCCAGAAAGTTAGGGGCTCTGGAGTTCCAGGGAACTACTGATCCTATTCAGGCCGGGGCATGGCTGCAGAGGATCGAGAGAGTATTTGATGTGATGGGATGCTCTGAGGAGCAGAGGCTGAGTATTGCCACCTTTTTACTGGAGGGTAGAGCCCAGAGTTGGTAGAGATCTATTCAGGGCAGGCAGCCCCAGGGAGTGGAGTTGACATGGGAAAATTTTAGAAGAGAATTTCATCAGCAATATTATTCTGAGATTTATAGGGATCAGAAGAGGAGGGATTTCCTTTGTCTGACCCAGGGGAGGATGTCCGTGGCAGATTATGAAGCCACTTTTGTGGAGTTATCTCAGTTTGCTAGGGCCTTGGTGGCTGATGAGAGGGAGAGATGTCGACTATTCCAGGATGGATTGAATCTCCCTATTAAAGCCAAGACCTGTATGCAGACCTACAATAGTTACTCTGAGTTGGTGCAGGGAGCACTCAAAGCCGAGGAGATTGAAAAAGAATATATGAGTAGGAGGCAGGATAGAATGAAAAGAAGTGCTCCTAGTTATTCTTCTGCTCCGGGAGGGACTCAGCCATTTAAGAAACCCCAGAGGACTGGACAGTTTTATTCTGGGTTTAGAGCCCCTGGTGATGTGGGCAGAGGATCAGTATCTGTGTCAGCATCTAGCCCAGTTCAAAGAAAGCCTTATGGGGGTGTGCCTCAGGTTGCCACCAGCAGGGTGTCTGGTGATGTAGGGGAGCAGGGTCGTCCTTCTGGTGGAGGGAGGAATATACCTCCATGTAATGTATGTGGAAAACTTCATTTGGGAGAATGTAGGAGGGGCAATAAGGGATGTTATATTTGTGGTGATCTAGGTCACCTGAAGAGAGATTGCCCTAGGAGAGGGCAGCAGGCTGGTGGGCTTCCTCAGGGGCCAGTAATGCCAAGGGGATAGCCTAGTAGGAGGGGTGATGGTAGTGTTGTGGCTTCAGCCAGTCAGGTGGGGCCTAATGTTAATCAGCCAGGAGGGTCATCCAGTATTCCGAGAGCCGAGGCCAGAGTGTTTGCCATGACCAGACAGGAGGCTCAGATTGATCCTGATGTGGTGACAGGTATGCTACCCATCGATAATCATGATGCTTATATTTTAATTGATTCTGGATCTACGCATTCATTTATCTCATGTGAGTTTGCTAAGCATCTAGTTAGAGATGTGGGCCAGTTGGGTAGTCAGTTGGTAGTATCTATGCCCGTAGGGAGGCCTTTTATAGCAGACCAAGTGTATAGGGGCTGTGATATTTCTGTGGAGGGTCAGAAATTAGCAGCAGATTTGATTCCTTTGAGGTTGAAAGAGTTTGATGCCATTTTGGGGATGGATTGGCTATCTGTGCATAAAGCCAGAGTAGATTGCTTAAGGAAGGAGGTGATGTTACAAACTTCTGATGATAGAGAAGTCTGTTTTGTTGGTGATAGGAGGGGGTTACCCTCAGGAGTGATTTCAGCTCTGTCAGCCAATAAAATGCTAGCAAAGAGATGTGAAGCCTATTTAGCTTGTGCAGTAAGCCTAGAGGCAATGGTTTAGAGCTGACGAATATCCCTGTGGTAAGGGATTTTTCAGATGTATTTCCTAAGGAGCTGCCAGGGTTACCTCTGACAGAGGATTTGATTTCAGTATAGATCTAGCCCCGATACCAGACCAATAGCCAGGGCACCTTATAGAATGGCTCCAGTTGAATTGAAAGAATTGAAAAGTCAGTTACAAGAATTATTGGATAAAGGGTTTATTAGACCCAGTATATCACCATGGGGTGCACCAGTGTTGTTTGTGAAGAAAAAGGATGGTACCTTGAGGTTGTGTATAGACTATAGACAGTTGAACAAGGTGACCATTAGAAACAATTATCCATTGCCAAGGATCGATGATTTGTTTGATCAGCTGCAGGGGGCAGCAGTGTTTTCAAAGATTGATCTGAGATCTGGGTATCATCAATTGAGAATAAAGAATGAGGATATATCTAAGACTGCTTTCAGGACCAGATATGGTCATTATGAGTTCTTGGTGATGCCATTTGGCTTGACAAATGCTCCAGCTGCTTTTATGGGTCTGATGAATCAAGTATTTCAAGAGTATCTAGATAAATTTGTGATAGTATTCATTGATGACATCTTGATTTATTCTAGAAGTAGTGAAGAGCATGAACAGCATCTGAGGACAGTTTTGCAGATATTAAGAGAAAAGCAATTATATGCAAAGTTTAGTAAAAGTGAATTTTGGCTGGATAAGGTAAAGTTCTTGGGACATGTAGTTTCAGCCGAAGGTATTATGGTAGATCCTCAAAAGATTGAAGCTATAGTGAATTGGGTATCACCTACCAATCAGACTGAGGTGAGGAGTTTCTTGGGGCTAGCAGGATATTATAGAAGATTTATAGAAAATTTCTCGATTTTGGCTTCTCCTATGACTAAGCTGCTTAGAAAGAATATCAAGTTTGATTGGTCTAATGAATGCCAGAAGAGTATGGATGAATTGAAAAAGAGATTAACCTCAGCCCCAATCCTAATACTACCTGATAGTGCCAGTGATTATGTGATCTATAGTGATGCCTCATTGAAGGGTTTGGGGTGTGTTTTAATGCAGAATGGGAAAGTAGTGGCTTATATATCTAGACAGTTGAGATCCCATGAAAAGAATTACCCCACCCATGATTTGGAGTTAGCTGCTGTTATATTTGCATTGAAGGTTTGGAGGCACTACTTGTATGGAAGAAGATGCCAAATATTTACTGATCATAAGAGCTTGAAATATATTTTGACCCAGAAGGAATTGAATTTAAGGCAGAGAAGATGGATTGAATTGATTAAAGACTATGATTGCACTATTGAGTATCACCCAGGGAAAGCTAATGTTGTGGCTGATGCCTTGAGTCGAAAGTCTATGGCCACATTGGCTTCTATCAGAACCGTACAGCTGCCCTTGATGATTGAGTTAAGAAGGTTAGATGCAGAGCTAGCTGTAGAAGAATTAGGAGCCTTGTTGGCTACTTTCAGAGTGAGACCCCAAATGCTAGAAGAAATAAGAGAAGCTCAGTTGCTAGATCTACATTTGCTTAAAGCTAGAGATTTAATTCAGAGTGGGTCTCAGTCAGAGTTTTCTGTTAGAGGTGATGGAGTGTTATTATTCAAGGGCAGAGTTTGTGTGCCAGCTATGGAATCAGTGAAAGATCAGATTTTAAGGGAAGCACATAGCTCAGCTATTCAATGCATCCAGGTAGTACTAAGATGTATAGAACTATCAAACAGAATTACTGGTGGAATGGTATGAAAAAGGAGATAGCTGAGTATGTATCTAAGTGTTTGGTGTGTCAGCAGATTAAGGCTGAACATCAGTGTCCAGCTGGAAAGCTTCAGCCTCTGTTTGTGCCAGAGTGGAAATGGGAGCATATAACTATGGATTTCGTTGTAGGACTCCCAAAGACCAGAAGGGGCAATGATGCTATATGGGTGATAGTTGATAGATTGACTAAGTCTGCTCATTTTTGCCTATTAAGATTGTCTTTACCTTGGATATGTTAGCAGAATTATATGTGCATGAAATTGTGAGTAGGCATGGTGTGCCAGTATCGATAGTATCAGATAGAGATCCAAGGTTCACATCTCAATTTTGGGCAGAATTACAGAAAGCTTTGGGGACTAAATTGAGGTTCAGTACAGCATTTCATCCCCAAACCGATGGTCAGTCAGAAAGAACCATCCAGACACTGGAGGATATGCTGAGAGCTTGTGTCATGGAATTTTCTGGTAGCTGGATGATCATCTACCTTTAATAGAGTTTGCTTACAATAACAGCTACCATTCTAGCATTGATATGGCACCATATGAGGCCTTGTATGGGAGAAAATGTAGAACTCCAGTGTGTTGGGATGAGGAGGGAGAGAGAAGGCTGTTAGGCCCTGAGTTAGTGCAACTTACAGCAGATCAAGTTAAAATTATAAGAGCTAAATTAAAGGCAGCCCAGGATAGACAGAAGAGCTATGCAGATAAAAAGCATAGAGAGGTAAAGTTTGAAGTTGGAGATAGAGTCTTTCTGAAGGTATCTCCTTGGCGAGGTATTATGAGATTTGGAAAGAAAGGCAAGTTGAGTCCCAGGTATATTGGACCCTATGAAATTCTGGAAAGAGTTGGGACACTAGCTTATAGATTGGCTTTACCTCCAGAGTTATCTCAGATTCATAATGTATTTCATGTATCAATGCTTAGGAGGTATGTGCCGGATTCCTCTCATGTGATTCAGTCTGAGACTATAGAGTTACAGGGGGATTTATCATTTGCAACAGAACCAGTGAAGATCTTGAGTAGGGAGATTAAGCAGCTCCGCAGTAAAAGAATTCCATTAGTTAAGGTGCAATGGTTAAATCATCAAAAAGAGGAGGCTACATGGGAGCGAGAGGATGAGATGAGATTGAAGTACCCCCATCTATTTAAAAATATATCTAGCTAAATTTTGAGGACGAAATTTCTTAAGAGGGGGAGAATTGTAACATCCTGAAAACCTTAATTTATGGCATTTTCATTTGAAATGAAAGTCAGAAAGTTTTAGTAAATGTGGTGTGTTGACCTTTTGATAAATGTAAAGAGAAGAAATTTTTGGAGTAAATAAGTATATTTCTGAATGTTAATGAGTTTGATTTAAGAAATTGAGAGACTTAAGTTTTAATGGGTTTAAATCACAAGAAAAATCAAGTTTAGTTTGAGTTTTATCCTAAAATGATGTTTTTAGTGGTTGGAGTCGACCCTAATCAGAGTGGAGTCGACTCCGGCACGGTTTTAAACTTTTGGCACGCTTAGGAGTGACCCCTACTTTTCAGGAGTCGACCCCTACTTTTCTGGAGTCGACCCCTATTTCTGCTGGAGCCGACTCCCAATCTGTTCGAGTCGACTCCAAGACGGCAGGTTTTTCTGAGTTAAATCTTGAGAAATTCATATTTAATCCGTTTCAAGTCCGATTTGGATGCCGTTTGAACCGTTGGATTTCTAAAATCGAGTTCTTCAAGATGGTAAAGTCTTTTATTAGAAATGTTGCATAAAAGTATCGATTTAAGTAAAAAATGATAATCTAGGCTATAAATCGATTAAAAAAATGCTATATCAGGGGCAAAATGGGAAAAGGCTCCGATGTCAATTGCTAATTGTGTTAAGGGCAACTTGGAAAGAAAATAAGGGCAAAATATCATGGTTATAAGTGATCCACGTGTTTTCTAAAAAGCGTGCGTTAAGAGTGTTTGAGGGCAAAAGGGAGATTTGGCATGCCTTAACCCTTAAGTTTCCAATGACTTGGTCCCCAAGTCATTAGAGAAAAAGGAAAACGTGGGTTCAGCTAGAGAAAAGAAAGAAAGAAAGAAAGAGAGAAAGAAGAGGAGAAAAGAGAGGAAGAGGAAGAAGAAGAAGAAGAAAAAGGAGGAAGGAAGAGAAAGGGAAAGGGAAGCTTGGGGTTTGTGCTCGACTCCAAGTAAGCTATAGCTTCCCTAGATCTTGTATGACTTTAGATTTTCTTAGATTAGTGTATTTTGAGGTAATAGTAGAAGTAATCTTGAGTAGAAAGGGTGGAAGAAAATAATGAGATATTAGAGGATAGATCATGTATGCATGCATGGTTCGTGGGAGAACCTCGTGTAGAGGTAATCCTAATAGCTATCATATCTATATGTTGAGAAATTATTGAAACATAATTGCCCCAACTTATTGATTTTGATGATTTCCAAAAGACATTGCTTTACTTTCTAAAAGGCTATGAACATGATAAGTCAATAAATGAAATATTCTTACTATGAGCAATTTCAAATTGGAAACTATGAACTATTAAAAATATAATGAGTTTCTTGAATCAATTGAATATATGTTTCAGTGAGCTATACTTATGAATTCAAAAATGATTTTCTATACCAATCTTTTAAAGATCAATGACTTAATGAAAATGCTTTGAAATTGAGCATTACTGTTAAATCAACATTATCTAAGTCATATTTATATTTCAAAGTTGGTTGGGATGATTTTCAAAGCAAATCAGAATGTTTTCTGATTTTTGTATCAGTCCCGAGCCGACTCGAGAGTTTCCGAGTCGACCCCTGAACTTTCTCGAGCCGACTCATGACTGTGCGAGCCGACTCGACTCAGACGGCAGAAAGACTCATTTTTGAGTGCCTCTCGAGTCGACTCCCAGCTTTTCGCGAGTCGACCCCTGAAAGTCACGAGTCGACTCCCAGATTTTCACGAGTCGACCCCTGGAGACTCACTTTTTGGTGCGTTCTGGATTCGATTGCTCGAGCCGACTCGCACAGTACCCGAGCCGACTCCCCGAAATCTGGGCGATAATTTTTGAGTTGACACATCAGCTCCAACGGTTAGATTTTAAATAACGGCTATTTTTCCTTGACTCTAACGGATATATTTTTGCAGATTCTATAAATAGAGGAGTTCTTTTCAAATCAAAACAGAAGAGAGAAAATCAAAAAGGGAGAAAAGAATATCATTTGAAAAGAGGGAAAAACAGAGCATTCTTGGAAAAATCTTTTAGCTCAACGAAGAGAGATTCAAAAGGAGTGAAATCCAAGAGTGAGATTCGTGCACTCCAGAGCTACATTCTACAAAAGATTCAAGAGGAGATCCCAACGCTTTCAAGAGCAAATCAAAGATCTTCCACATTCAAGAAAAAGGGAAAAAGCTTCAACCCAACTCCAAAGCTCAAATCTGTGAAGAATCGGTGCTGAGGCCTGATTCAACATCAAGAGGAGTTGAAGGAAGGAAACCAAAGAAGCCAAGCCAGCTCTCAAGCTCTAAATATTCAGGCTTTTCTAAACTCAATTTCTATTTTGAAATATCTGCTCAAAAAGGAGCTGCTTGTAATTAAACTCATTTTATTTGTTTGTGTCTAGTTTAATCTGAGGGATTAAACTAGAGGAGGTTGTTAAACCTCGGTACAAGCTAGGTATAGCTTGTGTTTGGGTTTGGTGCCGGTGAGCCCGTGTAAAATCGGCTGGGTTCGTTGTGATCCCGGAAAAACAACAAGTTTGAGTTGTGAACTTGTAAAACAACTCGGCTGTAATCTAGAGAGATTATAGTGTGGACCCAAGTGAGTCTTGGGAGTGGACGTAGGTGTTGATTGCACCGAACCACTATAAAATATCTTGTGTTTGCCGTGCTTAATTGTCTCTTCTCTATCTCTCATATACTTGTGTTTGTGCTTTGCTGATTAGTTGATCCCTTCACTTGCACATCTCAATTTAAATTGTTTAAAAGGCTTAAATTTTTTAAGAACCCAATTCACCCCCCCCCTCTTGGGTTGCCATCTGGGCCAACAATTGGTATCAGAGCAAAGTGCTCATTTAGAGTTTGATCTCACGATCAAGAGCTAAAGGTCATTATGGCAACACAAAGTGGTTCTAGTTTGCTGAAGGTCATTCTACGAATAGACCTCCACTTTTTAATGGCTCAAACTATTCTTATTGGAAAGCTAGAATGAGGATATTCATTCAAGCTTCTGATTATGAGCTTTGGGGTGTTATATTAAATGGACCTAGTACACCCACACACCTTATTGATGGCACTATTGTTCCAAAGCCCGAAAGGGATTGGAATGATAATGATAGGAGAATGGCTCAACTTAATGCCAAAGCCATTAATATCTTATATTGTTCCTTAGACTCAAATGAATTCAACCGCATCTCTACTTGTAATTCCGCTAAAGAAATATGGGATAGGTTGGAAGTTACACATGAAGGAACAAACCAAGTAAAAGAATCAAAGATAAATATTTAGTTCATAAATATGAATTGTTCACAATGGAACAAACTGAAACCATCACATGCATGTTCACTAGATTCACCGATATTGTGAATGGTTTGAAAAGTTTAGGAAAAGTTTATACTAATGCTGATCTTGTTCGCAAAATACTCAGGTCATTGCCAAGATCGTGGGAAGCAAAAGTCACAGCAATCCAAGAAGCCAAAGACCTCAATGCACTACCCTTAGAGGAGCTTCTAGGATCTCTCATGACCCACGAATTGACAATGAGGCAGCATATTGAGGAGGAAACTAAAAAGAAGAAAACCATTGCTCTAAAGGCTGCAAAAGATGTGGAAGAGAGCAGCAGTGATGATAGTGATGAAGATAATGATGAAACTGCTCTTTTGGCCAAGAAGTTCAGAAGATTTTTGAGGAAAAAGAAACCCTTCCAAAAACGAAAATTTGGAAATAAAATGGAAGGAGAAAGGAAAAGGAAAAGAAAGATAAGGACAAGGACAAAGAGAAAGACCCCTTGATCTGTTATGAGTGTAAGAAACCGGGGCATTATCGATATGATTGTCCACAATTGAAAAAGACCTTCAAGAAAAAGAAGAAGGCATATGTTGCAACATGGACTGACAGCAATGAATCTTCTTCCGAAGAAGAAGAACAAAAAGAGGTTGCAAATATTTGCTTCATGGCCAACGACGACGACAATGATGAGGTAAGCACCGAAACCCCCGATGATGAATTTACATTTGATGAAATGTTTGAAGCTTTCAATGAATTGATGATTGATTTTAAAGTTTTGAAAAAGAAATATAAAGTTTTGAAAACTGAAAACTTAAATTTAGTTAAGGAGAAAAATGAATTAAGTCTTGTACTTAAAGATTTAAAAGATAAAGAAGAAACTTCTCTTAATGAAGAAAATGATTTTACTCATAAGATTGATTTGCTAAAATCTGAGAATGAAAAATTAATTAAAGAAAAAGAATCAATCTCAAATGAAAATGATTGTTTAAAGAAAGAAGTCAAAAAATATAAAGACATTGTTGAGAAATTTACTTTAAGCTCAACTAAATTAAACATGATTCTAGATAGTCAAAAGGCTGTTTTTGACAAAGCTGGGCTAGGATATAACACTTTAAGAAAACAAAATCATTAAAAAATATTTTTGTAAAAGCTAACCAAAGTAATATTACTTGTTTTAAATGCAATCAAAAAGGACACAAATCCTTCGAATGTAAAACCTTAATGAACAACAAGAAATTAAAAAATATTAAAACTAAGAAAATATGGGTTCCGAAAGGAACAATTTTTATTGCTGCTAACCATGAAGGACCCAAGAAAGCTTGGGTACCTAAGCATAAAGTTTGATGATATTGCAGGAATGTCTTGTGGCCAAAAGATCAAACAAGAAGTGGTATCTTGATAGCGGCTGCTCAAGACATATGACGGGTGACAAAGAGGAATTCATCACCCTAGAAGAAAATGTTGGTGGAGTTGTGACATTTGGCGATAACGGTAAAGGTCAAATTTTGGGCCTTGGTAAAGTTCGCATAACTCCATCTATAGTAATTGATAATGTACTTTATGTTAATGGTTTGAAGCATAATCTAATTAGCATAAGTCAATTATGTGATAAAAACTTTAATGTTTCTTTTAAATCTTCTTTATGCACTGTAACTAATTCTATCGATGATAGCATTGTTTTTACTGGTTATAGATTTGGCAATATACTTAGTTGACACAAACAAAACTTCTAAGAGTAGTCATTGCCTAATTACTGATAATGCTAACATTAATGATATTAGTTGGTTGTGGCATCGTAGATTAGGTCATGCAAGCACACACCTTATTTCAAAACTAATTAAAATGGATTTAGTCAAAGGTTTACCTAAATTGGATTTTGAAAATAATAAAATCTGTGATGCATGTCAATTTGGAAAACAAACTAGAAGTTCATTTAAATCTAAAAACATTGTTTCAACTTCTAGGGGA